>QUSF01000110.1:659665-896860 GCA_003676055.1 Chloebia gouldiae
CGCCGCACCTTCTTGAGTTCATTGTCGGAGGCGCCGGGCGGCACGCCCAGGATGTCGTAGAGCTTCGTGTCGGCCACGTTGGCCATGGCGGGGCGGCGGCGGGACCGAGCGGGGCCGGGCGGGCCGAGGGCGGCGCGGGCAGGGCCGAGACCGGCGGCAGGACACGGACACGGACCGGCCGCGACGTCACCGCGCACGCGCTGCGTCACCGCGCCGCGCCGCGCGAGGCGCGCGGCCCCGCCCCCGCGGCGCCCCTGACCCAGTTCCGGCGCGGCGCGGCAGGGGGCGCTGCCCGGCGGGAGCGGGCCGGGAGCGACCCGCGCGGCCCTGCACAGGGTCTGCGGGCCTGGGGGAACCTCTGAGATTGTCCGGTCCACGGATGAGTGACCCTTCCAGGTCCACCAGACTGAGTGCCCTGCCCGGTCTTAAACACCCCCAGGGACGGTGACTCCACCACCTGCCTGGGCAGCCCGTTCCATTATCTAACCACTCCTCCTGTGAAAAAATGCTTACATTATGTCCAACCTGACCGTCTTTCAGTGCAGCTTAAGACTATACTCTCATCATGTCACTTACTACCTGGGAGAAGAGCCCGAGCCCCACCTGGCCGCACCCTCCTTTCAGCGAATTGTAGAGTGATAATTTCACCCCCGAGCTTCCTTTTCTTCAGGCTGAGCCCCCAGCTCCCTCAGCTGCTCCTCATCAGACCTGTACCCCAGATTCTTCCCCAGCTCCATTGTCCCTTCTCTGGACTGGCTTTGGCCCCTCAATGTCCTTCCAGAATCGAGTGGCCCAGACCTGGACACAACCCTTGCGGTGGCCTCAGCAGTGCGCGGTACATTGGGACAATCCCTGTCCTGCTCCTGATGGCCACACTATTCCTGATACAGGCCAGGGGCCACTGGCATTCTTGGCCACCTGGGCACGCCTGGCTCATGGTCAGCCTTTGTTGACAAGCACCTCCAGGTCCTTTTACACCAAACACTCCCCAGCCCCTCTGGCCCAGCCCGGAGTGCTGCAAACTATTATTGTGGCCAAAGGGCGGGACTGGCACTTGGTCTGTTGAACCTGAAATGCCAGCACTTGTTTTTGGCCTGAAATTTTGAACGTGAAATGCCACTGTCTGTGCACCCATGTCGCCCAGGACCCCAGCTCCTGCCTCCCCAAGCCTGTTACTGAGGTGCATGGGGCACCCACACACCAAGCTGCTACCTGCCCTCAGGCACTAGTGGGTTCCTTCAGGGACATACTGCTTAGTGGTTAGAAATAGCACTGGTACCCATCTGCTCTGGTTTTGTGCTTTGCTCCACTGCTGGGATTTGAAGCACTAGTTGCTGTGTGAGGCCCAGAGTGACTCACAAAGTGCACCAACCCCAAGGCCCCAGCTGGGCACCACTTTTTGCAGGCAGATAAAAAGCTGGGTTGTGTTTAATTAGATGTTTGTCTCTTAAAGCTGGGCTAGGAGAGCAACAACTGAGCCTTTTCTTGGCTGTGGGCTCTTGCTTGTTACCCCCTTGTTAGGCAGGGGCGGCTGGAAAGCTCTAAGAGCTGTGGCAGGTGCATCCTAAGGGTGATGGCATGGGGTCTGTATGAGGGCAAACCCCAAAAGTGGCTTCTTGGTTTCTGTCTGGGTAAACCCAGGCTGTGCCACAGAGAGGATGCTCCCTGAGGAAGAGGTGAGCAAGGCTGAGGCCTGAGGAGAGGCTGCTGGGAACAGATTACTGGCCTGACATGTGAGGGAGGACAGAAAAGGCCCTTTCAAAAGATGGTTGTGCTTGTGGCATAGAGATTTGAATAGGTCCCTTGCCTAAGGGGAACAGATCTGAGTGCCTGAAGGCTTCTTCCCTCTTTGTCTGTAGGGGCACCCTTCATCTTGAGCTGCCTGTGGTTGCACAATCCTGGGGCTGGATGGGAAGTACTGGTTGCTGGTGGCTTCTCTGCTGCTTATTGGGCGGGTGTGTTTGGGCCCTAAATTCCATCAGTGTGTTTATTTGGCCTGTAATGATCTGGTTCAGTACATGATGGTTAATACCTGCCTCTGGGGTTGCAGGTGTGGCAGCAGTCAAGAGCTTCAAAAGAAAATGGAAACTAGTTTTGGAGGGAGAAAAAGAGTGGCGGGGCACAGAATGGCTGGTGGAAAACAGTCCTATGGACTGTAATTATTAGTCTGGTTCAGAGATGGACAGAAAGAAAGAAAAGCCCTTGTAAGGGTGGGTATTTTGCTTTGCTGTTTTTTGGAGGCTGCCTGTACAGGCTTTGGGAATTTCATGGGTTTAACTTATGAAGCCAGCAAGGCTTCATGATTTGGTTTACCTGTGCATCACTTTACTTGGTTTCATCTTTTATTTTGGTAAGACTAAATTAATCTACTCTAAAAACTGTCTGCTGTACATATATGGCTTGACTATTTTAGACTGTACTTGCTGACAGATTGATATGTTTCTAGAGAAGATTTTTTTTTGCCATACAGGTTTTTCTTTTTAGTGGGCAGTCAAGTAGGAAGAAAGAAGTGTGTGGAGGATTGCTTCTTTGCCCTACAGCTCAGATTTGTTTCTTTAGGTGTTAAGCAGAATCAGCAAGACTGATATAAGCAGTATTTAACATACAAGGAAAGTTTAGCATACCATAGCATTTATGGGTTTTTTTATTAATAAAAAAAAAAATCTAAAGCTCTAAGAAGGTGAGTTGCTCAAACCAATGGGGTGCCATTCTTATCTGTGCCTATGGGGAGGAAGTTCACTGAAAGTATGATTCAGCCCAGACTTACCTGTCCTGGGAGCTGAGTGGCTTTTGAAGGCTCTTGGCATCTTGAGGCCACGTTGGCACCCAGTCCATGAGCCAGGGGTGCTGGACAGTGGGGGTGAGAGGCGAGCTCGGGGTATCAGCTGCAGCACAGGCCAAGGTTTAGGGCAGCGTTTGTTACCTTCCTCCCTGCCAAAACAGTCTTGTTACTACAGGCCTGGTTTATATCTTGCACTATCAAACTAAGCAATAAATAATAAGAAAACTCCTCTGGGATGAAACTTTACATTTTATTTTTAAGTGGAGCTAAAGAATTGTAAACTGGGATTATTACCTTTTTATTAAATTCAAATGCAGAGGAAGAGCAAGGCGGTGCTTCTTCCTGCACACTGCTTTTACCATAGACTTGTGAGCTGTACTGATAGAACACATTAGACACACAACTGGTCTTATCTCACATTTAAATTGCTTTCAAAATATCTTCAAATTGAGACTTCCCTTGGAGTCCAAAAATGTGTCCTCCCCTGCGTCTTTTGGTATCACTTGAACATTCTTTGTTTTCTTTGTATGTCTTTTTCATTTTTATAAATGTATTTATTCTTCTTTCAGATAAGAGCTTTTCATTTAGTTCTAATGTTATTGTTATCACACAATGTGATAAAAAGCAGTAGCTATATGAATGTTTGTTTCTAAATAGACTGCACATTTCTCAGCTCTTTGGGGTATTGTTTTAGCCTTACATTGGCACCAAAAGGGATTATTCAAATTCAGTTGTTGTTTTAGACCTTTTTTTTTATTCTTTATATAAAACAAATTTAATTTCTTTTTTAAAATGGATCATTTAATGATGCTTTCTTAGAAATAAAATAATATCAATAATGTTCATCACTGGAAAATTGGAACGACATCAATTTTATGTTACTGCAAATGAAATTACCCCTGTTCAGGCTTATTTATTAAGTTATTTTATGTGTTCATTGTGGTCTGAACATGCAAATGACTTGGTATCACTAACTCCTTTTTTATTACTAAACAATCAGATTTAAATTTTAAAAAGTTGTTCTGTTTAATACTGTTAAAGAATGCAGTTACACTGAAAAAAAAAAAAAAACCCAAAAAAATTGCTGAGACTATATGGCCATTCTTTGAAATGTTTTTGGTATTAACTTTCATGAGATATGTCAGTTAGTGTATCCTGCCCACTGTCTGATTTCTGGACCTTTTTAGCAATGGAAAGCAGGCCAGTAAACAACAAAGGACATGAAATCTGCAGAGAATTTTAGGACTCTGAAGAGCCTGATAGGAAGTGGGCAGCTCTAAAGGGCACGACCAGCAGTGGCAGCCAGCTGTTCCCTCCCTGATCAGGGATCACCCTGCCTGCCTCTCCCCGACTTCTCCTGACCAGGGGGGCAAGCTGGAGCTTTTGCCATGGTCAGAACAGGTCTGGCCTATTGTCCTGCCTGGGCGTGGGGATGAAAGCCAGGGCTGCCTGACAGTACCTCTGGGCAGCTCCAGGAATGAGCTGCACACCTTGTTCCTTTTGCCATTTCCTGGCTCTGTTTTCTGCTATCATTACACCTCTGTTTTTCCAGTGCAGGCTCCTCCCAGATAAACAATCCACCCCTAATGACTTGTTCCACATTGGCCCCAGTTTTGCTACATCTGCACTCAGATTTGGGTTACTTAGATAATCCCAGCCTATTATGGTGTTACTGACATGGTTACCCCGAGGTGGTGACCTTGCATGACTTTAGTCCCTGGAATATCCCTGGCAGTCCCTTCCAATTCTCTCTGCTGTCTGACAGTTTCTCTTCTAACTCCTCCTTAAGCACCTGTGGCACCCAGCTGCCCTCACAGCACTATCTGTAACTTTGGCACCCCCTCATAGTGTTATTTGTAATTCCTAGTGAATTTTTTTAATGTCATGTCAGTAATTTCACACATTTTGTTCAGTTAACTGAATCTCATGCCAACACCGTCTCCCTGGTCTGTCATTTGCCTGCAACCCCAACTGAGCATAACTGAGAGAAAATCAGAAAGTTACTTTTTATCTAAGTGCTGGGCATGCTTTCCTTACAAAATTAAAGCAGACATCAGTGAGGAGGGGAACACTGGCAGGTAGTGCTAAACTAGCTAAAAAGCCTGCACTATAAGGATCTGTAAGGGGGAGCAGGGAGGGGAGGGCTTAAGGGGTTTTCCTTCTGAGTTACCTAGAAGAATTTAGGAGTTCTGCATTTTAAAATGCCAAGCTACCAAGGCACTTGGGCTTTACTGGATTTTTTTCCACCTGAAGGGCATGTGGCAAATCCTTTTTTCCTTGTAAATAGAGCGTTTTGAATTCAGATTTAGGTTTTGGAAGTTTTGGGTGTAGAGTTAGAGATCACAGAGTAACATGGATTGAGGGGAAGTGATTTAATTTCTTCCTCACTGACAGATTTCTGTGAGATGAACAGTGTTATGTGTAGAACTTCTTCAAGACTGGGAGTGATCAGAAAAATATACCAATTACATTTATTAACCTTATATTTTCCTAATAAACTCTTGGTCACAAACCTTCCTCTGTGAGCCAGAGCAAGATAAATTGAAAGTTTCAACACAGCTTGGCATATGGGGTCTGAGCTGAAGTTACGAAGTACTAAGTTAGATTATCAGGCTGAATTTATAATGGTCTTTAGCAAGATGAAAAGCTTTTTTTCCTAAGCTCAGGAAAAAGCACAAAAGGATTGTTATTTTATTCTGTAATAAGAGCTGGATGAGTAAAGAAAAAAACATTTATGTATATAAAAAGTGTGTGTATGCATATACACATTGAAAAATTGACATTGCAAGGACCTTCCTTCTCCATTTGAATTGCAGCTGATTGGAACCCCTATCACTGATTTCCCTGGAAGCTTTGTACTAGGCAATGTTTGAGAACAGTCTGTGCATTTCTGTGTCTGTGTCTTAATCCTGGATAAGTATCAACACACTATTATTTTATTCTAATCATAATTTTTTGTATTATTTGACAGGTTCACCTTGTGTAATTGTTTGGCTTGTCTGCTGTTTGTGATGTTCTAAATCTGTACTTTGAGGGATTTTTATGGAATGCAGTCTTACTGCAACAGAAGTGTGACACAGGTATGCTATATAGATCTCAATAATGAAAAAAGGTGTTGTGAAAATTAGTTTCTGTAAGGAATTGATGTTTTACCTTAAATAAAAAGGAGTGTTTTTAAAGAAATTTTTCTTAATACCTTTTAAAGATCCTAACTTAAGACTTGTGAATGTTTGTGAGAAATTTATTTCAAACCCACAGTTTGTATATAAAACCAGAAGAGTGTCTTTGCTGAAACATGATTTTGGAGAAAAACTATAAAAATTAATGCTGAAAAAACATCAGCTAGCCCTGTTGCAGTCTCTCTGTTATATAGGATCCTGAATGAAGTTCAACTTCCTTCTTTTCCTAAAGATTTCAATGCTGTTGTAATGATAGTAGACAAAAATGTTTTTATTAAGGTTTGTGTTTGGAAAAAGTGTTTCAATTGATTAGGGTGTAACAGCATGTAACAGCTGAGTGGCCTTGCTGTTTGTTCCTTTTAGTTACCATGGTTTGTAGTATAACTGTGTTATGCCTTCATTCACTCCTTTATATGAGAATTTTCTTTTTTTCCAGTGTGCAGAAAGTCCCTGAGTTGGAAGTCTGCAATCTTTTAATTTTACTGACAATTCAAGTTCATTTCCACTGTAGGAACTATTCACAAGTATTACTCTGAGGCCCTGCTGGTTGTGTGCACTTAACTCTGTGTGGAGTCAGAACAACAGACATTGTTAAGCTGAAGGCTACCTTTGGTAAAACCCACCATCTCTGCATGCAAACACAGATTTACACAGGTTTTTGTGGTGATGGAATTCCTACAGGTTTTGTATTTTCATGCTTAAAATTTGGATTCAGCTAAAGTTTGCATCTTTTTGAACTATCTGCTTTTAACGCTTATCTGCTTTTAGTCTCTCCTCTTAGGGCCTGGTTTCTGTAATGGGTGGAAACATTCTCAGTGAAAAAAAGCATTCTGTCATTTACTACTTTGTATTGTATCTGTTCTTTATGGGAAGGCCTGTTAAATTAAAAGGAGAGTAACGAGGACATTTTCCTGTCACATAAATGTAAAGATCCTGTTGCTACATATTATTTACATGTTACATATTCTATAGAGGAAACCTGCTCATCAGCCTGCCCATAAACCATCTTAAACAAAGCCAGCCCAGCTTTTGTCAGAGTCTTGTCCTTCAACAGGGTAAAGAGATTCCTGAAAGTTGTTACTGAATTCCAGTTGATGATGAATTGTGACTCTTTCATCTATGCTTTAAGCTTGTATTTGTAATTTTATTATAGCTAAGAGTCAAATTATTAATAGACTAACACACTTATAGTCAGTGCTTAGGAAATGCATAAGGAATTTATTAGAAATTGCTGAATATTAGATTTCTACATTTCCATTTTCCATTGCACACACACTTCCCAGTTTACCTTGTGTCACAGATAAATTGGTTTACACAAAATATTTCACTACAGTTATTTTTGTGAGTGCAAAGACTACAAAACAACAAAGAATAATATTTCACCTTAAGTTGTGAAGGTATCTGCATTTTCTCTTGTCCTTTATGTAGCCAAAACGTTGATGTCTAGAGTTATGTGCTATTTTTGAAGAAGTGCATCTGATAAAAGTTTTATGTACAAGATAGATCTTTGTGCTTAGAAAAAATGCAGAGGATTGTCACATTTGAACTTTTCTAACATGAAACACTTTTACAAGCTGGAGCAGTATTTCTTGACTAGTTCAAGAATGCTGTTTCAGAGCTGTGTACTAAAGGGTACATCTGTCCTTATAAAGAGATATTTATGAGTTTGTTTAACCATGCACCAATACCTATTGCATTATTTGTTGTAGTTCTAAAGGTTATTTCATAACTTTTGCTTCAGACTTGTTCCAGTTGATCTGACTTTTACCATTGATTTCAGCATAAGTGCAAGTCTGGAACTTTACCCAATAAGAGTCTGATCTTTTCCAATTTGAAACATGCTTGAATAACAAGTTAAAATCAGAATAGTATTTTTATCTGTCACTGAACTAATAATGTCGACAGAGTATCTGAAAGTGAGATTTTTGCCTTTCAGCTACCATCAGTCTCTTTAGCCTGCAGGAATAATACAGAACTTAGGGGAGAGAAATATTAAAATTGACTTGCAGATCCTTTCTTGTATTAAAAGCAGGAATTGTCTATTCATGCATCTGCTGCCTTTGTACTCTGTAAAAATGTGAAAAATAACTGTTAGTTTGTTATCATCATTGTACTCTTCTTGAATAATGACTCATTTCTAACTTCTTCTGAGAGGTCTGGGAAGGGGGAAAGGTGAAGAAATACAATCTCTTCCTGTGTTACTTAATGACTTTTTTTTTTTCCTAAATTCAAAGTGGGGAAAAAAGGCCTGAATAAAAAATAATGAAAGGGTTTGTGAGAAACAGTAATATCTAAGATATTCAAAGATGGCTCTCCTGACTTGGTCACAGGGTTCACACATAAGACTGGGAATTTTAAGATCATCTAATCAAACTTCCCCAAAAATAAAGGTCAGACTGCCTTGTTCTCAGCTAAGATTATTTGTGATATGAAGTTGTTATTCTAAAGAATTTGCCCCAGTGATGCATTTTGGTTAATGCTTCTAATAGGGCACAGTAGTTATCCCTTTCATGAGCTAAATGCAGCATCTCCAGCTAAAATCTGATTTACAAAGTAATCAGGAAACAGGAAGAGTCCAGACAAAAGAATACTGTGATGAGAATCTTTTTTTTGTGTATTCAATTTTCCCATATTTTAAATATAATTTAAATTATGTTGGACATGCAACTTAGCATATCAGAAAAGTACTGGGGATTTTTTTTTCCTTATCTCTGTGAGGAATAAAGGCCGGTTTCCTGCACGCAGCTCTGGCCAGGGCAGCTCCTGCAGCCAGGCTGTGCCTGAGCTCTGTTGAGCTGGAGGTGGCAGTCACTGACAAAATAGTTCTTAGCTAGAGGTCTGAGGCTTGAGAAACCCCGGCTTTTCTCAAGGCCAGAGCTCTCCCTGGAATGCTCTCCAAGCCTCTCTGATTAAAGCTGGGAGCAGTTCTTTGCGACCGTGTGCCAAACGATGGCTGTCATCAGGGTGGGCTTTGTGCTGCGTTACATGCTAGCAGCTCCCTCTAGGAAAAGTCTGTGGTAATGGACTTTAAACTCGTTCCTCTTGCAGCTTATTTGCTTTTTTGCTGCATCCCGAAAATTTTCCATGTGGCGGATTGGATCAGTGATAAGGGCTGTGGCTATTCCTGGTGGAAAGCAGTGCCTTGCTGCAGTCTTCCTGTTCTGCCTTGCTTGCCAGAGAAGCAGGCACCCTAGAAGAATTACAGTGGTTCATCTTGAATATCTTCAGATAAATTTGAACTTTGAAATCTTCTTTCTATCTGAAAAGAAATTAGTCCCCTCAAGTAAGATGAAATGGGCATACTTAATTTCCAGTTAAAACTGAAGCATGCAATTTAGAGAATATTCTTGTTCCTTTCTCATTTTCATCAGCAAGTCTTGAAGAAATAAAAATGAAAGAGAGAAAAGCCTGGTGTTTAAAATGTGGCAGTCTTGCAAATCTAAGTAATTTCATTGGTGACTTAAAAAAAAAATTATATATATATATATATATACTGTGTGTCTGTGACAGTTCAGGATGCAGCTGACCTTAAGGTTCAGAATTAAGGTTATGAACTTCCTTATGTCCTGTGTGTTACTTGTCCCTCCTAATTGTCTCCTTTCATTCGAGGGATGATTTTTCGTGGGGAGCTGGGCTCGTGTGTCCCGGCTCGCCCCGGAGCCGCCGCGCCGCCGCTCGATGGAGCTCTTGCTCGGGAAATGACTCCGCTCCCACCCGAACCTGCCTCTACCGTGCCCACGCCTAAAATCCTGCTTAGCCACCCTTAAACTTCACTTTGTCACACTCAATGTTTTACATTAAAATCACTCATCTTAAATTTTCGGTTAGGATAGAAGTATCAGGAATTGTTTCCATAGTAACTTGAAAATAGATGCTTAGAAACACAATCTACTAAACTGACAGTAAATTAAATTTGGAATAATTTTGGTAATGGGATTTCTGTAAATTTAATAAACTGTCATTTTCAACAAAATCTGGTCCGTATTTCCTGTTAAAATAGCTCTTTTAGTTGGCTATATTTTGGTATGGGGGAAATCAATTTGAATACAACCCAGTGTTTCCAGTTTGAACCTGGTAACAGAAATAATAGTGAGAAGAATAAGGTCTTGCCTTCAAAACTAAAGGAAAAGAATACATTTTGAAACCTATAGGTAAGAGCAGAAAAGGGGAAAAAAGATTTGCAAGTGGCAAACAAAGTGAAAGCAGAGGATGGCTTATGTTTGCAATAGATTTTGCACTAACAGGGCAGTGTAGGGAAGTGCTGTGTCATGGAGAGTGGCAGCCACGGCCACTTTTCTGTTTCATTTCATGGGAAGTGCAGCCAGCTCTCATGAGTATCTCAGGATTGTAGCTAGGACTTGTAAGGCCCCGTGTTGTCTTTCAGTAGAGATCAAGCTTTATGTGTTAAGTGAATTTTCTACTTCCTGATCATTCACTTTTGAGGAAACAAGAGGGAAAATTCACTCCTTTGATAAGTTTAGAGATTATTTCCTAGGTATCCAAATTATGACAAGGTCTGTAGCTCCTTGATCTTTTTAATGTTACTTCAGTGATTTTTCATGAAATAGTTAATCAGAAAATTATTTTGAACTTAAACAGTCAAAATTAAATTTTCTGTTTTCCTACTGATTGCTAAGAGTTAGTGAAGACAACCTTCTCCTTTCTGCAAGTCTTTAAATTGTGAATGAATATTTTTTGGAGCCTTCATCTTGACTCAGAAACTGAAACTAAAGAAATAAATGGTAGACAGGAAGCCTTTGCCTGGTATCCAAGAAACACACATTTGGCAATAGTCCTGGAGCTTCTGATTACAAGCTGAAGGGGAAAACTTCATTATTTAAAGTACAGAAGAGACTGAGAGAAGCTTTTTCTGTAGTATTCTTGATTGTAGGAATGTAGTCTGTCATTTAACAGAGATAAAACACTGCTGCCAGATCACTGGATGGCAGAAACCAAAGAGTGCAAAGTAAAAGTCTAAGGACAAAACAGGGTGATGCAAATTGTTAAATTCTAGGGTGTGTTTCGTGTGTGTGTACATTTTAAGAAAAGGACGTAGTAACAATATCAATAATATTTTAAAATGCCCTGTAGAAACTGTATTGCTTATTTCTGATTAATAATGTCAGCATGTTTAAGGTAGCCTCCTGAGTGAGTTATGCATATATAGTTCACTATATGATATATATATATATATTTGTAATAGTAATTTGCTGTGAAAATTTTTATTTCTAGGTGAGTAGGTTAGCATCACCTTAGGTATAATTTCAAGGGATTTCAGGTTTCAGGGCAGACTTTTAAAAATACATCCTTTTAAGAGGCTCAGCTCTTTCATAATTTATAACCTATATAACAATGAAGCTAAGATTTGTGGCTTTTTACTTTGGTATTCCAGCAAGAACTGGTGTTGTAGTGGTGCAGACTGATTTCCTAACTCGATTCACTGAACAGGGGAGAGGGGCTTTTTTGAACTGCTTGTGGGAAAACAGTCTGTGTGTTGCCAAGTGGTTATTGCCTTAATAAGCTTTAAAACAGTTTGTCTTATATAGGGGGAAAAAAATCTGAAACCTTGGGGCTTTTAATTCATTCAGTTCTATTGGCTAAACCTGGGAACAATCACAATTAATCAACCAAGCTGATCTAGCTCAGGTAATAAAATTACAGTACATGGTTCTGACATACTGACAATTAAGTGAGCAGCTGACTTTGAGTATATATATTGATAATTTCGGGGCTGAGGTGCCCTGGTAGGGTAAGGTCTCACAAAAATAAATACTCTGTTTCCAGCTGGAGAAGTGAGTAATGAGCCCAGCTGCCCTCCAGCATTGCTGCAGCTCACAAACACCCTACCTTCAACACTGCCTGTTCCTGTCAAGTCATGTGGGCAATAGCAGCTCAGTGCTCCTGACAGGAAGCATCTTGGCTAATGCCCTGTGAGAGCCAAGCACTGCCATAACAGGGGGAGAAGGAGAGTTCAGTGCTGCTTCTGAGCTGACACAGGGCACAGAGCCTGCCTACAACAAAGCAGCAAGATGAGCTAAATCAAATAATAGTTTCCTCCTACTGTTGCCAGAGCTGTATAAAAAGAAGTGTGATATGGCTAGAGGAGATCAATAGAGGAGGGAGTCATCCCTTACAAAATGGTTTAGACATCCTTTAGAAAAGGAACATTCTGTATTAATCCTGAGAGACAAGTATTGAGTATAAAATAGAAATAACTACATTAAGTATTGAGGATTTTTTTTTCTGTTCTATAGTATGTGCATGAAGTCTTCAGAGTTAAAGAGCATGCTCAGAGAGTGCCTGTATGTTGTTTTTTGGTTTTGTAAATTAGGATTTTAATCCTAGCATCTGCTGTTCTCCTGAACAATTAATGTAAGCTGCTTAGATTTATGTGCTAATATTCCAAACACTTCTACATAAGTAGTAAATAACTTGTTTTTCAGAACAACCAGGTTTATGTTACTCTCCACTCTGACCCAATATCACCATCGATAGTAATAGCAAGATTTACATAATGTGTATTTTTTCTGTCTTAATATACTCCAATTTTCCTTCCAGTACAAATAAATCTAATAATTTATACTCTCTAACTTGTATACTGCTAATATAAATTTATACTAACACTGTTCAGGTTAATTTTTTGCTGGAGATAATAATGGTGAAGGGAGGACTGAGTGATTTACATTTTTATATCAGGTATGAGAAGTATACTGGCCTGGCCACTAATTCCTCCTCCTGCCCTTTGGCCCTTATTGCTATACTGCAGTACTGAATTTTGACTGCATTTGTGAAAAGCCTTTAGCTGGTTTTGTGTACAACTGTATTAGCAGTCAAAACTCAATGTAATTTAAAGTAGCTCCTTAGCTATCAACCTTAGCTGGTTGATTCTTTGCCTTCATTTCATGTTGTCAGTCTGAGCAATGAAAGAAATGTCTCAAATCTTGCAATCTTGCATCTGAAGATCATCTGAAGATTGCATATAAAGGATCATTACAATCAAATCCATCTGAAGATCCTCCTGGCTTGGTGCTTCTGGGAGGGTGTATTAGGAGGAAGATTTTTCTAGATTTTTTTTCTTTTTTTCTCCCTTTCTTTATGCTTCCAACAAAGAAAGATGGATGTGATCTGGGATTGTGTTTAGAACTCCTTTGTGTAGAAAATTTGGATTTAATATAAAAATAAGTGTAATTGTGTACCTGTTTCAAGTGTATTATGCAGATGCCTCTTGAGTGAACTGATAGCTGATAGCTATCCTATTCATTTTCAGCTTAGTGAAGAGGTGAAGACTATAGGGATTATGATGATATTTACTTTTTTCTGAATGTCATATTTTCTTTTAAATATTGTGCTATAACCTTTTTCTCACTGTAGTTTGTTTTGTATGCTAAGGCAAAATTTATTCCTGAGCAGGAATTTGACACAACATTTGTGTGCTTCTTAAATTTTGTGTAAACTCCAGATGGTGCATGGGATTTAAACTGGTATTTTGTAGAGTTGAACTTCACCTTTATGACCTGGTTAAGGCATTTTTAACTTGATATCAGCCGGTCACTTGTAAGGAGAGGCACCTAATAAGAATTGATCCAAGCTTCACTTTTTTCACTCTGAATTTCTAGAGGCTTTGAATAACAGCTGTAAAGAGTAATCCCTATTTCCTCCTTGTCACAAGACTGTTTTCAACATCTGTTACCTCATGTCTACCTACTGCTAAGGAGCTGTCACTCTTATGTCCTAGACTGTCAGTACACCAGATCAGCCCACCATATTATCTGTCCCTGTGGCCAGTTTACCATGATGCCAGTAAATGAAGAAATTCCTGAAAAATGCCTATCCTTAAAAGCTGACTTAACATATATAAAATTTGGGTATTTAATTAAAATTTGCATTTGAATTTGTCATATACTTTACAATCCACTTACATTGATGAGTATTTTAATTTGGACTGTCAGTCCAACATGTGCTGTCAGTCAAACATGCTTGATTCTGTTTGTCTTATATTCCCCAGTCAAACAGTTGTATTCCTCATGAATATTAGCCAATTTTTAAACTGTTTAAGGAGCTTCTCAGTTTTCAGGTATGCTTCCACAGTGATGAATCAGGATATTTTTCTCTGCTGTTGCACTTGCTTCTATTTATTAATTTGGGGATCTTTGGCTTCATTGTTGTATTAGTCCTTGTACCTGAGGCCAGAACTTAGGGCAATACTATATTAGTAGTAGTTCCAGTTAAAAATATTCTGTAACAAAGTCATGTTTTAGTTGACTTAAGGACTCCAATAATACCTCTTACTTTATTGTACTGTCATTACTCAATGCAAGGATTAAATTTTTTTGTTATCCTTTATCATGTAACAGTGTAGGAATTGTAGCCGACATGGCCATCGAGTCTCCAAAAACATACAATTACAAATTTCTTTATTCTGCAGTCCTGAACCAGTATAAACACTGGAAGAAAGGAGCATGTTTCTTTCATCCTCCCTGTAAGCCCCAGGGAACACAAAGAAAGTAAACTGGTAACTAAAATGGATCACAGAGCACTGAGAATTGGAGAAGAGCATCGTGGTGGAGTACAGCTAGTTTTGCAGGCAACAAGTTTAATTAGGACTGGGTTTCAGAAGCTTTGATGTGCACCTGTACAAATGTACACTTACATTTCTCATGTCATTATAATCAAAGCTGCCTTTAACAGATCTTGTAAAAGCTAAACCAGTGATGATTAGCCCTTTGGTAAATTTAGATTAATGCATGCGGATTTATGAGTGTTTACAAAAATAATTATTTTAAAAAATAACAGAATTTGTGGTTCCAATTGTGCTTTTAAAATTTAAAAAGCATTTCTATAAGACTCTGCTGTCTGACTTAACATTGTCTAAATTACAGTCTTGCAGTCTTCTCGCTCAACACAGTCCCAGGGCAGCCTCATTACTTCTTTTCTGACCTTTGTCTGTGAGTTTGTTCTGAGATAATGTCCTGGAAGGCTTCAAGGCTAATACATCTTTCTGATTTAACAGGATTTCCTTGGTGTTCCAGACTTTTTGGTTTTCTTTCTCTGAGCTATCCCACTGACATGTACTCAACACAGCACTACATTCATTAGTGCTGAAAGTGTCCTGCTGATCTCATAGCTGAACAACTCAAGAAAAAATGATTTAAGAAGGACCAATCATCCTCTCTAACTTTCTATGTAAGTCATGCAGAAGGTGCATTGTGGTTTGTGTCTGTATCCTTTTAAGACTATGGCAGCACAAAACAAGAGCTGTTTCTGTAACCAAAATTTATGTTGGTGATTATAGGAATAGCTTCAGACTATAAACTGAGTGCATTCAGAAATCTATTAATGCTTTATAAATCTCTATTGTCTTGAAAATTTTATATGCCAAAAGGTAATTTTTCTTTGTATAAATATTGGTGTTTTAGAATTCAAACTTCTTGAAGTGGGTGCTTATGGGGAACAGCAAGACCAATTTTGTAGTGAAGGGCTTTTATTTTAGCAGAGGTTAAAAAAAAGCCAGTCTACTGAAAGTTACTTATAGGATTGCATCATCCAAGTCTGACATATCTATAGATAAAAGTCACAATTACTTTCCAGTATATCTATTTTCTGTCTCTTCTAAATCTGAGGCCATATTCTATAGGAGGAAAGCAGCTTGACCCAAAAATCTGTGAGGTATTATTTTCTATGGTGCTGTCAGTCACTGCTACATCAGCTGGGAAAGCTGGGGCAGAAAGGTCTGCAGTGAGCTGCCTTTGCAGCCCTGTCTTTTCTCACTGTACTCTTCTGAGGAGCTTTCTCCAGCTGAGCTGCACAGATAATGATTGTTCATATCTTTCTGCCCTTATGTGGACTTTGGCAAGTGCCACGTTCCTCCTGCTTCTGCTTCAAATCTCTAAAGTGTGTTTACCAGCACCCTATAAATTCTAGATCTCCTTTAACTTGAAGGAGACAGGCAAGGAGATGATACAGCTCTTGCTGATAAGCTGTTTAGTGTCATGTGCTTTGTTAGTTCAGCTTTCTTTTTATTGACTTTCTATAGTTTGTAGCTTATCTGTAAATAGTGCTGAATCAAGAAAAAGAAAATATAGACAGATAAAAAATGGACTCGTTTTATCCACTCTTGCTTAAAAGCATAAGATCTGTATTTTTGGGTTTCTAGTGCTTAGGATATATTGTTTCACAGTGCACAACTTGGACAGATGTGATATATGGTGCTTTGCCAAAACAAAGACTGTAACATTCAACAGTCATCTCCAAACCTTATGTTTTAAGGTTGGATAAAGTAGCATTGAGACAGACGAATTTTGTCAGCACTGGCTGGAAATAAAATCTTCAAAGTAATAGTGATGGGAAATGGTATATTGTAGCTGTATTAGAGCAGCATTGGTAAGCATTTTTTCCCAGGAAAAAGAATACAAACCCCTATGACAAAAACACATGAGCAAAGCATCACTGATACCCCTCAAAGGACAGAAATCATGTGGCCTCTTGTTTGGTGGTGCAGGTACGAGTAGAGTAGAGCACTGTGAGCTCAGAATGTGGGCTTTACTGACAAGAGAATGGAGCCTTGCTCTGTGCCAATCTTCCTTCTGCTCTCTCTAGAACCTTCTGCTGAATTTCCCAGCAGCAGGCAGATGTGGGTGAAAACTTTGGGGGTTTTTGTTTGAGGTTTTTTGCTTGTTTTTATAATGCACTTTTACCTAAAGAGCCATGTAATTCTATGGTCCTGTGGCAAGAAAGCAAGTGGGATTTTGCAGCTTGTTTTCCTTATGGAGGTAGAGGCATTCTACAGAATCACTGCTCAGTCTCTAACTTTTAATAATGAGATCCTGGAGGAGCAAAGACCCTCTAAGCCATAACCCTCCCCCCACTACCAAACTCAGTTGTCAGGATCTCTGTAGAGTTAATCACTTGTAGGAATAGCAGGTGGTAGCACTATTGCAGCTTTGCTGCCTCCAAGAGTTTCCATGTTGGGCAGCCACCTGCTTTGCCTGTGTTTAGAGCTGCTCTTTGGCTAGGACATGAGTTTTTATAAGCACCTGAAAGTAAGGATTTAATTTATCACAGAACCTACTCATTTCTACACAGTCATTACTTATGTGACTAGATTTAGCAGAGATAGTGTGTTGCTTACATAAATAACAGCTCAGCTGAGTAAGTCATAATGTATTCCTTATCTCTTGTCAAGCAGCTGGTTTCTTCAGTTGAAAGAAACTTAATTGCCATAATTAATTGCAATATTAATTATTACACTGTCTTGTATTTGAATGCTGTCACAAGCAATAAATGTAAAAGGGCTTGAGAATCATTAGGGAATTATTTATACTAGATTTTATATGCTTCTTAAGTTGCTCTTAAAAAATACCAATCCTCAGACATTTCCAATACTAGAGCAGTTTAAAATCTATTGTATATTTAGTTTATTCTCTCGATATTTACTTAAAAAAACCCCAAACATTATTGAGGTATGTTTTGAAAGGATTTGGATCATCTCTGGAGTTCAGAATTTCTATTCTAGTCCTCTCTTTCCCTGGGAGAGCAAACATGTGTGCGTAGCCTTTTGAGCCTGTTGTGGCTCAGGATATGCAGCAGTGGAACTTGAAGCCTTTCATCTTCTTTTTTTAATCTGCTTTCATAGCCACAGGTATAAATTAAGTATTTGTTTCCATTTTCTCTAATTTTCTGTTTAGTTTCTACAAAAGCAGACTTTTCTTTGGGGCTTTATAAAATCTATTACTAAGATGCTTTTTTCTTACAATGTTATGGGCCTTTTTTCGACAGGGAATAGACTATTTTGTTCAACACTGTAATATAAAATGTCCCTTCTTGCTGGAAAGTCTGCTTTTACTTTCTACCTGGAGATGACTGGGAACTAGACATAGAGAAGAGCTGAGCATAAGTTAAAAAACAATAGATTTTAAAAAAATCAATTAATAGATCTAAGCCAGCAAATGGAGACATTTCAATTTAATATCAAGTATAGTCTCTAACTTTTGCTGCCATTCTCTGTGACCACTCTAACCTTTAGAGAATTGTGTTGATTTAAATTGAATTAAAATTCAAAGTTACTACAAAGTCAGAAGGATGATGCTGTACAGAAAATGAATTTGTTCTTTTCCCCACCCTTTTCAGGTTTTAACTAGGTTCTGATTTTGTTTTGCTGCCTTTTTTTCTTCTGAAAGACAAAGGCAACAGAATTCCCCTGGCATTGTTAGTTGCCTCTGGTCCAGAACAGAGTTCAGTCATTCCTGTTATGCTCCTTTCTGTGTCAAAACAGTTGAATCTATTTTGTGACTTCTTTCTTTTCACTTCTAGTATCCTCTCTGTTAGAAATGGGAGAAGCTGCGCCCAAAACCAGATGACATGAGTGTGCTGTTGGCCAGGAAATGGCAGTTTAAGCAGTAATTTGTTTACAAATGTTTACTCTAGAAGAACATGACCTGAGTAATGAATGTCACCTGTTCTTACACTGCCAAATGCTACTGTCAGCGTAATCCCTATAGCAACAACAATGCCAGTATTCTGGGTGCAGAAAATTGAAATGTACCACTAATGCACCTGGTGTCTTTGCAATTTTGTGTGGATAGTTACTTCTGATTTTTTTAATCTAAATATAATTTACTCATTAATAAATGCACTCCAATTGCTCATATTTCAGGACCTGGATAAAAGAAAAAAGTAGAGAGAATCTGGACAAGATGTGATAGCTGTGTAGTCAGGATCCTGCTAATGTGTTCAGATAACATTTTGACAAAAAGTTATATTTACCTCCTTGCTGTTCTGGTTGTTCCCTTTGCATGGTTTTAAATCTAATTTTAAAGAGATCTTGTGATTGAGACTTGTCAGAAACATCATGCCCTGTATCATGAAAGGGACATTATGATCAGGTTTTATTCTGCTATTCGTTGCTTATATGCCATAGCACAATTATATTGTTTTCTTAGCACAAAGGAGAGTAGTGGTTACTCTTTGCCCACAGACAGCAGGAAGTAATCATATGGAAGGAAGTGGAAGATGGTCAAGCTGTTTGGGAACTGGATAACTTCTCTGTGTTGCTGTTTTCTTTCTTTCCTCTAGCCTGGACAATGTGCTTATTTGTTTGTGGATTTTTGATACTCCCCTTTCCTCATTGCTGTTTTGGGTTTTTTCTATGCTGGGAAAGTAGCTCTGGAAAAATTGCCAGAGCTTATTTTGGAGGAAAATATAATGACAAGAATGCAGATTCCTGATGGTGATGTGCATGCTGATGGTGATGTGCATGCTGTCTTGTTTCAGGAGCACACAACAGCCTAAAGTTGAAAAGTCTAAGGTGAGTATTTCATGTCTGCTGTAGTGTTTAGAATCAAAACTGAATTTTAGAGAAAACTGGTATTGTCACACCATTGATAATATTTAGGGCAGACAGTTGCATTTTATTACTGCATCAATCAAATTAATAGACAAATTGGATAATTTGATCTCCAGTGCCTCAACGAAGAAAACACAGTTAGCAATGGCGGAAGTGGGAAGGAAAACCACAACTCCTGGGAGGAAAGCCATTGTTCTGTCTTTTGGAATTTGTCTCCATCCATACCCCTAGCCAAGCAGTATAATTTTGTGATATGATTGTAGTACAGCTGTGTACTTACAGTTCACAGCTGCAGACAAAACCTTGCAATTGTTGAAATACTTGAATTAGAAAGGCACGAACATAGATGCACCTTTATTCACAACCTTTACTGAGTGATTTCTGAGTCTGCAAGTGGAGTGGGCACAGGAATTGGTTGTTTGACCCCTGAGATTTTTCTTCCATGGCAATGCTGTGACTTAGTTATTATATCTCATCACTGCAAGTAAGTTTTTCTTGTCTGTTCTTTGCTTATTTATTTTGCTCTCAGGGTGCTTCGGTTGCCCTTAATGGAGGAACAGAAGCCTTTTTTGTATGCTTAACAGGATGTAACAAGAGTGTTGCTCTTATGTTGATTACGGATTGTCGTGACAAATCTAATGAATTAAGTGAGCTGTACAAGTTCTGTAAATGAAATAACAAATATTTATCTTGTCTCCCCACTCAGTCTTGCTAGGAAAATGAGAAATCTGGATACAGTAAATAACCTTTCCGTGGAGATGGGAAAAATAATTAATGTAATTGTAAAGGGGGCATGGCATGCCTTTTTTCTTGAGCCATTTCTGCTTTGGCCCCTTGACTTCAAAGCCTGAAACATACATTAATGTAGCAATTCAGTGAACTGCTGTCTAGTGAAAGAATTTTCTAAAAGCTTCTGTTTTGGTAGGGGTGTAACTGAGGCATCATTCCTTCTTCCAGAGTAAATCAGAATTTAGAGAAATACATCTTTTTATGTTCTCTTTCCCTCTGTATGAGCTATGTATCCAGCTAAAAGGATTTATTAAAAGCCTTTTCACTTGTTTGTGTTCAGGAGAAGGGGGAAAAGTTATTTCTTTGATGTTCCCAAGGCTTTCCACGTAACTGAATTAAAATCTGAAACCATGTCAAGCAAAAGCTGTGACAGTAATGTTCCCTAATTTGTTTCCCTGAAGATTGATGCGATGGGTTATTCAAGCTTACCTCTCTCTTCAGTTGTTTGAACGTCTAATTTCTAGATAGTCATGCATTATTCATCTTGGTGCTGATAGTGAGCTGCTAATAAACCAGGAAATATCTAACTCCTCTGTTATATTTTCCACAATATCCTTCTTTCTCTCCTTTATACATACTTTTTTTAAATGTAGGTTGTCCAAGATGAAAATATACACGTTTGAAATCATATGTGTACATTCCTATAGGGTTGCTTGATAACTGTTTAGCAAATTGTCTCCCCTATTTGTGACAGATATTAATGGATGAGTATTTTAAATTATAGCTACGGGAACACAACATTGTACTTTCTTATGTTTGTTTGAGTTGGAATATGAATTATCATCTGCATACAGACAGCATAGAGCAGTAGTCTGGGCTTGGTCAGATAGTGTGAAGGACAGGGATAGAAAATAATTTCATAATCAACAGCTTTAATGGATGATAATACTGTAGGAAAAAGCAGAGCTGGCTGTCTTGGCAGCATATTCAATCTGAGGGTACTTTTGTTATTACTTGAGCTAACACTGACATGAAACTAATGAAGATACATTTATTTAGATGTGCTCTGTGCAGACACTACCAGACACATGGCCCCATCTGATGAGAAAATAGGTTTAGCTATTTTTTGAAATGTTTGCTGCTGGAGCAGGCTAAAGAGGACAATATTCTTGAATAATCAGATTTTTCAGTGCTTAAGAGGTTTTTTGCAGTAGAAATGAGGAACTTGGTACTTTATCTACTTTATGCCCTATCAGGATCATGAGAGATGCAGCTCTGCAGCCAACTGCTACAGTGGAAAGCATTCAGGGGTGTCAGGAAAATCAGACCCATAGATGGGGATAAACTTCACTGGTAATAAATGAAACAAATTGTGCACTAGAAGACTGGGATGTTTCAATGATGCTGTAATGTTTCTGAGCTCTAGAAAGGTAAACCTATTTTCAATTTGCAGCTTTATATTGGCATTAGAGAGACACATGAGTTATGCCTTGGGTTACATCCACAATTCAATTTTTCAGTTCTTTGTAGGCTGTGGTTGTGTAGTATCGGTTCTGATACTTTTGTAACCTAATCTTTCTTTGTTTATACTTTCCTACCTAATTTTTCCCTTTCTGTAAGAGGTTGTAACAAAGATTTTCTTCCAAATTTCTTTTAAAAATAGTAAAAATAAGCATTAGATCAGATGTGGCATTTTGCTTATGTAGCTTGGCTGCTAGTAACAGAGAACCCAGTTTCATTTAATTTTCTAAATCGTCCTTCAGTTCTTCAATTCTAGGCATTACCATTAATATTCATACAAAGTCTTCCTTAAAAAGAAAAAAAATCAATATGCACATCTAACCTTAATAAGAGGGGTTTGCTATTAATCGATAGGATCACTAACATAATGAATTACCCTTCAAAATAGCACTCTGGATGTTTGGCTCTGTCTTGAAGTCTTTCAGCTTGAGTGTACTTTTGTGTAGGAAAGTATTCCAGTACGTTCAGTGAAGCTAATGTCTTTTATTCATTGGGCATCCAGATCCTGCTCCTTAGGAGAGTGTATGTTTTTTTGGGATGCTTTTACACTGCATCTGGTGGACTTTATATTAGACCCTATAATTTGACTCCTGTCTGAAAGAAAATAAAAGCTGCATTTTTTTCCCCCCTGGATATATCATATTGGGTATTTCTGTTAAGATTGGCCTGGGGACCACAGGTAGGATTGTCATTAATTTCAAATATTCTCCCCTCAGTCCTGGAAGTGCTGCCATGATGAAAGAGGGGAAGGCAGCCCCATGGTTAGGCAAGCAGGAGACAGATTATTACATCTTCAAATATACAGCAGACAAGTGGTTCTGCTTTGAGACAGGCTTGGCTTTCTGCCACTTCCTTCAGTTGGTGTCAGCTGTTCTTTGTAACTTAACAGGGCACCAAACAACCTGCAGTTTCTTGCCATTGTACAGAATAATATTCCATTATACTCAGTGTGTGAAGTGACTATTTCTTATCTTTTGGTGTTTTTGGCAAGATTAATTTCTGTGCAGTCCGATGGCAAGGATAAGCCATGACCTCCAGTTCTGATTCACATAAAACTAATTTCAATTACGTCTGTTTCCCTCAGTAGGTGTGGTTCTTGTATTACTCTGCATATTTTTGTTTGTTTTTAAATGATGCACAAGTTATTTAGGAATAGAACAATGAATGTAGCAATAACTTTTTTTTTTCCTACTTCTTGCTGGTGTTTCCCATAGCCTTGAGGGCTACTTCTTACCTTGAGCTCCTTGTTTGGTACTGTTGCTAAAAAACAGTTGGTAGCCTTTTCTTGTGTTCCTGAGGGGAAGAGAGAGTACTGAAAAAGAAGTGGGTTTATGCTTTTTATCCCTCTCGTTCAGCATTAGTATTTTTCAGCTGCAGTAATGTTACAGATGGTGCTATAATGTCATTAAAACCTCATGTCACACATCTGGCAAATTGTAATGGAAACTATTCTTTGAATGTATGTAATGCAGCTTTTTATACTTTTATAAATTGCCATTTACACCATGCATTTCTTAATTTTAAACACGGTCATGCAATATTTAAGTCTACCTGTTATAGCTCCTTGTGGGCAAAATTCCACATTTGCTTTAGATAGCATTTTATCTTACGATGTTAATAATTGAAGGAAAGTTGGAATTACAATTAAAAAACAACCAAGCACACCAAGCAATTCATAAGTCATGTTTGGATTCTGATAGCTCAAGTAAAGGATTTATTTTCCTTATGCTAATGTCTGTCCTTGCTTCTACTCTGTGAGGAAAGTGCAGTACAGTGAAGCTTTAATAGTTCTGGATCTTAAAGGAAAATAATTTAGTCTTCTTTTATTTCTACTTCTCTTGCACAGATTTGAGAGCTTGTGTTCAAATGTATTTAAACAGACAGAATGCAGAAATGTCTGGGAGAATGTGATAACCTTAGGAGCCATAAAGAACTCTAAAAGTTACCTAATATATGAGATTATTTTAAGTGTCTGTAGCTTTTGGTTTGTTTACTATACGCTTGAATTATACATAGATATTTTGTGCTGTTTTTTTTATATTCCAGAATTCCCTTTAGTGTTAAAGACAACATTTAATGATGGCAGAAGATTAAATGGCCTGTGCAGAATCTTTCGCCTCTGGTAAGTGAAAAGCAAACATCTTCATGCTACTAGATCTCTTTGTTTTTCATTACTACAGAAAAATTAAAATTATTTGACTTGGCCTCAGGCCTTCAATTGCTCTATTGGGTTATTAAAAATACAGTGAAGAGCCAGTAATGAATGGTATTCCTTATGTACCTTGGCTGTTTGTTCTTTACAAACAGAAGATTGATTACAACGGTTAAGAGACTTGGGATTTATTGACTTGTCTTCCTAGGAATTTTTTATCTCATAATTGCTTTCAAGAGTATTTTCCTGCTTTTTGCACCTCCATTAACCACTGAAGCAACTTTTTCAATAATAATCAGTAGTAGATGAGAAGGCTAGCCAGTGAACTCAGTCCTAACAGCTGGCTTTTTCCAAATTATTAGGAGTATTCGAAGGTGCTTAGTGAAGTGAGGGAACATAAAATATTAGGTAGAATGATGGACTACTATCTTGAGGGTTATTCAACTGCATTGGGGGGTGAGTTTAACATTGTATGAGAAATGGCCAGTGATTAATATTTGTTTGTTTCTCCTTTTTTATGTTGAACAAAGAATTCTTTAATCGTCAACTCCTCTCCTGTCTCTGCAAATTGCAAATAGCTTTAGCCCTAGATTCCTGTGTTATTCACAGGTGAATGTAGCAGTTATTACAGACGTGTTATGAGCAAACCTGGGGCAAACCAAATCTTCTCACAAAAAAGCACAGACCCATTTAATGCTGATATTACTTCCCCATGAAATACTAAACCTTGAGAATTAGAACACTGATGTACTTTGCTCCAGTTTAGCCATATTCATTTGAGGTTAAGCAGATAATCCTGTGAGCTTTGAGTTTTCTTTGTAGTCTCTCACTTCTCTGGTGGAAAATAAGCTGCAGTACAGTCTCAGAAATTAACGTAATGCTGTGCTCTAGTGAGAAATGCTTTGCAGTGTAATCCTCGCTCCTAAATAATGTTTGGAAAGAACACACAAGCAATTTTATGTAGGTGATAATGAACTTCGAGGGTAGTTGTTGTAATATGCATATATTTCTATCTATTAATTAATAAAATGTTGAAATAAGTTTTAGCACATCAAAGATGTCTAGGAGATCTGTGTTTGGGATGAGAAGTAATAATTTGGGGAAAATGATGTGACGTGCATCTTTTAAAAGCACTGACATAATTACATTTTTTCAGAAGGAATGATACAGATTCCAAACCAGGAAATTGTTTTGAATTTTTCAGTATGTCGGTCTTAGGTACCTATGATTTGGTTTATCACAATACTTTGTTCTTGAACAGAATTTGGCATGAAGTGTTTTTTGGGGTTTCTCCAGTATACAAGTTATTACCATAAATTATGAGATGTTAGTGGAAAGAGGTACAAAGACATCAAGTTTTTTGTTTCTCCCTCAGTCTGGCTCTGTAAGAACAGACTTATAAAAACTAAGCTGTTTTATCTGGTATATGGTAGATTATCTTCAATAGTGAGATAAGAGGGAACAAGTTGACCATTCAGAAATTACTGTTGTTGACCCATGAAACAGATGGAAAAGAGTTTTTGTTAAGCTGATTGTGTAAAATGGAGTGTAGCAAAGGAATTTGAATATGAAAGTAAACTTGCAGTTCCATGGTGTCACAGAATAGTACAGCATACTGACATGTGATTTAAGCATTTACAAGAGGGATTGAATCTGTATAGAGATGTTTATTAGATATCACAGGAATAATTTTTGCAGTTCCAAAAATAGTAGCTTTTATATTGTTAGATTGAGATGAGTGCTGTAAATACTAATTTTCAAAGCATGAATCAACCCATCCAGGTTTTTGATTTTAAAATCCTTTCTCCTATTATAATTAATATCCAGTTTTAGCAGTGTGATCTCAGTGTAAAATCAGCTTAATCTTTCAGGCTGGCATGGATTAGGAATCTTGTTTTGATAAACATTTTACAGACCTGAGCAATCATAGGGCTTACATGTCAGCTTGGAAATAAGGACATGTAAGAGTAAATGGACTTGACTGAGTTTTGCTGTGAACAGATATACAGAGCCCAAGCATACAGGAAGCTCAGACTGTAGCTGTAGCTTGGTACATCCACATGAATTCAGTTGTTCCACTTCAAGCAGTAATTTACTCATCTTCCTAGGTATAGATGCTAAAATAAAAAAAAAAAACCTTTTTTCTTACTACTTGTGCTATTGATATCTTTTCAGAAAAAGGATAGTACTTAAATAGTTTGGAAAATTAAATGTTGTGATCAATGATATGAAAACTTATTTAGGGATAAATTTGTTCTATAAATAAGAAAAACCTTTTTCCCTCATTTAACAAGTTTGCTGCTAATGCACAGAATTCTTTGTACCAAGTGAAAAACAAAGCAAGGCATATTTTAATGACATAAAGAATCTGTGAAGTGTTCACACGACAAGCACCTTTCTTCTAAATCAATGACAGTTCTATTCATAACCCTTCTTAGTACTGGTTTAGTAAAAATGGACAGTCATTATTGCAATATGCCATTAGAATTTGTAGATACTATGAGGTCATCTTGTCTATAGCAGACAAGAGAATCCCGTGCATTTTAAGTACACATTGCTATTTCTGTGATCACTGAGAGTCAGGAACAACATTAAACCTGAGTTTCCTGTGCCACTGCCATCATCTCTGTAAATGCAGACATCTCTCCTCAGAGAACTTGCAGGACTTGTGAATCACAGCCACTTTTATTTTCACATTGGCTGTAGGTTTTGTACTTGTACAATTTTCATCAGAATTCATTCTTCATGTTAGAGTTTGTTCACCTAATGTAAGCTACCATGACAAAAGGTAAAAATGAGTTAGAAATGCCAAAAAGTAGGCAGTTCTGTTGGTCCTGGTCAGTGTGTGTCTAGTGAGTGTCATT
Organism: Chloebia gouldiae; assembly: GCA_003676055.1. Lineage (NCBI taxonomy): Eukaryota > Metazoa > Chordata > Aves > Passeriformes > Passeridae > Chloebia > Chloebia gouldiae. The sequence goes on from QUSF01000110.1 coordinate 686,235, forward strand.
GCTAAGGAGCACTCAGTGCTGGCAGAGGGAATTGCAGATGTGGGTACAATGGAGTGCAAAATCAGGATGCTCCTAGAAATGTATGACTTTAAGATGGACACAATGGAAACAGCCTAATGACACTCAGATACTGCACCAGTATGAAATCTGGTATTTTTCACTAATGTCTAAAAAAAAGTTTAAAGACCACAACATCAGCTCCAACAGGATTGAGACTGCTGAAGCAATGCTAGATTCTTTTACTAGATGTGTCAGCTTTCTGTACTGTGACACCCAGCAGTCTACTCAGTTAGCTTTTGTCTGCAGTGAAGGGCAGTTATTATACTGCAAGTGGAAGTATGTCTCCAATAGTTCTGACTCATTTCTTAAAGCACAGCTCAGTCACTGAACCCCACCCTGCCATGGGCTGTGTAGGCAGATTGGTTTTCAAACACACCACGGCATATTGGAAGCAGTTGTGCTCACCAGGCAGAGCTGCTTGTGGGAGCTCTGCTGTGCTCTGGGGTAGCCAAAGGCAGCTGTGCTCTGACCATGTAATCACAAGGCTACGACAGAGACTGAAATATTACTCAAGCCATTTGGGAACCCCTTCAATTTCCCTCTTCTCCACAGACTTGGGCTCTGCAGGCTTCCTATTTTTTTTTATTAGTACAGCTTTAGTGTTCAAAGGCAACGTAACTCGGGGAAGAGTAGGGATCATATTATTCATAGCACATGGATAAATACACCTAAAAACAAAAATTCAGACATGCAAACCTAGCATTTACAAGAGTGATTTGGATTAGAATGACCTGAGTAAAACTACATATTAATTGTTGAAAGAATCTGGAACTAACAAACTGGCACAAATAACATGGTGTGTCCTATAGGTCATGGTGAGATATTTAATCCTGAGATCAATGAGAAGTAAATAAAATCTGCCAGATGTTGTCATTAAATATTCAAAAATTTTCAAGTAACAATTAACTAGATTTTTTTACCATTTATTTTCTGCATGTAGTGCACCTAAAAATGAAGCCCAATTCCATTCTTTCAAGTTGAAATACATTTTGGGACCAGCAGAAAAACTGGCACCAGGGTACATCCAGCCTTGTAGGTCTAAGATAAGAGCTGATTAAGTTCTTTTTAAACAGGAGACAGGGTTAATTGAAGTTGGGGAGTGCTGAAGAAACTCAATTCCCCTTTCTTTTTTCCCCTTAAATGTACATTTTAAGCATTTAGAAAAAATCTTTATCATTCTAGTGAGAATCTGTGATTATAGCTGTTGTTCATCTTTATTTCAAAGAAATGATTTTTCAGTTGCAAGGGTCACAGGTTAAGATGTTTTTGGGGATTTTTTTGTACTACAATAAGCAAAACAAACACTATGGTTTGACATCCATCTGTAAATAAAGGCTATGCCCAGTGCTAGCTGGAGGATCAGCTTTAGTCAAAGGTTTCCTGTAAACAAAATACCCAAATAAGCTCAAACTACCCAGGGAAAAAAAAGTGTAGGCTAATGTGGAAGTCATGACAAGTATTCTTGGCAAATTGTGATGTGTGCAGAGACAACTGCAGGTTATTCAGAATTGCTAAGAGGGACCTTGAAAGAAGCCTGCTGTCCAGGTGCTAGATTTGGATTTAAGAAATAGGCTGTACAGTATCAAACTATATAAAAAGCTTAAAAACCACAATGAGAATATATTTAAAAATTTTTCTTCTATATTGTAAAAATTTTTAAATTAGGTCCAAACCACCATTTAAAAAGGTATGAAATGTGCAATTTTGCATATGGAAACAAGGGGCACAAGAGGGATTCCACAGGGGTTAAATAGAGTTACTTTGTGCTTTCTTTGTTTCCAGTACCTTCATATACCCAGTAATCACACAGACCTCAGAGCAGTTCTCTTCAGGCAAGTAGGACATGAGCTAAAAGTATCATTGCTGATTTCAGTAGGGAAGATTGGCTGAAACAAGGAGTAAAAAGCTATTTTAAGAGATAAATGTACAGTACAATCTATTTATGTAAATACTTGGAAAACTCAGGAACAAAATTGTTTCCTAAGTAAAGAGCTGTGAAATCAGTGTGCCATATGGAGCTATAATATATGGCAGAATATTTTAAAATCCTAAACCTTCTTGAAAGAAAACTGTTGTAAAAGTCTGCATCTAGAATAAAATGACTACTCACTTGTGTTTTAACTGAAAGCTGCAAAGATATTTCCAAATGTACTAAAATTAATATAACTTGATATTGTAAAAAGGCAGTAACTCTTTTCACTTATTTCTCACAAAGCATAGAGTGTGGAAATGATAATTAAAGGCAAGTGAAACAGATGGCTGTAACATAATTCGTGAGTCTTAACTGGCACTTAACACTAACTCTACTTTCAGTTTGACAAATACAATAACACACCTATGTTGACATACACGTGGTGCACTTAACTACTTTTATTTATGCAAGTGAGGTATTAAAATTGTCTTGAAAAGCAGACATCTAAAGAAGAGTAAATGGTATGAAGAAGAGAATAGTAGTCATTGCTTTCAGTGTTCAGTGATTAGTAGTTGTAGGGTTTTTTCTTCCACCATCCTATCTTATTTCCATGCAAAGTCTCTGTCTTACTCCTCCACTGGATAGGTAGCTTGGGAAGATTGGAGGAAATCCACCATTTTTTCAGCAAGAATTAATTATGAAGACTGGCTTTGCTTTTTGAAATGAAGTATAATAAGCTAAAAGTGTGTGCACCTCACACGCTGCGTATGGTACACTTTTAATATATACACTGTCATTGTACACGAGCATTTTGTATATACACTGATACCACCTTAGCAGAAAGTTAAAAGTCAATCGATAATGAACCTTGTGCTGTATCTTCTCTTCCTCTGACATAAATTTCACATGGAATCTCCTCCATCACCCTGTCTTCTATCACCTGCTCGGGGCAGTCGTGGGCTTGCTTGAAAGTGTACGTGCTTTTCTTGAATGTGCTGTTAAAGGTTTTCATGGGCTGGGGCTGCGCGAAGTCATTGCGGAAGGGCAGTTCCATGGAGCTCAGGTTGCTCCTGCTCTGTTTCATATTGGAGGCCTGGGAGCCACAGTGGTGGTCGTGAATGCATCTGGAAGCTGTTGAAGGGCGGCGCAGTTTCTGATAGTTTTCAAGTTCCTCTGATAAATCTGCCAAATCTGCAGAAATTTCTTTGTCCCTTAGTGAGAACAGTTCATAGTGAGGAGGATCAAAAACTTCCTGGAAACCAGTTTTATTGAAGGCAGTCTTGCAAGCCATAACCTTTTTGCGAGGTTGCTTTACTTGCACTAGAATTGAAATGATGAGAAGAACTAAAACTATCCCTGTTGTGATGCCAATGATTGTCCCATGGGTTTTGGTGATTTGTTCAAACAATCCAGTTTTCTTCTTTTCTACAAAGAAAAAATTATTATGACAAGACATTTATTAGTTTCTACACTTTTGATAATGTATTTAAACAAAGCAAGACTGTATTGTGATTGCCATGCAAGTGATAAAATTACTTAATGGGACTGGAGGCTGGACCTGTATGTCAATGGGATTTGTCTAATTCCCTGTCATTAGTGGCTACAATATGATAATTCAGTGGCAGGTGCAACTCTGTGAACCACTGCTTGCTGACTCAGCTGGAATGAGCCTTCCATCCTGAACCTTTACTGATGTCTATATTCCTAAATCCATGAGTTAAATAGGCTTAAATTAACCTTAAATAGGTTAAATCCAGCTACAGATGATGTTTCTCTTACCATGGTTTGCTCCTGCTGGTAACATTCCCAGTGATGTCAGTAGAAGAAAACCAAGATTTAAAATTGTCTAGGTCTTCTTTAGAAGTGAAATATCAGATATAAGAATGACGGTACTGTTTTCACATCTCTTGGAAATGTAATGGCTGTGTCTATTGTATAAGTCAGTTTACCTAATTAATCACAGGGAGCTTTAGCAAAGCTCTATTCCAGTTTTAAGGGCCCAATGAGGAAGTTACTTGAAAAAAAAAAAAAGGTGGGGGGGAATACACCAACCAACCCATATAATCTGGCAATTTTGGCTAGTACTTCATGTGAAAACACACAAGATGGCAGCATCAGAACAAGATGGTTTTCCACATTTAAAATTCTTTTTTGAAGATTAAAGTTTTCCAGTTTGATTTCTGTCCCATTAATGTTCTTGTTCTGCGGGACAGAGATTTCTACACTGCAACACTGGCTAGTGTTAGGAGTATTTAAGACTATGAAGAAATGTAGTAAATCTTGCATAGTATTTTCAGATATCTGGCTCCTGGCATCTGAGTATGTGTGCTGTGTACCTAAATGCCACAGACAGTGCATGGGGAGAGTTATACACCATCAGGTGTTATTTGAAACAATCCTTATGCTGAGCAGAGACTCCCAAGAAGTTGGCTAACAAGAAATTACATTTCTGCTTCAGAACTTGGGCTATTTCCTTTGAGCTACTTTTTACCTTTGAAGTGAAGGAAGGTATCTCCCCTTGTCCTGCCTATCTTAGATCACACTGGTGCCATCCATGGTGGGAGCTGTGCATTTCACTGCTATGGCAGTTCTCTTGTCTGCATCTAGGTTTCTTAATTCTTGGCAGATATTTTAATCAAAAAGTTGCTTTGCAAAAGGCGATGTCTTCGCCAGTCTCTTAAAATAAATTGCACACAACTGACTTCTCTATCAATTTTTGTGTTACAGGGCTTAGGCATAAGTAGGTCACAATATGCTCAGATTTATGTAGCTATTGATATGGACTAAATGAGAACTCTGGGTGCCTGCAGGAACTGAGCACAATTGTGAGCAGTTCTCTTTCTAAGGCTAAGAATTGCTTATTTGGTTGCATCAGTCTCCCTTAGCTGGCAATGTGGGTCTAGTCTTCAGCTGTCCCTTGACTTCTGCTGTGCAAGTATTACAGCACAATTTAGATTGCATTCAATATAAAGCATGATGGGTTATTCAACACCACATAGAGCAATTTACAAATATTGGGAAGTCACAGTTTTTATGGAATTATTTTTTTTAATACTGCAGTACATTAGTGAAGTGTGAATTCTGAGGAGAGTCTAGAAAACAGTTGGTAAAGATGGAAAAGAGATCTAGAAATTAAACTTAAGAGGGAATCTTGAGTATTATCAAAAGTAAGGATTGTTTAGAGGAAGCTTAGTTTTACATTGCAAACTTATGGAGTTATGGACCAGTTTTCTTGAGTGGAAAACTTCCACAATATGCCTTACATTAGAGTATCTATTAATGGTGTTAATTTCTTTGCTTACCCAAAATGCAATTAGCAAGTAGGATTTTTTAAATGTTTATTTACTTAAAAAATGCAAGCAGGATTTTTGCATTGAAAAGAAATTTTCTTTCAAGAATTTCTATAGAGAAGGTTTTGACCTTTTCTCCAGGGTTGATTTCTCTTTGAAATGGAATACATATTTAAATCTTCTGGAGTTTTGTGTTCAGAGCTATTGTTGCCATTCTATTTGTCAAAAAACCCTAAGCAAGCAACCTCGAGTATTTTAGTTCTATTGTTTTCTTTAGCAAGAAAAATTGTTGACCTTAGACTGGTTTTGTTCTAACTCTGTCTAACTCTGACAACTGAGCTGCTCTTGAAGCACAGAGAATATCTGTGCTTTAACAGAATAATAATTACTTCAAATTATGAGAATTTTTCCAACAAACCTGATATTGAAACAAGTATTTTCTGTAGTTGTGATGATTGAAATAATACTCCCAAGCCATGTTGTAATAGCAGTAATTGACATGTGTCTGTATTCCATGAGTTTATTTCATGCTCCCGAACAATTCCTCCTTAGTACCATCCTTTCTCACACCATATACAGCAGTTGAATTTATCCTCATATAGCCTGTGATTTACAACTCTAAACAAATGTTTTTAAATTGTCTTTGAGGATTATTGCTTCTATTTCAACCCTGAGAGGCTTTTTGTGCTTGAAAACTTAGTTCTGTGGCTTTTCAGTTCATTTTTATCTCTAAAAGGTATTACCCATCCCTACAATCCTGGCTTCATTAAAATTTAGAATTGGATAGGTTGCAGCCTCAAAAATACTAAATTCTAATTCTTATCAAGTGGATATCCTTTAAAATAGAGAGTATATGCTGAAGAGGAAGAAATTCAGTTAAAAGCAGTAAGATCAATATTCAGGATGCTTACATGTGTCCTGAGTTTAAATAAAAAAATTGGAACACCTTCCTGAGATTAGTAGAATAGCTGTCTTCAGCATATTTCCAGGAAAAAGACATTTCATGACTTTCTTGAAAGGCAAACTGACCAGCCTAGCTCATAAAGGCTGTGGTTTGCACTATATTCACCTCTGCAGTGATTCTCATCCCAAGGGTATGCACAGTTCTGAATGCCATTGCAGACTAAAGAATTATTGATGCACATGTTGCTATGGCAGAAGTAAGTGTTGCCTGAGCAGGGAGCTGCAGGAGAGAAGAGAAAGAAAACATTCAGAATTTTCAGTAATTGATGCCTTGCAATAAAACTATTAAGTTCCTATACCTGGGGTTTTTAACATGCATTCTTTCTCTCTGTTTCAAACACAATCACTTCTCTTGCACGTCACTATCTGATGCTTTTCTCTCTCCATGTAATTGCTTTCAGCAATTTCAGTATTATCAATGCTATAAAACCTATTCTTGCTCCAAAGGGGTAGGGAGCAAATAGAGACAGTCACAAAACACAGATGATGGAAAAAGGTTTTAGTAAGTGTCTTTAAAAACTTAATACTTAAAAATCACATGCTCACTATCAATTATATATTTATTCTGTGGAGCATCTGCTGTGTAGATGTTGTGAAGCAGTCCCTGAACATCTGCATTTTAGAGCCCATGACTATCTTAAGGCAAATCAGATTTCAGCTTGTGGAGGACTGTTTCAGTAATTGCAAGAGATTTCAATAACTAGAGGCATCTAAGTCATTCCTACTTGTGGATCAAAAGCTCCTGGATCCTCCTAGTAGAGCTAATACAGGGACTGAGAGAGTACAGTTTAGCTTTTTGTACATCTATCTAGATATAGTCAGAAATTTGAAGAAAGAAATTAACTAGAAGGCCGCCCCATATTTTTGTGAATATTTGTTACAGCTCCTTGATATAAGAAAAAATATATTAGAAAGTAGTAATAATGCTTTTCAGGGTGTTGTATCATATAAGCAGGGAATTATTTATAAATTCAGGGCACTGGACAAGAAATTGATTTTCCCTTTGTTTCAGTAATGTGGTATTTTTACGATGGAAATGTCTGTTATTAGTGGAGTCAGTTATATACTAAACAGCAAAGATGTGTTGATAGACATTCTACTATTTGTTTTCACAGAAAGAATATGTTCTTGAGCAGTCTGGATTCTCTGAAACATAACAGGAAACCCAAAGGGTAGAGCAGAGGGAATGACTGCTCCTGAACACTGCATTTCTCGCTTAGTCATTCTGTTAGGCTTGAGAATCTCAATGACAAATACAGGAGTTATGCCTACGAAAAAAAAAGAACATTCAAACATTTAATTTTGATTTTACATTCCTAAATTAAATATGCATTGGGTTTCTGTGGCTTACTCCATTGAAGTTGGGTAACCGTCACTCACTGGTTTTAAGCATTTGTATTTGCTGTTACTGCTTAATCCTGGCAATCTGGCAACATGTAAACATATTCTCATTTCCCTGAACAGGTGAATTGTTTTTACAGCTCTGTATTTGGTTGATGCATTCTGCTGTTGCTTCTCCATCTGCCAGTACAGTCTCTCTTTTACATGTTTGTGTAGTCCCTTTAAATTTTTGTGGGCATGGCTTTGGTTCACAGTTCATGAAGATGGGACAAATTGACTTATTTTCCTTTTGTTTGTTATTTGGGGAGTTTGAAGTCTAAAAGTCACAATGGTTGATCAATTCCAGCCTAGGACTTCAAGGTCATAGCTGGTCTCTTCTCATAACAGCTGCCCAAAAGTGGTGCAATGCTCACAGTGCTCTTTGTATCCAGCATTACTCATGTATTGAATCAAGCCAGGAATCAAATACATTGATGTCTCACATTGCTGTTAGCTGAATTAGTCAAACCTGCAAGCAGTGCTAGGTGTGTGTTAGGTGACTGTCATGCACTATTAGTTCATTTATGGAAATCTTTCCAAAAATATTGATCATTTTCATGGTTGGCTTCATGTAATTACAAATCATTAGCAAGGTAGAAGAGAAAGATAGTTTAACAATCTGAAAATAAGATAAGCTCAGATTCACGTTTATTTCAGTTAGAAAAATTGCTTATGACAACATTATATAAAAATAGTTGAAACACTTTACAGCCACATACTTTTCAATGACCCTATCCAAGAAAGGGAGTATCTCAGGTAAATAACAATAACCACATACCTTTGCAGATGTTCTAATGTCAATGACTTTTGAGTTGCTTTAAACTCACAAATTTGGAAAGTTATCTACATTTGGGAATACTTAGTATTTCAACCTCTTCCATTAAAAATCACCCACAACACCCCCCCACCACCAAAAAAAAAATTCAAACTCAACAACAACAAAAAACCCACTCCAATAATTATAATATAAATAGATAATTTCCCTGGCAAAGTTCATAGAATTTTCTACATTGAAAGCTCGAATAACTTGCACTATTACCAATGCTAATAATTGTATTGAAATGAAAGCTAGTGGAAAAGCAGTTATCAATTTTTGCAAGCTGTACTTAAACTTGACATTTATTTAAATTCTCAATATCTAAAGCTTATTAAATGCCCCTTGTAGGTTAAGCAATCGACTAGCTTGAAACATGCAACTGTTCCTTACTACCATGTACTCAAAGTAAGCCAGAATCTATTTCTCTTATACATATCTGTTACTTCAGGAAGGTTGTTTTATAAAAAGTAGCTTTTCTCCTATGTTGAAATTTACTGTTTCATGGAACAGAACACAAAAGCTATCTGTTACCTGTAACCTGAACTTTTGTGCAAGTTAGTGACCAGGATCTTGTTCAGGACTGGCTACAGACATGTTCTGTCAGAAAAGTTTTTTTTTTGTCAGCTAATCTGTACTATTTATTCTACAAGCAAAACTTTTTGAAAACCTTTAGCACAAGTATAAGTCTGATGTCCTGAAACGGGAATATTTCATTCAGCTCTCCCCATGTATCTCAGATCTGCTCTGCAGTTCTGAACTCAGTCTGCTTTAGTGTCATATAAACAGCACTGCAATGGTTCTGCAATGTGGACAGTATTGTCCTCTGTAAATATGTGAGGCAACAAAATTCCATTCAGGTACAACACTCTTAGAAGAAAAAAAAATCTCACAAAAAACCTGCTTTCAAGAAGCATCTTAATTTACAATGAGAATAAAAACTACCTCTAACCCAGGCTATGGAATCCAAACAAAAATCCAGATGGCATTTACAACTCAGCTTTAATTACAGGCGCTTTGAATCAACTTGAATTTAACTACTTATCTATGATTGTGCAACACCACAGGGCTTTGCTAAGGGAGCACATGTGGGGTCCATTAGAGCCAAATACAGCAGAGGATAAGGGAGCAGCTTGGCTGGAGGGGCTGTAGCTCCAGACCCACAATTGAAGATACAGCTGTGTTTAGGAAGGAGAGCAAGACTTGACAGGATCAGGTGTGTTTTCTGCTCTTCTGAACATCCAGAGTGGCCTTAAGAAGAGCGTGCTGTGGTGTCTGGCAGGGAACTGGGTGCTAGTGGGAGAGCATGCTTCAGTCCACTGCTGTCTTTTTGAAGTAAGTCTGTGCTCATTTGTAGGGAAGGATGTGTCTTTGTGAGAAGGATGTAGCCTGGGGCACTATTGGTGAATTGAAGTGGAAAATAAGCCTTTTAAGAACGGAGGAAAGCTTTTCTTCAGGAACCATGTTAGAAATGTAATAAAGCAATTATCTAATTTACCTGATAGTATGTGAAGGAAACAAAAACAACCTTTTTCCTCTATTCTTGCCGCTTAATATTCAGCTGATGCTTTCCCTAAAATACTTGAAGTACCCCAGTACCAGGAGAATTGGCACTTTTTAGCTCTACTTACGATCCACAAAGGAGGTGAAGAGCATTCTGAACCTGCTCAGTCTGCTGCCTTCATCTGCCCACATGCGCACCACCCCTGTCCCTGTCTGCAGCGTCACGTCGTTGGCCACTGTGCTGCAGAACTTGGCCTTCAGGTTTTCAATGGAGCTGCTCCCATCATACACAGCAACAAAGTTCCTTTTGCATTCATTGGAATGCTCCATCTGATAGTCCAGAAATCGCATATAGATCTATTAGAAAAGAGGAATCAATGTCTTTGGGAGAAGAAATACAGAGAGGAGAGTTTTCTTTCTTAGCAAATCTTGAATAAGATATTTTCTTCTTCCCAATGTAGTTCCCAATTCACAACACTTTTAAACTTAGATTTTCTCATTAGATGTCCATGTGGAGCATTACCTGACATTGTCTTGGGTATCCTTTCACTTCTCCCTATTCCCTAAAACAATCTTTATTTAAAAATTTACTTTATTTCTGCTCCCTTTCTTCACCAAAGCAACACACTTGGTGAAGAAACCCCCAAGAAGCTCTGCTAAATGTGAAGTCTGTTTCGCTAGAAAGAGATATAAGGAATGCATAAATGTACTGAAATAATTTTTAAAGTATTTTGACTGTTCTCTTTCTTTCTAATTCATAAAAACAGTGTTAAAATATAGGGGAAGGAGTCTAGTCAGAAAAGCTCTGAAGTAAAATAAGGAAATTAAAATTATTGCTTCAGAATGAAAGCTAATTACTGAACCATAGCAGTGTTATGGAAGACACAAACCATGAAGTCAGGAGTAATTTGAATAAAAATGGAAACGAGAAAGAAGTAAGCTGGCTGTGTAGGAAGAATTAATGAATTTAAACTAATCTTAATACTTCTAAAAGCAGAAATCTAATCCAAGAGAAAGCAGCATATGTGTTAGAACACATGCAGCAAGGAAATTAGAAGATTGAGATGGTATTTAAAGAGCAAGTAAATAATTTATTTTGCTGGAGAAGGAAACTCGTGCAAGACTTTAATTCAGTTAAAATTACATTAACACATCAAAAGGCTTCTGAAATTCTTCAATGGCTGTATTGGAATTCTCAAAATTCTTCTGAAAATTTTGAGAGATGAAACCAAGTCACTTAAGCATGCTGCAAAGGCCATTTGAGACTTTAACAATTCTTAGATAGACATGGTGTTGATTGTGTTGCCAGAGAAGCCAAGTGCCCAGGTGGAGGCTGAGGTGCTGCTCCCCTGTCCAGGAGCTCTCCTGTGCAGTGCTGGGCTCAGCCTGCCTCATCTGCCCAGGGACTGAGCCCTGCACACTGGCCCAAAGAATTTTGGGACCCCTGCTCAGATGGGGTGCAGGAGGTCAGGGCAGATGAGTCTCACTCTTGGGCTCTAGAACCCAGTTTGCTGCCCCTTTGCCATAGCTCGCTACCAACTACCTCTGGGAGACAAAATATTCCCCTCCCCATTCCTACACCTATCAGGCTTTATTGAAAACATGGGAAAAGAGAAAGAATGGTGACACTTGCACCCCGTGGCTTTTCCTTTCCATTGCTTCCAGAGGCAGGTTGGCCAGCACTGCCTTCCCTTGCACATTCTGTCTGAAGGTGCAGCCAGTGCCATATTAGCTCATGCTTCACCTCACTTTTTTGTGATTTTCAGCATACGTATTTTTTTCTTCCATTTTCTTTTCCGCTCCATCCCCGCTGTTTTTGTTAAGATTTACTGCTGGAAATTCTGCTACATTGAGAATCTCCTCTCCATTGATGACTTATCTCAAAAACATGGATGTGAGCTGCACTTGCTAGTATTTGGGCTGAGAGATGGTATTTTCCATCAATGATTGACTTCATATATCTGCTACAAAGTTACAATGGAAACTAAAAATACTTTAGCACACTTAGTAGAGCTATTATTTGTATGATAACAAAGGAATAATCCCATTAAAAGTGCTCACGTCTTCACAAGCTCCTTTGGATTAATGTGCTAGGCAAGTATAAAAGGTCCTTACTCTTACATTATATTGATTATTCTGGTAATTTTATGAAATCTGGACATAATTTATTAAGTGTCTGCTTTACACATTTTAAAAGTACTTTCATTGCTGGACTTGTGTCAGTTTGAAAAGTTTATTTTTATTGAAAAATCAAATTGAGGAATTTAAAAATATCTATGCTTATTTTTCTCAAGAGACTGCACTGTATCAGATCTAATGGATTTTATCATCATAATTCTGCCTGAATTGAAGCTTGAGAAACCACTGTCAGAACACTAAGAATTATTTTTCTGTAATGTTTTAAATCAATAATTTAGGATGATGATCTAATTTCAGGACTCATCCAACTATAACTCTGCCTTCTGGCAACATTCAATAATTTATTAAAATACTTAAGCACAAGACCCGGTGCACTCAAATGGCAATGTAGGGAGAAAATGGGTTTGTTATTGTTTCTGGAAGAACTACGTCTATTACTTAGACTAGTACAGGGCTCTTGGGAATTGACTCACTTCCTCAAAGGCTCAAATATATTAATGGACTTTTAATTTCTTTCATGTTTTGTCCTCTTATTATCATCTTTTTGGTTACTGTTTTAGAATGCACTTGCAAGGTGGTTAACAGGGCTGGTTAGTTTAAGTGTTAGGAGTGCATAAGAAGGCAGAGGGAAGGTTTGTTATCTTGGCAGCTACTGCTTCAAAATATTTTTTAATTTTTATGTATGTGCAAGCAGAAGCAAAATTAAAGATGTGTGTGCTCTATGGAGAAAAGCATGTGCTCTTCTGTGCACATATTTAATGAATATGACTCTGAAACTAATATGATTCAGACTTTAGCTATTAAATTTTGGGGTTGTGAATAGGATTTTATCCTGCTGTCTGCCTAAAAAGGTAAAGCCTTTCCATTTAGCTCAGACTGCTGATGAAAGTGGGTTTCAAGGTGCTGGATTGTGAATTAGATGGGAGAAGCAGGTACATATTCTGTTGACTTTGAACAGAACCAAATTCTCCAATAGAACCACTGGAGGCAAAACATTAAATTTTGGCAGTGAGATTTACTGGAAATTACTGAAGATGTCAGCCAGCATTTTTGCCTGCAGTCTTCCAATAAAACCAGGATCCGAGTCAAATGCCCCTGAAAATTGTTGCTTAAACAGTTCTCACAGTTATTTGGTATTTGAAGCTTCAAATAATAGGACGCCATCACTACGGACTTATATAAATTTAATTTCAGAAAAAATTCTCTCTCTGAATTTCCTAAGCCATTGCTACATGACTCATTTCAGTGAAGTACAACATTATGCAAATCACAGTTAGTGACCATTACCTGTTGCTACTGTCACAGAAACCCATTATATACTAAATTATATCAACAAAACCCACCTTAGCATTTGGAGTGGCTTTAATTGTCCAGATACAGTCAACTGCTTGTCCTGGTTTTGTTTTTCCTTCTTGTTCTACTTGACTGGAACGTACTATTCCATCAGCTCCTGAGAGCTCAAATTGGCAGTCTAGGGAGAAGATAGACCTTGCTGTCAAATAAAATATGACATTAATTTAAAATTTCACGTTTAAAGAAATTGTTACTGTAATACTGTACCTGGGATGGGATTTAAAATACCTCCTAGGTAAGTGAAGTCAGGATCTGTAATAGAAAGAAGTCATGAATCACCAGGGGTATCAGTGCTTGAGAATCACTTCAAGCTTTAGTATTATCTGCAGATTATGTCCATTTTTTATTATGTCACCAAAAAAAATTGCCAGAAAGTTTACTGAATCAATTGGAACATATAGAGTCAGAGTTTTTTTAGATGAGAACATTATTCCACAAAGATTGACCTTATCTGAAAAAGGTAATTCTATCCTGACAGCTCAGATTTCTCACATAACACCAAAAATTACTATTCAGTATTTTGTTCCTACATTATATTCTGAATTTAACTATGTCAGTTTTCACTGAAACCACTGGAGCTCCATAAGAGTATAGGGGATCTTTCTCTGTGCAAAAAGCTTATTTAGATTTATTTTATCAGACTGCTGTCTATGTAGTTCTGAACAATTTGAACTGAGCTTAGCAGAATATATCAACACTTAGATATTGCTAACTGCTCTTAAAAAAAATGTGAAAAAGGCTGTTCAATCCTAAAGGTACTGTTCCCTGGGTTATCTGTGTCTCTTGTATTAGGCCATGTAGAACAGCTCTAGACATGGTTTATGAAATGTTCTATGCAAAGAAAGCACTAGTTCATGCAAAAGTGCACAACGGTTTGGTACAAAGTTCTTTTTCAAATGAAGGTCCGGGATTTGGCTCTTTCTGTGATCCTATAAATTATTTTTTATATGGAAAATATTAATTATTTTTTATACAGGAAGTTTATCACTTCCCCTAGAATGCCTCAGTCCTGAGCTTAAGACTCAGCCCAGTTCAGAACATGCCTTCTTTGCCCTCATCTTTTTATTTACCTATAGTGAAAATCTATGACCACTATATACAAAATTCTGCAAGGTGTTCAGCCTTCTTTGTAAGCTGATTTTTTTACAAAGGAGGAGCATGTGCATATGTTCCTTTTCATTTTCACAACTATAAAATATTTTACCACACTTCATATAAACAAAGAGGACGGAAAAGAAAAATCAGTCCTTCAGTTGCTGTAATCTATTGTGAAAATAATATACAGTTTAAATGTATATTTAAAATTCCAGCCTGCAGCTATGGTAATTTAGTTTTTAAAGTGATGTTGATGAAATGACTTTGGAAATGGACTTAGCAAATTGCATAAGTACTGTCCCTGTGAAAACATTTTTATCATGTAATTCCCAATGGTCTGGTCACCATGTTAATCTGAAGTTTCTGAGTCTAAATCCCTAAGCAGTACTACATAATTATGAATTGTGTTTTCATGTGCTCTAGGGGTAAAGATAACATGAAGAAGTTATGTTTGTGTATACATTTATCGAAGTAGTAGAGCTGACACTTGTATATTACCTTTTGTCCCAAAGGACAATAAAATGCTGATAACTGCATGTGTAGTATCTATGAAGTACAATAGTCAAGCATTGCACAAGGACATCAGGTCAAGTTTTCATGTAAGAAGGATGTCCTGCCAGGTTTAAGTAGCTCCACAGAGCAGATGTAATTTTTGTTTGTCTAAAGGCACTGTCAGCACACTGTCCTCTCCTTTGCACCTGTGAGCTACACAGCACTCTGAGCAAAGAGCAGCTCTGTTGTCTGAGCCCAAGGGTTGAGGGAATCCAGTTATACTGAGAGCTCGTGCTTAGACTGTGCAGACATTTGCTCTGGGTTTTCAGAATGGAGGTTTAAAATGTTTTGCATCTGGCTAGAGGGCTACTGTGGAGTTGTTTCAGGTGTTTTTGTCCAGTGTCTTACATGCCCAGAAGAGAGGCTGGTGAAAAAGCAGCTCTTTGCATGTGTTGTCTTTCTTTTCCTACCACTGCTGAAACTGGTATAAGTAGACAAATAAAGAAGGGTGCTGCTGAAGATTTCAGTATAAACAGGCTCAACTGTCTTCCTCTCTAGCAACCTACAGATCTGTAATTTCCTTCAGTCAAGATTCCCCAAGTGTTTTTAGCCATGTGGCCTGTAGGATTAGCAGGACTGAGACTGTGGCTATCACATTGTCACTGTGCCTCAGAAGTGCTCATGCTGAAATGCAGCTCTAGGCTGGGAGGACAAACACACCCACAGAGTTCAATGGGAGCAGATAGTCATTAACTCCATCAGAATTTTAGACATCTTTACCTGGTATAAATGAGTACTTTGCTTGAAATCCCTTTCCTTCCAGCTCCTCATCAGAAATAAACTTGATCCACATAAATCTCCCTGTTGATCTAATTAGTGCAGGACTTTTCAGACCACAGTAACGATTAATGAGAGGGGAGAACCCAAAAGGTCCATCTCGAACCTCCAGGTGATCAAACCGACATTCAAATGAGGGTTCTATGTAATAAGGTTCATCAAAGGTCAACTCAATTCTTTGTCGTGGAGCAGCTAGACATAAAAAAAAATTGAGCAAAAGATTAAATGAAGATCTTGATAAAAAAAACCACAAAGACATGAAGTAACAAAGAGACAGGCCTCCAAAACAGCAAGATAAAAAAGAAACTGGGAACTTCTCAAAACACATCTGCCGTCTGCTACAAAAATTTTAGGAATTATTTTCTAAAAGTTACTTTTGCATAGAATCATGCAAAATTTTTTGCTTGCTGATCTTAATTGTTGAAAATTCAGAAATCACATTAATTTAATGCAGCACATATAACATATATGAACATATATACAAAGGTATTCAAACAAGGTTACATATTAAGATATAAATTAAACAAGGGTTCTGTGAGAGCAAAAGACATAAAAAAGGACAAAACACTGAGCTATGCAGAAAAGAATAGAAAAGAGAAAGATAGGAAGAACTTCTCACTATTTCTTAAATATAAAGTCCAAATTGGTAGATCGTTTCACAGAAGACATTTTTTATTAGAATATTCAGGGCAGTGTAAGTGCTTCATGTATGTCAGTTATATGCAGGTGGTTACAGATTGCATACTGGTGAGTCTGAGCCTGTGGCAGGATTGGGATCAGAGCCCTAAATCCTGACTCTCACATCCGTGGTTCGGATCCCAAGACCTTCTCCTGTATGAATGGCTTCAGTGTTCCTCGTTCTTGGCACCGGCTGCGCTACGTGAACTTCCCAATGCTGGCGGGGTCTGGAGCGACAGCTCTGAGGCATCACACGCTGCCTGCTTTTCCTGAATGCCAAGAGGATTTACTCTGGCATCTCCAGCCCTCCTGTCAGACCTTCTGCCTCGCTCCCAAGAGCTGCACGCACTTGGAGCTGCTGTCAATGTTGGCAGAGCTCTGCATGAAGGAGCAGATCTTGGCTAGAAACTCTGCAAGACCTTGGCCCCACCCAGGCACGCACAGTGTTTCTGTGGAAGGACTGAGGAGAGCTGGAAGCTGCTCCTGTGCCCCAGCCCTGCAGCAGGACAGGCTGGCTGCCCCCTGGGGCACTCCTGGGCAGGCAAGGTGCAAAACCAAGACGTGTGTGGGAACAAGCAAAAAGGAGGGGCCTGTGAACCACTACCGTGCTGTACAAATAAAAACTCATCAAAGCTCATTACTTGAAATATTTCAATTAATTGATATGAATCTGATTATTAGGTTGACTAATATTTTTAGCTGACTTCAGTGGGTTTTGGGTGCATTCTAATACAAGGAAAAATAATTGGAGCGTCTCAAGTCTTGCAGCCTTTATTTAAGATATTCTCATTGGAATATGGTTTTATTCTAGTTAATGACATTTTTTTGTCCTCATCACATTATTGTAATAGTAACCTCAGCAGTGCTAACAAATCTCTGTATTTTTAGTACAGTACCATGGCAGCCAGATATATCTTTTTTATTAATGAAGGACAGCATAAAGGTTTTCTGCTGGTGAGGTAGAAGATTACAGCATGGTATGAAATAGCCTTCATCTTTCACAATCTATTATCAGTGATATTAAGGTAACAAGCTACAATTTTTACTTTACTAATTCCGTATCTTCATAGATTATAGAAGCTATGCTGCTCCTTTTCCTGGCTGTGAGGATATGTCTTATTCTATATAGCTAATTTTTTACTGTTTGCATTTCTTATTTATTTGTTGTTATAACTTGAGAGAGAAAATTTAGCTTCTTGTTCAAGTAAATGGCTGTAGAATTCATTATATTACCAGTATGGTCATGCAATCTTTTGCAGCAGGGTAAGATGACATTTTTAACAGTTCAAGATTTTCCATTTAACAGTAAGATTATGGCAAAACAAAGCAGAAATGAAGCATGTACCTTCTAAGATATAGATGCACTCTTGATTGGGTGGGTACATGTTTGGGTAGTTTGGTGAAGCAAAATGTCCTCCATTACTGGTCCGGACCCAGTTGTCACACTGAGTGGGAGGAATGCGATTCACTCCAATATTTTGCCCACCTTAAGCAAAAAAAAAAAAGTGATAAAATTAGTTTCTTCTGCAAGCATGCAGATCTGGTAAAGTAAAATTCTGGCATGACACATAACCTATAAAGAAGAAAGTAATTTATTTTGGTTGCAAGCCCTCTTGAAAGGCACTCATTAATGTCTAAGAAAATCTTATGTTTAATTTTGTGGTAGGGTATGTCCTAAAGAAATCAGTTTTTGAATATCAGATATATCCAGAGATTCCTGGAAAGGAAGGGAAGTAATTTTTTCCCCCAACTCAGTTCAGGTTTTTGATACTCTTCTTTCTAAGTGAATTAGTCACAGTGGCTGCCAATACCATTATTTTATGGGTTATGAAATCTCTGATCCTATATCAGAAATATTTATCAGCTTTCACTGGTTTTGACCCCGATTCCAGAATATGCTAAGGTGGGTTATCTATTTACAGTAATTTGTTGGACTACAGGATGTTTGTAACAGAATGAATTTCAGTATGCAAATACACTAAATACAGCAATGGTAGTTACTAAAATTCCTAGATTGCCCTGGCAGCTAAGGGTCTCATTTAGGATTGAAGCTCCTCTTCTGGATGTACAGGGAAATGTGTTCTGTGACTGAGACTATGCAGTTTAGTAAGGTGATTGTTCATGCTGGATCATTCACAGAGCTTGGTTCAGATTTCCTCAACCACGGACATGAGGCTGGGAATAGTGTGAGCTCTGATACTCTTAAGTACCTTTGGCCCTTCTCCTTGGTATCCACAGAATTGCAGAGAGTAAGACATAGGATACGTATTTTCTGCTCAATATTTCCTAAATCTCACAGGGTACTCATAGTATTATTGGTATTTACACACTTAATTTGCAGACCTGTGAGAGGACATCCATGCTGGTACAGATCTTAGATGCCTCCAGTAAATTACATCACCTTCCACTGGTATCCTGACAGCTTTTTGATTTATGGGGGTGAAAACTCTCTTCTGCAGAATTTTTTCAAGGAAATTCAGTAGGTGGCAGTTCAAGGAATTCTTCTCTCTTAAGGGTGGGTAATCCCACATATGAAAAAATAAGGTTTGTGAAATAGATTCCTTCCCCACTCAGCAGGTTTCAAAAATGTTTGTGGGTGGACTATTTGAAAAGCTTGTTGTCAGATACAGAAAACATGAATTTCTGTGGTGGTTTCTTTCCCACCTCTAACATCTAAAACTGTATAACTTTACCTGGGAAAGTGAAACTTCCATGTTCTTTGTGACTGCATGGTTTTGCTCATTTGGGAGAAAATGCAGCAAATGGGGGAAAATGGAAAATACTGCAATTCATACTGGTAATTCAAGAGCTATTCATATCTGAATACAGTCATTTATTTTCACTTATATTGCTCAATTAAAAGTTATAAGAGTCTTCCATTTTTTGACAGAAAATCATCAAACTAAAATTTTACCTTGTGTCTTCTGTGCAACAGCAATGCCTTCCACCACCAGGATTGTTACAAGCAACACTGATGAGAGAAATTGGACAGGAGAAACATCAGTAATTCTTCAAAGTTATAGACCATTTTCTGCAGTCTCAGTTCATGCAAATCCTGGCATCACTGACCAAAACAACTCAGAACATATAAAAATATGTAATTAATTTATGTGCTTTCTTTAAAACTTCAACTTATGAAATCAGTGCAGTCTATGTGCACTGCTGGTGCTTCTTCCAGGTCCCTCAAGAAAGTGTGTATAAGAACAGCAATTCATTGTTTGAGGGGACTTTTAAGAATATTTTCTAGAGTTTACATGGTATCTGTTGTCTATAAAACTTTTTATATACTGAAACAAGATGTTTCACTGCTATAATGAATCATATTTATCCTAAACCTCTATTTGCATAATGTGTGCAAAAGAATTCTCCAGCTTCTAAGAAATTCATCCTGACCACAGGAGACACTGCATTGTCTTAACCCCTCCATAGACTTCACTTTGTGCTTGCAAGACTGGTGGTTGTGATGCTGCTACACAATACCAGTGATTTCTGCAAATGATGAGGCAGTAGAAAATGGACAGATGCACATTCTGGAGATGGAGAGCCTCCCTCTTTCTTTCTTTCCTTTCTGGCTATTTTACTTTTGGCCTTTCCCTCGCATTTACACATTCCCTGCACCCAAGAAGCATCTGTATGAACAGCACATATGAAAAACTCCATATTCCACAGTCCATCAGCAATTTAAAAGCAGCCTTAATGTTTAGATTTTCCTAAAATGCTTTGTCAACTCTGTAACTTCAAATTGTTTAGGATTACTGGGAGGGGAAAAGAGAATGAAATTGAGTAAATTAATATGGCACTCTTCAAATCTTTCATTTGCTTGCATCTGGAGTATCTTGGAAATTCTGGACACATCTCTTACAGAACTAACTAAGCAGGCCTGGACTGCCCTGGACAGAAGGTGGCTGAGGGGAGATAGGACACAAGTTACAAAACCACAACTATCATTGAGATTGAGAACTGAGCAACTACTGCTTGTCTCTTCCAGTAGAGAACCAGGGGGTGTCAGACAAAGTGAGCAGGTGGCATGTTCAAATTACACAAAGATTTCTCTTTTTTTTTTTTTTTTTAAATGCACATAATTCATAATGCACCCTTGAGGTAGAAAATTCTGTTTCAGAAACCCCATAAGCGATAAATAGTTGGAAGTCTGAGATGTATTTAGGGCAAATATAATTTGCTCTACTTTTATACTAGTTCTGCTTTTATATCTCTGTAAAAGAAGGTACCAAGCAAGATGGACCTTTGATGTGACCTGATATGGCCCTTCCCATGTTCTTAATCTACTTGTCAGGCAGGCATGGCCTTAGCACTGCAGGGCAAAAAGAGATTTCAGCAGGAATTTTATTGTCACATTCAAGAAATTAATTTTATTTTCCCAGCCTTCCTGCCTTGTTGCTCAGGCATTTTAGTGGCTCAGTTGAAATGGCTTTTTTTCCATCTGTGCTTTTCCCTGTGTTGCTGTTGGTCTTTGAGCCCTTTGGAGTTGCAGAGTGAGCATGCACTGACTGTGAACCACAGTGATCTTGACTCAGCTCATCCAGATGCTCCTCTAACACTGGCATGGAGATATTATCTTGGGAAAAGATTAAAAGAATCAAAGCCTGCTCCTGAAAGTGTCCATCTAGCATTTATATTTTATTTTGTATGTTTCTGCTTTCTTTCTTCTCTCTACTCATACTGAAGTAGACCATGTTTCATTCTGAAACTTTCCTCACCAACAACTGCTTTTTCCCGTGTAAGTCAGGTTCATAACTGTGGGTGTTTTCTAAAATACCATATGGGTCTTGCAAACAAGTGCTATGTTCTTAGAAGCTTATTTGATTTTTAGAGATGGATTATGCTAGAGTAGGTGAAGAAGATTTAAATAGTTTTTCAATTTCCATCTCTGCAATAATTCTGCATTTCCATCAATATTAATACACTTAAAAATATACTATCTGTCATTATCCAAATACAAAGCAGATGCTGCTAATCATTCCTGACTCACCCTAGAATGAAAATTCCTCCTTCAGAAGAAAGTATCTAGCACCCATTACTGGTATTCAGTTATGGATGTTCACTAGTCTTTAAAGCAAATGAAAAAATATCCCATCTTTATTAAGATACCACTGATGTTAATTTTCAGCTGGTTTTAGTTTTTACCAGTTCCTTACATAGATGATATTATTTCACAATTATTTACCGTTTATTTTTGCGGTTTCTCTGTTTAAACTGTACACTGAAAAATCTGAGTTTATGAGTTGCATGAACTTAAAATGCATTTGTACTCCTGAGATCACTTGTCCCTAACAGAGAATCCTGACAGTTATAGACAGTTATAAAGTTGTCAATCTTTTGTTTTGTTTTTTTTTTCCTACATTGGTTTTGGTGCAACACTTCAATGTTGACTTCTATTGCTAAAGTAAAGGCAGTTTCCCCAATCCTGTGTAAATCACGTGTCAGTATGCTCTACTGAATTCACCTTTTTTAAAGATCTGCTATGCCCATCCTGTTTTTTGTAAGGACAGAGCAAGCTCTGTGTAACTTATGCTGCTTCTCAAAATGCAAAATGAGCTTTGACTTTTTTTCTTAAAGCAACCACACAGAGAAATATGAGTGAAGTTAACATGTGACTAACAAAATGAATGCAAATACTCAATTTCAACCAACAGTGAAAAATTGAGGGTTTGTTGGTTTGCTTTGGTTTTTATTTAGTACAGCTCTTTACTATGGCTACCACTGTTACAATAAACATTTTTTTTTTTAATTTCAGTATGCATCTACATTTATTTCAGCGATTGTACTGGTGGAAACAACGTAAGAATAGATGTTCCGTTACACTAACCATTGATATCCCTTCTTGCTGATGTGGATAAAGAAACAACCCCCCTAAAAGGACTTCAGAAAGCCTGATTGGCTTTCACTAGAGCTGTTTCTATAAATAGTCTGGCGCCTGTATGCGTGTAAATGCAAACAAACAGTGCCTATTCCTTGCAGAGCAGCATGGATGTGCAGGCAACTGCAGAAGATATGGGTTGAATATTTGTCTTACTGTCTTCCTTTTGTCATGTTATATGGATGACTGGGAATAGTATAGGCCACCTTCTCTTTGTTCCCCGCCCTTTTCATCCTCTTCAGCTTTAACCTCTCACACCTCTTCCTTGCCCTTCCCTGGCAATGCCCATCCTTCTCATGCTCTCAACAGCCCTTAAGATGTATTCAGAGTAGCCCAGGTAGCAAATGTTCCAGGGTCTTCCTTTGGCACTACTTTTATCCTGGGTGACAGGACGATAAAGAGGTGTCTCTGGCTAATGGTCAGGATGTGTGCTGTCTTCATCAGTGAGACATTGCTGGCAAAAATGTGGAGAGGGCTTACCTGTTCTTCCTTACAGTACTGGGCAGGATTGCCTGAGGTAGTAGGGCCCTAAACTGAGTGCACTGACACGACACAGTATAATGTGGGAAAGCCAAAAGGAGTTAAGGGGCTGAAAACAAGGTCTATCAATACTCAGGATGAAAACAAAAGGAAAAAAATAATCAGTCATGTTATTTTTAGACCTTTCAGACTGTTTCTATTAACCCATTTTTGTGTGCATTTCAAAAACAACAAAGCAATCTCTAAATTCATACTACTTCCTGGAAAAATAACTTCGAATCTCAAAGACTAATTTGGACAGTACAAATCCATAAGGAAGAAGATGTCTAGGGAAGAGACAAATCCTGGAAGTTAGTGCAGTACAGAGCTAGTGCTGAACCACTGTCCTGGTACTGCAGCAGGGACACAGGCACAGCAATTAGAACAGATATGAGACTGAACTACTTTCACTAACAGTCTTGTAGCACTTCCAGAAGGATGAAGAATGATCTTTTTATTTCTAATAAACTACAGTTCAAATAGTTATTATGTACCTGAACTTACAATGGGATACAGTATTCCTCTGCTCCTTTTTTCCTCTTTTAAAGTCTCTTACAGATCTCTCTGACATGACTATTCTTCAGTGTGAATGAAAGACAAGTCTAGGCTTAGCTCCATAGTCTATTATGGTGCAGGAAGAACAAGTAGTGAGTAAAAATGCCACTTGAACATGGCTTGCTGATGTAAGCAACAGCACAGTGCAGGATTGCATTGACTATCAAAGAGATTCAAGGGGAGAGCTGCTGGGTGTTTTGTTTTTACTGGAGGAGTATGGTGAGAATTCTACCAGAGGAACCTGAACTATGCAACACTGACCTTATGAACTCAGAGATACTTAGGTGATAAATGTAATAAAAGTTAGTGCTTCTGCACCTTACAGTGAGCTTCCACTTCATGATCTGTACCCTGCAGAACAGGCCATCCTTAAGCCAACAGCAGCACAGACACCAAGGCAGAGATTGAGGAGCTTCTTTTATTCATGAATCTGGTATTTGTACTTGTATTTCATGAATTATGGTGCATTCTCTTGTACTACCGTTTAGAGCTCTGATAGTTTATACCTGTGTGAACATGAGCTAGGAACACAGAAAAAGCAGCCAGCTTCTGTCTGTTTTAAAGGAATGGATTTTTCATTTTCTTCACTTCTTTGCATTAAATATTTTAGACCAGATAGCCTGCAGACAGCTGCATAAATTTTGAAAAGTGAAGACACTAAACATACAATTCAAGTTCTTACTATTCTGTTGCTGAAGTAGACTTATGGAATAACATAAAAGAAGCCCCTGAACTGGCGTAATAAACTGCACTGTTTGCAGATGTCAAGATATTCTTTGTTGGCATTTCCTAAATTTTTTAAAGTAAATCTAAGCTAAAAACAAAAGGCAATTTCTGCACTGTATATATACAGGGAGGTTCACAAATGTGTGGCTCCTACTTCTCTTTAAAAATGAGAATACTACAGTTAGTTTTGCAGTAAATGGGTGCTCAACCCAATACTGAGAAATCAGCATGTTGCTTAGACAAACAAGTGCTTTAGGCTGCAAATCTGACATATGCCTGTACTTTATGGCAAAACACATTCTTCAGATTTCAGGGGATACAGTACAGCTCTGAGCTCCCTATGATATATCCTTCCCCTGCTCTTTCTGCATGCTCTAGGGATCATCACACAGAGACAACAGACTCGATTTGCTGTGTGGCTCTGAGAGCAGTGTCTGTCTTCAGTGATGACAATGGGGGATCTATGCATGCAGGGCAAGCTGAATATCAAACTGGGGAGCAGTCAGGCACAACTGAGAAACATTCCACCATTTCTTAAAATAAAGACTTTATCATTTAGAGCATTACACATTCTTAGTATAGTGGTAGCCAGAATCCTAGGGATAAAGATGACAGACTTTGCTTAAGCAGGATTCATTGGATCTCTGTGCCCTGCTCCTTGGATTAGGCAGCACCTTGTACACAGATAGCCCAGATAGATGGTAATTGGCAACACACGGGTCATGCATGTTGGAAAATCTTGTAGGATGCCTGCTTCTTTCTGGCAGATACAGCCTAGAGTAACAAATGCTTGATCGTAATTATATACTCTGTTTTGCCTCATGGGAATTCTTTTTCTGTGTATTCTTCTTAAACTTAGCTCCTCATTTGCCCTGTGTAACAAAATTAGCTTTACTTTCAGCAACTGCTCATCACAGTATTTCAGGTTTTATATCCATTTTTTACTCATGTGTCTAAACAGTAATATTAACTATTAATGTGCTGGGGACATTTATGACTATTATATCCTATCCTATTCTCTGGCCAACATTACTTACATGTTTTGGTTGCTTTTAAGGACTCTGATCAAAGATTAGTTGCTGCACAAATTCAAATTAGTGATTGATTGGTGGGTGGTCTTGTAAAGAACTTGTGCAACTTAGACAGGTAAAGTGTCTGGACACTTTGGACTTCATGTTATTCTGTGTGCCTGGTCACCTCCTTTTCTTTCAAAAAGCTTATTAACTGCTTTAGGATTCAAGCCATTTTTAGCTCAGAAACACACACTGTAAATTTCAAGGAATGAGATTCTTCTCTCTGCCTAGCATTTGCTGTATTTGTTAATTGACAAAGGGAACCCTGGATTGCATCTGCTGCCGCTGTATTTAAGGTTAACAATTCTGTTGCTGAAGATGGAAACATGGCAGTTTTTGAATCCCAATTTTTATAGTTTATAGTCTGTATACCTTCCTTAATCTATTGCAGTTTCAACACAACATTTGCAGATAGGTAAAATGAGTATCAAAGAGCATTTAAGGTGGCTGCCTACAACTTATCCTATTAACAGCTCCAGTGGTTTCCTCATATTGGAACATACACCAGGATTGTCACAGAATAAAAGTAGAGAGATGAAGGTGTGCATCAGGCAAGACATATTTTAGCTGGTTTAAATCTCACCCAGAGCATGCTAGTGGAGCTGCCAACACATTTTTAATCCTTCTCACTTGCTTGATAGCAGAAGTGGGCTTTACCAGCTATTAACAGTGACTCTGGTGCCTCTAAGATCCAAATCTTGTTAGCCATTAACTGCCAGCAGGATATCTGAATGCACTCAGGTCTATTCTCAGATATAACAGTTTCATCTCACTCCAGCTGTTTCCAGTAGGGATTCCTCTCTTTAAGATTGCCAGAGAAATAAATTGGGACTATATCTCTGCAGAGAAACCAGGTTAACTGATTCAGGAAGTAAGTGCAGTTCTCCCACATCCCTTTGATAAAAATCATCTCCAGAACAATTCATGCTTGGATGGATCTGTGACAGAGTCCCCTCTAGGTTGGCTAAAAACATTTAACGTTTCTGATCCTGTCCTCCATTAGAAATGTTTAAGTAGCTGTGGGCTGCTTCATTTTGCCAGTTGCTCCACATCCTGTTACTTATAATCCATCCCTGGGTCTGTCTGCCAGCAAAACTTCTGCCAGAAGAATGATAGCTTTCATTTTTAAAATAGGAACTTTCCTTTCCATAGGGAAGAACCTTTTTTTTTCATCTCCAAGCTGTGTGCAGCAAGAGACTGATTAGAAGACTGCATGTGCAAACCATGTTGATGAGGGGTTTCAAAAACCTTATTAAAATATGTACACTGACTTCTAAGTTCAGATGATTTCCCTCTAGCTGACACAGCTAATCCTGCTGCACATGACTATTCTGAATACATCTTTCACAGAAATAGCTTATTCCTAGAGAAATTGGATAGTGATTCTTTTGACTTAAAAATCAATCAGATTATACCAGAGTTGTTTATATTCTCTTATTTATTAGCAATATACTATATTTTTCGTGGAAATAATTTCTGGAATGTCTATTATGAAATTAGTATTTAAAGTTCTTTTCTGCTATCTTCTTTCATGTTATGTACAGACTACAGTTTTTTCTTTTCCAGCTTTTCACTTTCAGTCCCTTAAAAAGAGACTTAACATAGTGTTCATCAATTTTACCATATGATAAAGAAGGAGGTTTTGTGAAATGATTTCTTAACAGATTGGCCATCCTTTCCTGCTGCATAGTAGAGTCAACTTTGTAATAACAGAGAACTGAGTGAAGCACAAAGATCATCTGAAAGAATTGTGGATTTTTTTTCATTAAAAGTTACCTGCTGGTTTTTGTTGTAAAATTTACACTCCCCCAGCCTCATATCTTGCACTATTTGAGGTGGCAGTTTCCAGTTATATGTTGACAGAGGCAGCAAGCTGTTTAAAGGTGGCAAGCTGCTTAAGTTGTCCTAGATGTCCTAGACTATAAGTGCTTCATTAATTAAAATAACCCAAATTGGAATGTACAAGGCAGACAAGCAGCAAGCTTGTTTGCAGTGTTAGAATCCCAGCTTGAATTCAAGACACTACAACTTTGCTTCAGTCCAGACAGGTTATATTCCTAGTGCTGGGTTTGTTTTGTATGTAAACTACACATTCTAGAGCATGTGCAATTAGCAGCTCTCTTCATTTCTGCAGTGAATTATGACTTTCTGACAGGTTCATAAATGATGAATAGCTTATAAAGTTTTACTTCAAGGGTAATTTTTCTGTCTAATCTCTCCCTGTGAATTCAACCTTAAGGAAGATGCTGAAAATATTAACTTTTTCATTAGATAGGGATACATAATTTAGTAGCTCCTTTAGCTTCAATCCAGTCCAGTGTGATTCTATACTCCGGCTACAGCCATATACAGGATTTACACACTGAAACTTGCTATTAATATCAATGTAATTGTAACCAAGTTGTTCTGTAAAAATTTTAGTGGTCATGATCATCTATGTCCTAGGAAAAAGAGGAGTTAATGTATTTGAAGTTAAGCTTCAGGGTGGTGCATCTTGAATATGACGTTTGTATGAGTATTAAGAGCAAGGCATAATACACAGCACCAAACACTCGTCTTGTTTTTAACACTGCAGCTTTTTGAATCCTGTTCTGCAGTTACTTGAGTTACTTCTGCTGAACTGCTTAGCACTACAAGCAGTTTGGAGCTTCACTTTGTTTTCAGTGCAGAAAAGGTGGAAAATAGATACTGTTTAAGTAAAAGATAGTATTCTGACTTCATTTGATACTGCCTTCGTTAGGGTCACTGTAGCTTCTACAATCAGTACTTTGCTTTTGGCTTCAATGAAAAAAATCATGAAACTATTAGGAGATTTTTTCAATAACCTTTTTTTTCCTCCTTGCTTTCAGCTTTTTGTGGCATTATTACACCTTTTGGTTTTGGAAATAAGCAGCCCTGATTTCTAGCTTTTGTGTGGAAGGAAGCATTACTTCCTAACACTACTTGTTTGTGAGAAATTAACTGTTAAAATCATGCCAAAATGCAAATGAGGAGCTGGAGCAGAATGGCAGGAAGTTAAATCATAGCAGTCCACATTCTTGCAACCTGATGGAGTTGGAAATAATTCTGTAGTCCAGTGGAAGGTTGGGAATGTAGCAGTAATTTGTTCTACCCCTGGTTGCTTGTTGAATTACTGGGTCAGAAGCTACAGAATTCCCTTTTTGGCTTTCTAAATTAATCCAATATATTAACTGAAATAGACCAAAACTAATGTAGAGGAAGGATTTAACTGACAGCTTGTACAGTTTTTGAAAGCAAATAACAGCATATGGAAATGAAAGAGGGAGCATATTTGAAGCATGGGAACAAGCTTTTAACAAAATCATTTTGGGGGAATACCAGGTATGAGGAAATTCAAGGTAGGTGTATTTACTTCCTAAGGCTCACAGGGGCATGGCTTTATCATGAAAGCAGCTGCTTTTCTCTCTCATCAAGTGGAGGGTTATGGTGCTTTATTGCTGTAGAGCAGTTACATTTTGCAAGCTGTGCCAGGCTCAGGGAATGATTCTAGCGTGTTTAAGATGTCATTGAGAACTGAAGGCAGGAGGCAAAGGCTTTGTCTTCCAACAGCCCAAATGCAGCAAGCTCTTGGCCTCCAAGAGGTTCCAGAGCCCACTGAGAAAGCAGGTGGGCATTGGCTGGGCTCCACTTGAGCAAAAGCTGCAGCCACTGAAATCTCAGGGCTGTCGTGCTCCACCAGCACTGCCACTCAGCACTGCTGCTGGCGAGAGCTGGAGGAGAGCAAACAATCCATGCAGCATGATGGGACTCAGGATGAGACTTCTAGAAGTTTTGCTGAACACTATGGACAGAGACAAAGAATTACATTAAGTAATTATTTAAATAGCCCTTGATATTGATAGCTGAGGGAGAACAGAAGAATAGCTCTAACCAAGCTTAATATAAGAAATTCCAACTGCCACAAAGTATGATGGGCTCTTTTCTGCCCTGAGGTAACAGCCACAATATAGATTAGTTGTGGATGACAGACATTCCATTTTAAGAACAGAAGATGTTTCTAAGAAATATTAAATAAAATATGACTTCTCATGATACACTAAAGCTTCATGGTACTTTGCATGTGGTTTAGCAGAACTCCCCCAGTTCTGTACATTTTTGTGTGGAGAAAAAAAAAATTACTACCACTGTAGGTAGGGCTTCCGTGCAGAATTTAAGCTGCAATTTGTAAAATACGGATAGTTACTTTGAATTTTATTCCCAACAGTTTCCTTCTGGAACTGAATCTCTACACCTATCTACAGAAATATACTTTTTTGTTTCTGATTAGGTACAATAATGGGACTATGGAATGACTTCTATTGAAGCAGAGCTAAAAGGGAGTTTATGATGCTAAGTAATGATAGGTTGTTTCTGTAGCCATGGCAAGGGATGCGTTTAGAATACTAACAGCTTATTGACTAATGGCTTTGTGCAATTTATGGATTATGAAAAATACAAAAAACTTCCTGTAGAGGGACTTTTTACCTGGACAGTAGTGTAATTATAAAAAATATACAGGTCTGTTCAGTGGAAAACCTGTACAGTCAATTTTGCAGCAATCACATATTTTTCAAATGTAATTAAATCTGCATGTGTATAAAGTATTTAAGTAGCAGATACAACAGTTGTATTTTATGGTTCTGATATTTAAATATGTTACTTAAAAGAGGCAGTAGAAAAAAAATCTAAATGCCTTGTCTTCCCCATGTAAGCCATATGTTCCTATGTTGTCTAAACTCAGTAGATGGTTAACAATATAGAGAGACAGACATTTATTAAGAACAAGTATCTTCTGTCTCTCAGTTATGATGCTAATAAATGAAAAATATTTTTTGAAACCCTAAAGACATAAATTCCTTCATACCAGGAACATGGGATTTTATGGCCCATGGAAACATTCTGGATTTAAAACAGACTTCTTTACAACTTTCAAACTGTGGGAAGACATCAATGTATACACAAAACAGTTCTGCACTCTGCAGTAGTGCCTATTTGGCTTCAATAATGCATGCAGTCACAACAACATCTTCTAACAAAATAATGAAAAATAATAATCATCATTAAAAATCCCCAAAACAACAGACGGGAATCCCCATCAAGTCTGCTATTGCTCAAGAAGACACACAATGCTAGAAATAATCTCTTGAGGCACAAGGTTAAGTGCCACATCAAGATTTCTAACAGAAACCCCTCGCCCATTGTCGAGCTGTATAAATAATAGCACAAAGAAATGCTCGGATGAGGAGCCTTGCTCCGTTGTTTACCTCTGAACAGAAATAAGTTAGAAACAAGATTTAAAAGCTTCAAGAAGAAAGGCACAGGTAAACACCGGTCAGGGTGTAGCTTGTGACTCGGGCGACTGATTTTAGGAAAACCTTAATGAAAGCAGACCTTGTTCCCGATAACAAGTGTGACAAGCTGAACAGTGTTGAGCAGCTCGTCAGGAGAGTTCCGAAAGCCAAGAGTATTTTTACTGTGAAAAGACGGGCGTAGGATACCGCCGGTGTGTCTCGGGAATATACGGGTCACTGGGGTAGAGCCGCTGCCACCGTGACCCACCTTCCTGCAGGCTGGGAGCCCCCGAACCCGAGTGTTCCTAACGGCGGCATCCCCCAAACCCGGGGCACCGAGGTGTCCCCGCCAGTGGAACCTCTCAAGCCCGAGGCGCCGAGGCGTCTCCGCCGCCTGCCCGGGACGGGTGCGGGCCCCCGGCCCCGCGCCGGGCTCCGGCAGCCGCAGCGCCGGGACTCGCGCGGGGCAGAGCGGGGCCGGAGAGCGGCGGGCGCGGGGCCGCGGGGCGGTGCGATGGGAGGCGCGGAGCGCCGGCAGCTGCCCGGGAAGAGCGGCCCCGGCAGAAGCGGGGCGGCCGGCCCTGCGCAGCCCCCGCGCCCGCCGCTCCGAAGTTCCCGCGGGCGCAGGGAGGGCGCCGGGGGCAGCGCGGGGCAGCCGAAAGGGCGGCGCCGCCGGGGGTACCGCGGTCCCCGCTCCGGCGGGGCGCCGCGCCGCCCGCGGCTCCTACCTTCCAGCACCGAGCAGAGTTTGTGCAGGGCCATTGTCTCCCGGCGGCGGCGGCGATCAGCGGCGCTCCATGGCCGCGGCGGTGCCCCCCGCGAGGGCGCTGTGCCCGCGGCTACGGCTCGGCCCCCGCCCGCCCGCGGCCATGCCCGGCGCCCCCGCGGGGCGCGCTCAGCCTCCGCCGCCCGAGCGCGGAGCCGCCGCCGCGCTCAGTCCCATCGAGAGCGGGGCGTGCGGGCTCCGTCGAGGTTGCCCTGCCCCGGGGGGCTCCACGCGCGGCGCTCCGAGCGCAGCCCGGCGGCTCCCAGCCCGACTGAAGCGCCTGCCGCTAAATGAAGCTCATTTAAGATGTGAGGGGTGTTTGCCTGGATGAGCCGCTTGTACGCATGTGCCCGCCCCCGACGGAGCCCCGCAAGCAGCCACAGCCGCAGCCGGCGGGGCCGCTGTGCTCCTCCCGCTCGGCCGGGCACCGAGGCGGGGGCGACAGCGCCGGAGAAGCGCCCGTTCTCACCCCGTCCCCACGGGGAGCCGGGGCTGGCCCCGTTGCAGCGCCCCGCCTCGGTCCCGCACCGCGGCCCCCGCCCCGGCCCGTCCTGCCCCTCGCCTGCCCGGCTTTTCCCGTGTGCGGGGCTGGGTGCCCGGACCGCGTCCCCCACGGCGGCGGAGCCGTGCGGCCCCTCTCCTGCGCGCGGTGGCTCGGATAATCCCGAATCCCGGCTGCCCGGCTTTGTTTGGGCTCTGAGTGGGTCCCGGTGGGGTAAAAGGGACACGGTGCCTCCCTTGGTCTTCCGTGGCTCCCCTTCGCCCCCTCGCTGGTGGCATGGAGCCCGCGCGGCTCCGGCAGTGCGGCGTGCCCAGCTGCCTGCCTGGCTGCAGTGTGCTGCCTGCGGCTCCGGCGCCGGGAAGAGCCCATCACACGCTATTGTGCGGCTGTTGTTTGACAGGAGTGACAGCTAAAATGGAGCTATTACTTTACAAGAAGTTAATAAAAAGGCACACTTAGCCTGCTGCCTGCCCTGGCTCCCGTCCCTCTGGTTATCCATCACATCGGGTTCGCTTTGTGAGGGGAGGTGTTACTTCGGGAAAGGGCCTGAGGTGGAGGCAGGTGGCGATGTCGGGGGAAGGGCAGCAGGGATGCGCCGGCCAGCAGACCCCGCCGCGGGCACTCCGTCCTGCCAGAGCCCTCCGAGCTGCCCGGCGAGCGAGGTGCGTGCGGGCGGGAGCCGCGGCCGTGCCGGACAGCCGTGCCATGCTGTGCTGCCCGTAGGCTACGTGTGAAATGATAGCAACACGGCAGCCCCTCAGCGAGGCTTTCAAATCTCCCCCAAGCAACACGGGTTGAAGAATCGCTGGGCATTTCCTCCAGGATGTCTTCTCCCTGGATCTGCCGATTAGGCGAGGCTGAGCTCTTTCGCTCAGGCTCCAGAAGTACCGAAGCGCGGAGATGTTTAGACCTGTGCGTGTTGCAGAGCCGTGCGCAGGGGCCAGGGGCGGTCGGGCCGGAGCCGCGGCGGGGGCGGCGTGCCCGGGCCGGCCCCGGCCCCGCTCCCAGCACGGAGGCGGTCGCGGTCTCTATTCAGGTCCTGCGCGGCGATGCGCGGCCGCACCGCACCTCCGCTGTCCGAGCGCAGGCACTTTGTGGAAGCAATTTGGAACCAACCCACTCGCTAGACCCAACAGATTTTGCGAACTGTAAATTATATGCGTAATTGCCACTTGGGAGTCCGTCTGTTTGAGGAGTAGGGCAGCTCAGTACAGTGTCTAACACGAGTGTGCGAGGCGAAGCTCTGATTTCCTTGTGGTTAGGTGCTGTGTATTTGAATGTTAAATTCTTTCTACAGTGTTCAAAGGTCAGCCTATCCTGTTAGAAAAGGTCATTCTCCTGCTTCAGATTATCTGTTAAATATTTCAGGCGCTTCAAGTCAGCGTGATTGTCAGCGAGGGCGAATTAAGTGGAGAAGTGAGCGGAGAGCAGCGGGAGGGAGCGGGCCCGGGACCCCCGGGACAGCGGGGCGGGGGGCGGCAGCTCCTCCCAGACCCTCGGCGACACCTCGCAGCAAAGGTCCTGAGTTTTTCTGGGTATTAAAGATCCATTTCAGTGTTGCAAGAAGCTTCATGAAGTATTAAGCTTGATGGTCTGGCAAAATCCCAAGTTACATAATTATATTATTCTACTTACTTGAATTGTCCTTTCAATTTCAAATAGAGATGATACAGTCCTCCTCCAAGTAGTTCTTCGATGAATTGTGAAATTGCTGCTACATTCCAGCAGTGGACAAAGCGATTCCTCTGTTCCCCTCTTAACCGTGTACTTATAGCAGTGTGATGAAATGATAACTTCTATAGTGGAAACTCCTATACATAAAGAAGTCTCCAATAGGTGTATCTACTTCACATTTTCTTTACTAACAAAATGCAATGCAATTTACTAACAATGCAGGTAAATACCCAAGACTATTGTATCTGGCATCATTCACAATTTTTTATCCTCTCTGCAAGTACATAATTAAAATCTGACTGTGCTGTTGTGCAGATTGTTAGGAAACAGGGGGTTGCCTGCTTTTTTTTATTTTTTGGAATGCACTGTATAGCTAAAGGCAAAATTTGACTTGGATATTTTTATTGCTCTTGATAATATAAGAAATGAGAACTGGCCCAATTCTTAGATCTTGGGCTGTATTTGAATTCAAGAGAACTATTTGTGGTCAGTTGTCTCTCACCAAAGAGACAAGAGAAAACACTTGTAATGCTGTGTGCTCAGTAAAAGTTTGGGTAGTAATTGCAAAGGCCCAATCTGCTACAGTCAATTTAACTGAAGAGCTCAACTTCTGGTTTGTCCATTAGAAGGTTGAACAGAGCTATTACACACTTGGGGAAGTGAGTAGCTTTTCCATCCTGTTCCCTTTCCAGGGCTGTATCAAGCTGTCAGTGTGGCAGAGGCAGGGAGTAGCATCAATTTGTAGATTTGGGGCACATTTTGCCTCTGTTTACTGCTGCTTTCAGAGCCATTTCTCCTGTGGACATCCCTGTTGCTTTGTTTTGCTGGAGTTCTTGTTACAGGCGGTGCCTTCACTAGTGACAGGTGTGAAGAAGCTTTCAGCTCTCCTCTTCTGAGCCTGCAGTTTCCAGGGAGGAAAACTTGCCACTGGGCCACACCAGCAGTAAGCTTCACTTAATTAAACTTCAGTTTGGGAGTCAAGAAAGGTTGAAGACAGCTTTTGGACAGCCAGCTGTGTATTGTTCTGCTGCTCTATCCTCATGATTATTTTTGAGTAGCAGTAGTTCAGGGAAGGCAGTGGGACTCACTCTGATCTAGGTAAACACCTGCATGAGCAGCTGAGGAATGAGTCAGTCAGCAGTGCTCTGCTGCAGCTAAAGGCTTACATTTGTATTATTAGAACTGGGTTTGCCTCCTCCTTAAAACTTCATTTGATTTGCTGTTCTGTGAAAAGTTTTAACTTTACCTAAAATATTTTCTGCTCTTGACTAGCAAAGGGTACAACCCAAACAGCCTTAGACCAGCAGCTATTTGGACATTGTTTTTAAAAGAAGTTGCAAAAATATAGATGTCAACAATGTATAATTATGAAAAGCAATGAGGAGTTATGTTTTAACTGTTCTGGTACTTGGTTTTGTCAGTACGATTTAGGTGCCTTTGATAAATCCTAATTTAATTATATAATTTCTATAATTAGAAAATTACCGAAGGTGCAAGTGCCTCAGTATTGTATTACAATACAATTGTAATTGTATAACAATATGTAATACATAATCATACATAAATATGCATAGTTGGCTTTGTTATTTACTACTGAGTAATGAACACTGCAAACTTTTGAATAGTCAGGAAGAAAACTCATAGCCTTCAGAAAGCTTACAGTGCATTTCTATATTTGGTAGGTAATATAATTAGATCTGACTCTTAGAATATACCTACAGACTTTTTTGGCTTAGGTTGGAAAATTCATTAATTTCAAAATTAGGTTATAATTGTTATAGATTGTATCATAGATGGGTTCACAATTTTCCTGAAGTCAGGAATTAATTATAAAAATAGTGCTGTGTGGCTGATTATTTTCAAATTGACAATATTATCAATGCCTCAACAACTAGATCCTGTTCCCAGAATGGATAGTATGGTTACTAGAGCAGCATAGCAATGTCTGATTTAACTCCTCTACTGCTCTTGATTTCTTAACATACTTCTTTGAACAAAACATTTGCCCATCGCTATAGAATTAGTACTACATATTTGCAAAGTATGAGATTATTTTAGGCATAATTGTATTTTCTAAATTTCAAAAATAATTATTAAAAATATTTGTTTATTAATACCTTCAAAACAGAGACAGTTAATGCTTTTACACTGTTGATTATAATATAGCAGAAGCTTATGGATTGACTTCTGCTCTATTTTGGTGTCATTCATTTGAAAGAAGTTATATATATCAATTACAATCCATTGGTACCTGTTCAATATCAAATGCTGGCACAGGCTCGGGATCAATGGGTCAAGAGGAAACCTGCAGAGAAGGACCTGGGGAGGCAGTAAGGAAGGGGGGATTCTGCCCTCTGCCCTGCTCAGGGGAGCCCCACCTGCAGAGCTGCCCCAGCCTGGGCCAGCACAGGAGGGACCTGGAGCTGCTGAGAGAGCCCAGAGGAGGCTCCAGGAGGAGCAGAGGATGGAGCAGCTCTGCTGGGAGGAAAGGCTGGCACAGCTGGGATTGTTCACCTGCACAGGAGAAGCTTTGGGGTGAGCTCAGTGTGGCCTTGCAGTGCATGAAAGGAGCCTACAAAGAAACATGGAGAGAGACAATACACAAGGGATGGAGGGACAGGACACGGGGGAATGGCTTCACACTGGCAGGGAGGAGCTTTAGATGAGGTGGTAGGAATAAATTCTTCCCTGGGAGGGTGATGAGTCCTGGTGGACACAGGTTCCCCAGAGAAGCTGTGGCTGCCCATCCCTGAAAGCGTTCAAGGCCAGGTTGAAAGGGACTTGGAGCAACCTGGGATAGTGGAAGGTGTCCCTGCCCATAGCAGGGGGGTTGGAATTGGATGATCTTTAAAATCTTTTCCAACCCAAACCATTCTGTGATTCTATAGAAGCCCTGAATTGACCAAACCTGGTGCTTTTGTAGTGATTACTTTTCCATTAACTGTAGTAAGTGTTTTTAATGTCTCTGTCTGTTAAGCACGATGGCCTCAGCACAGGAGGAATATCATACTATGTACTACTAATATGCCTATTAATCTGCAGCAGAAAAGTTGGTTCTTTTGTTGGGGGATTATAGTGTATTAATGATAAATCTGGTAGGAAGATTCAGTCTTAAAGCTTCTCATGGAAAATGAGAACAAAGAAAGATGGTATTTCAACAGCCATCTGTCAGTTGGCCTGTCAACAGTATTTTTATATAGGTGAAATTTCACACCGAGGAAGCTTCCAATAGCATTTCTCACCAGGGCTGTGTTCGAGTGGCTGCAGTTTGAAAATTTATGTAGCTCGAACTATTTCTCATTTCTCAGTTACTGTGACAATCACCTGGAACTCCAACTTCCTAATTGATGATGCTTTCCTTAACTTCCTGGTAGAAGGGCAAGAACCTTATTTAAGCATACGTTTAATGCTTATAGAATAGAGAACCAAAGTACAACATGAAACCTCTGATGACAGGTTTAACAATATTTAATGCCTTAATTCAGAACAGAAAGCACAGACTCTGAGCCATGCTACAAGTACTTAGAATCTGGGGTAAACTTTATTATAGTGTATATAGTGATGCAATGATGCACTACTGAGCATGCAAAATACCTCAGAGCAAAAGATACCAAGTTCATTGTTTTGTACAACAGCTTAAATGTCAGAGTGAGGTTATTTTATTCCTAATTGCTTTTTCAAAAACAAAAGGAAGCTAATCTATGTGTATTATATTGTGATAGAGGGTTACAGACAACTTTGCTGCCACAGTGCATTATGCATTTAGCATTATTCTTCAACCATCTGAAAAAGACAGGAAAATATACTGAACTGTGAATCCTCCTAATCATGAAATCTGTTCTTTCTTTTGCTGGTGGGAGCCAATTCTATCAATGTAGTTTAAAAAGAGCAAAAGCTTTTAAGTATTTATCTAAAAAAAAATAGCTTTTCATGAGAAAAATTGAAGGTGTGCATTAAGGAAATATTCTGTCCTGAATAATAACAGTAATGTGATATGAGAGTCTCTTGTGCTGGCATCTGATCAATGCCTATTGGAAACACCCAGTGAAACTTCAGAGCTCAGGACACTCAGCACACAAGGCCTCTGTATGAATGGGTCAGTGTTCAGCACTGCCATGGTAACCCAGGGCTGGACTGGCACTCGGGGTGAGCACCACCAGCCCAGCTTTGGACCTGCTCCCTCCTGGCTGGGGCTGCCCTGGCAGGCACAGGGAGAGCTCCAGGGAGGGGCCAGCCCCGAGCAGGGACCCCTGCACACGGGGGTGCCGTGACCACCAACACGCTCAGTTTGTTGAGAAAGATGTTCTCATTTACCAGACAGTATTAGGAATGCAAATTAACTGATGTAACTGCAGAATTAATGGTGTAAACTCAGGTAAAATAAAAGCATGATTATTCTCAGAGATTCTTCCAGGATCCCAAGTACACTGAGCAACTGTTACTTTATCACCACTTTAAATATTTAAAGTTGAGTGACACATCTTCTGTCATTATTACAGCCTTAGGAAATTTGGGCATAGCAGTGTACATAGAAAATGTGCATTGATTATTCTGAGTGTCCTATTACATTCTTAATTTAATCTTTGCAGATCTCATCACTTAGCAATACATTTTAGGATGTCAATCCTCAATCTCTCCTCAAAAATGTTTAACTTCTTGAAAAACAAAACCAAACAAAAAATCCCATACCTTTCTTATGTTAAAAAATAGTTACTTTCATAATGACATTGTGCCTTTTTAAAACAAATGTAGTTATAGTTTATTTATAAAAGCAGTTTATGTAATGCTGATACATTTTTATGATTTTAATTTTTTAATGCGTTGTCCTCTCCATAGAAGTAGCACACATAAATACTGCATCTATCCCAGGATGACTGAACTCACATCACACTGCAGGTTCCTTTTGGTTCTCTAATTCCTAAGCTCTTTACCTATTGCACATATGGATTTAAACAAAGAAAAATACAGAATACTTTTGGTTGAGCACCATTTAATACAATCAAAACAATTAATGATTAAGTAATCTGAGAAATTGCACAGGTTTAATTTTCAAAAACCAGGAATAAACAAAGGACAAGACCAATTCAAGTGATACAAGGTATTCTGCTCGCTGAAATGCTACACTTCATTTACATACCTTTCTTTCTATCAAATATTACTAAAGAATTGGTACATAAACAATGGTACATGCAATTTGATCCCTTTACTAAGAAAAATAAATTTACAGTTCTGTTAAATAAAGGCCAAATGCTATTATATACAGTCTCTTAACTGAAAGGCCTTGTGAGACATTCAGGTCTAATTTTAATACTTTCCAAATAAATACCAGATAATGCAACATTTACAAATAACACACCAACAGTACTTTCATGGTAATAAATTTAAAAATCAGAATTTAGTCTTTCAATTAAGCAAATGAGTAGCAGCTCCTTCATAAATATTAAGGCATGTCACATAGCATCAAAATGGAACCGATGAGCCTCCTGTCGTTTCTCTCTGTCATCTGCTTTCTGAAAAATAATAATAAAAAACACTTTGTGGAATCTAGAGCAATACTGTTACAGAAATGAGCTGTCAAGTGTCAGAGAATGGTTGATTTTTTTCAAGCCATTTGACAAAAGGCAAATAGGCTTAGTAAAAGTCCCAACAATTAACTTTTAAATGATGTCAGCTTGAAATAGCAATACTCGACACAAAATTGGCTTCTGCTGTTAATGCTCTGCTGTTATAGTATTTATGACCCATTATTTTCTGTTATTTCTAATAATGCGTTTTAAAAGGAATAATTCAAACCTGAAGACTGTTTCCTGGCATCCATTTTGTCTACATTATAAATATAAGATGAAATTACTCTGGACTAACTGTAAATGTAATTTATGTTACATGTATGAAGAATCTAATTTAAAAACATTCTGTTAAATGCAACTTTAGAGCAAGACAGCAGTTCAACAAACAACTAACAGCACCAACTAGGTGAAAAATGTTCTGTGTCTTTTGTTTGTATTATGAAAATGTGAAGTAGGATGCATTTCCCTGCTTATTTATGCAGAACACACACTGACCTGCTTGAAAGAGTGAATTGGGTGGTGCTTGGAAAAAGCAGCATATTTAAATTGTACCTAGAATTTATGTCATATGTCAAAACATGTCCTCTCCAACATGTCTCCTCTTGTGTGCTAAAGCACTTAAACAGAGAGAAGGATGGAAGCATTTCTTCAAGATTCTTGAACACACAGTGCAAACTTGTGCTTGTGTCATGACAGGATGTGTAAATCCCAGCATGAGAGAATTTGGCAAAGCAGACTGAAATGCTTTTTAGCTTGCAGAGACCCATGTTCTTTCTTTTTTTTTTGGTATTTTTTAAGGAGTAAAATGAAGAAAAGCCTTGCCAGTAGGTGCTGCGTGGGCATTCAGAGCTGTGTCTCAGTTGATAAAAATACACAACAATTGTGGCAGAAACCGGTGCCCATCTTCTGCCATGAGAGTTCAACGTCTGCTTTGGCTCAAGGCCAAAGCTTTCCTCATTACACAATGTTTATGTGTGATAGCAACTCCACTGGATTAAATATGGATTTTACTGCATTTTGTAGCAGCAGCAGAGCTGTCACTGAGGTTTAAGAGATATCAGTCTGGCTTTTTTGGCAGGGACTTTATCAGTGTCAGTAGTATTTTGGATGTCAAAAAAAGGGGTGGGAAGGAGGGAGTGGCACACTCTTTCCTACACTGAAATGCTTGTCACATTCCAAAAAAATTCACAGTCTCACTTAGAAAACAATTTCCACTCCATTTCTTGTATGCTTCCTGAAAAAATTATTGCTTCAAATTTGACAGTAACTGATACTCTGCTGGATCCAGCAAACCCTCCCCAGCAGTATTTCCATCACTGTGCAGTGTTTCCATGACCAGCCTCATGACCCCAAAGCAAGTTCTCAAGAATGAGAATAAGGACTATGGAGGGCTGTAGCAAATGTAGCAAGACTGTATTAGTTGTAAGATGAATAATGGTGTCAATTCTTCCTCAATTTCTTTTTCATTTGGTGTATCAAAATGAAAATCCAGTAACTGAGATTTCAAAGCCTTTTTTTTCTTCAATGCATTCAACATTTCTAAGGCAAGACAGAGCAACACCTACCCCTAAACTCTACAGTTATTTCAGTACTCCAATACCTGGCTGGCAGATGAGTGTGTAAGAACTAGTGTAGACAAAGGGCTCCTGCTATTATTTATCTGCAGACATCAAAGTCCAGGATTTATTTAAACTGCTGAATAAAACACTGCAGCTTACAGATACACACATTCTCTGGGGGAAAGAAAAGATTTTAAGTGCCAGTTCATTTCCCCTTCCTTTCTTTGCTACATGTACTCCAGAGATCTGCAAGGGACAGGCATTTAACCAGGACAGTATTTTTAGGAGAGGATTGCTGAGAGGCAGTAAACTAAGAACAGGCTTAGAAACAAGGAACTTTGGAGTTAACTTTATACATGTCAAGATGCACAACACAGCCTTGGTGAACACTCTTATTTGTTCAGTATCTCAACCACTTCTAAACACTGGGAAGGTAAAAATCTAGGAAGAATAGGAAGAATATAGGAATTAACACATGTTTATATAATGGTCTGAAAATACACACAATTTGTCCAAATATTTGTGCCTATTTTGTGCTGCAGAGTTGGAAATGAGGTCACAATATAACCAATATACCACTTCATTCACACACAGATGGGACTTAGAACGGCTCTAAAAGCACTCACTCTGGGCTGAGACCTTCCTTAGACTACCACGTTTGAATTATTGTATAAAATAATTTTGAATGCTGCCATTAAATCTCCATTTCTCCAGATAGAATTACACATAGGTAATCCTTCCCCAACTCACAGTCCAGGTACCTTTTCTGCTATTCTTGTTTGCTAAAGATATGTTGGAGAGAGAATGAAACACTGGCAGTGCCCAGCCCTGAGCTACAAGTGAGCAGTGCTTTCTTGTTGCAGCAGGACATGCTAACAACAGCCATCATAAACTTTGTATTTCTTTGCTTTGTGTGTCTTATTCCCAGCCTTGTTATTAGCTGGAGACTGTATTTAACATTTTGAAGAGTGAAGACTGACAGACAAGTAACATTTAAATATGAAGCATGCGCAAACTTGTCTGAATGTTTAACAAGGTCATTTTGTTTCCAAAATCACAAAAACAAACACTTATACCATGTCAGAATGTGCAGTAATTTTATCTGACAGCTAAGATTATGGTTTGGGTATGTAGTAACATTTATTGGCAACTCTGCCAGTTGGGTATGGTTGTGAACTGAGCATAGTTAAGAAAAATGGGAATGCATTTCTTTTGTGACATGAAAGGCCCCTTTTAAAATGCTTCTTCAACTCAATGGATTTCTACACCCTGCATGTGTAATTCAGACCCACAGAGCAAAGCAGCCAATATGCACAACTGGCTCCCTATATCTTCCTGAATGCTAATGTCAGTGCAACCAGCAAAAAGGGTTACCCTTTCTCCTTGTTTTTAGATTACCAGCAGAACTCAAGATAAGTAAACTGAGTTATGTTCCATTTTCCAAAATAGTTTTCCTTAAAACTGCAAAATGGAAAGCTTTGATATGAAACAAAGATAGCCATTTAAATTGGAAATAACAGCTTAATGGAAAAAAATGAAATGAAGAGCAACATGGACAAGCTTAAATGTCTTAAGCTTAAATAAAAATAATGCCAATTTAAAAATTTGTGGTAAACATTGAATTATTAATGAATCAAGTCACCTTTTGTGACTTAATTCAGTCTGTGTCAGAAGTTATTATACTGTAGAAAAATGCAAAAGGAAAAACCCCAATGTACAGGTCTGTAAAATATTAGGGAGTGTTAAACAAAATATTCTAGTAAATTAGCTTACCTTTTCTTGCCAGTGTAATATGCCAATTATTGCCAGGATGAAAACGCAGACACCAATTAAGGCTATAGCTGTTAGCAGTACAATGTTACTTGGGGTCAAATACAGCTTGGCACTCCAGCTATACAGAAAAAGAAATCCAAGGAAACATTAATACCCTTCATTAAGAAACAGAAAACAGATTTTACTTACAAAGATGAAAAGAACCTGTTAGGGTAAGACAGGTGACAACCTAGTCTACAGAAATGAGCAGCTCTATTTAGAGACTGAAGCTTAATGATGTTTACTTGGAAATATATGGCTTAATATAATTATTTTCGAGCAATTCCATGTCTAAGTACAGCCTCTGCTTAACTTTTCATGAATGCTATGGACATCCTCAGGGAATTAGCTTTTTCTCATTAGGAGATTTATCTCCTGCCCTTGCCTAGGACAAAGTAAAATGCATAAGAAAACCTTTCACAGGAATGCCTGGGGACCCGGAGAAGCAGGGGAAAATAACCCTGGAAGATGCTCCCACCACATGAGAAGCTCCTCTTGGACAGGCTCATGGGTCCAGGTCTCTTTTTCTGAAGTTTACCCAGGGACAACTGAAGCTCTAAACATAAGCATAATCAAAGCTGAAGATCAACAAAATTAAACACTTTAGGGCTCCTGGAAGACATCTCTCAAATCATGTGAGGTCCTGAGGCCAGGGGAACCCCTTTTTTGTAATCCTACAGGTTTCCTAGCATGGGAAAGCTGTCAGCAGCAGGCTCTGTGTTGAGGCCTCTCAGGAAATCACATACCTATTTAAAAAAAGTTAAGAAGCTTTTGTTATGAAATCTGATTTCTTCTGGGGATTCCATCGTCTGCTATTCTACAATGTCCATAAACCCACTTTAAACGAAAGCAAAAATTGTTTAAGGATACTGTAACAGAAATTGTTTTGCATAACACATACCTTTAAATACCTCAAGACTGTAACTAAATTTTAATCTGGCAGATGTTATTTCTGTGGTTGTTAATTAGCAACTCAAGCAGCACATCACTTCTCCACTGTTATTTGTTCTCTAGTAAAATTAACTGCTGAACTGATGTCAGAATCATTTCTGCATGATAAATGCAACTGACCTCACTGGTAGATCAAGCGGCAAAATGCAGCTGGAATATTTGACTAATGTTTTCTCTAATAGCAAAAAGAGAAACATGCTCTCTTTCTGGGAGAAACATTTTAATTGCAAAGTGAATTCTGTGTTCAAGCTCTTGTGCAACCAACCCATTCACCTTTACTTAAAGGCAAACATCCATTCCTGTAGCAACAGCTACTGCATTCAGAGGGGCCGAAGCAAATCTTTTCTATGGAACCAGACAGAAATTGCAAGTTTGGTTAAACAGAAATGCTTAATTCAACTATTACCATGTTTATAATTTGTCACTGAAGATGTTTGTAAAATCTAGCAAGTATGTTATTATTTACAGGAGTGGAGCTGGTAATACATTTTGATTGTTTGTCTGAGCTGGTAATAGGTTTTTTTTAAATAGATTGTTTATGGGCACCATCTGAGAGGCTGTGTAAATACCTGAGCAGCATTTTCAACTCCAGCTCAGCACTGACCCCCTGCCCTTGTTGTTCCGTAACTTTCTATACAAATAACTATTTCTAAACCTACACATAATGCCTAATTTACACGGTGTATTAATGTAATTTTGGGAAGTGCAAATCCAAATGACATTACCTTCGAGGAACATTATGAGGATAGGGAATGACTATAAGCTGGGAGTTTGGTATGATAGCTGTCCATTCTTGTTTTCTTATGGACTGAAAGAAAAACAAAGGCTGTGTTAATTCCTAACAAACCAACATACTTACAAGCAAAGAAATACTCTGCTAAAACATATGAAAGGAGAAATAAAAACACTGTGGGTTTTAAAAAAACTTCAAATATAAGTGATTAATCCCTTTATCTCTATATGAACCTGTTACTCTGAAAGCTCTAAAATGCTTTAAAACCCACCCCCCAAAAGTAAAAAGCAAAAAAACTACTGCTGACATGAAACACAGCATCTGCTTCCAAAGTACAAAGCAACAACATAATAGGAAAAGAAGAAAAGAACTGATTCTACAAAGCAGGCAGGCAAAACAATTATCCAAATCAGAATTTGGCTCGTTTGAGTACCTCACTTTTCAAAGTAGCACCATCAGATCTTTAAAGACTGAAAATGGTGAGAACCCACTTTTAATGTTTCATGTAAAGATTAGAGAATAGCAGTAATTTCCCCCCACCAGGACACTGCTATGGTTTTATCACTGAGGC
Source organism: Chloebia gouldiae (assembly GCA_003676055.1). Lineage (NCBI taxonomy): Eukaryota > Metazoa > Chordata > Aves > Passeriformes > Passeridae > Chloebia > Chloebia gouldiae. Next base: position 730,928 of record QUSF01000110.1, read on the forward strand.
AGAAGGGATTACATGAGCCCCAGCCCAGCCAGAGCAACTCTGGGAAAGCCCTGCAGTTACTGCAGTCCACAATTGCACCCTCAGACCTAATACCCATTTGCCCTACAAACAAGCACTGAAAACCAGTGCTAACATTTAATAGACAGTTTCAGCCATCTTTGGTTTTTATTTTGGCTTCAGAGCTTATACACCCCTCAAAAAAACTGGGCAAACTGGTTCTTTTGGGCAAACCTTTCTGTACGCAAACTTCCTTCTTTGATATTCTTACTTCAGAAAACGAAAAACAAGTGTCCCAGCAGTATTTTCCATGCAAAGTTTCTTAGGAAAGGTAGCACCATAAACAATTAGCTTAACAATCTTCAATGCCAACCAACCTTTTCTCCTAAGGGCCGAGGGATGCCAACGTACAAATGGTCAAGGAAGTTGGCGCTGCGGCCCAAGCCCAGCACGTTGTAGGGCAGCTGGAGAGCGTAATGTGCTGACTGGCTGAGCTGGCCAGCTGCAGGGAAAGCAGAAAGGAAGCCCAAGTAGGTACTTTAGGGGAAAAAAACCCCATCAATCAATCCCCAAACTACCAACTTGCTATACAAGTACACAATCCCCAGTCAGTAATAAAAATGTTTAAAGATTTTCACCAATTGTGTGATTATTTAATTCTTAAAGCTCAGTCCCACATTTCCAAACTACGTCTGAGCACTCACTTGGAGAAGAGCTTAAACACTTCACGTTTTTAGGTAAGACAATTCTTTTGAGTACCATTTCTATGTTAACTCAAATCTCCATAATTTGTTACAAGCTGAAAAGAAATCAACTATCTGCATGTAATTTTATATGATTAGTACCAAGTTTTTTGCCCACTGATCTACGAGATTAGACTTAACATGTGAAGGTTCACTTTAATTCTTGTCAGTGTTAAACTGTAATTACTACTGTCACAAAATTAGTTAAGTAAATTTTCATGAACAAATTTTCAAAGAATAAATTAATTTAATGAAAACAGTGGTTGCAAGTTAATAATAATTATAGGAGAAACTGTAGATGGAAAATAACATTCCTGGTCTCCTGAAGAGGCAGTGGGGAAACAGACAAGTATTGCAGTTATCAACAAGTTCACTGACATCCTGTTTCCAAAGTATTCAGGTATTCCATTTAAATTAAAAAAAAAATCTTCTAATAGTTTGATTTTTGGCCAACAGATTTAGATCCTCTGTGGGTTCTTTGTTCTCTTAGCAAGTGAGCTGCTTCCACAGCAGAACAGTATCAGCACCTCAAAAGCACCACAGTGAATTCAGCCTTCACCAGATTAACAGGAATGAGTACAAGGGACACTTGACAAGCACAAATGGGTTTCTGTGACCAGCAGAAACAGCTTTTCACAAGAATGTGCTTTAGTCAGTATTTTTAGACCATCAGATTTCTCTCAGCTTTGATCCTTAACAGAATTAAAGAACAGGAATCCATATTTTGTAATGAATTTACAGGCAACACCTGCTTGTCACCTCTGCACACTCCCATCCAAGGCCTGATTCAGGAGGCAGCACTCGAGCTCAGCCCAGCGGCCGTGGGCCAGACTGGTGACACAACATTCTGCACAGCTGTGCTAACACAGGGGCAGGAAAAACTAACTCACCAACAAATCCAAACATCCTTTCAAGAAAAACCTAACCCACCCTCCTGGCATCCTGGAGATGCCAGCAAATGCCAGCATTGGCCACAACACAGCAGCACTTCACCAAGGGACAGCAAAGACACCACTTGCAATAGCAGCCTCTGTACGCTCCTCTGGGGACAAACTGCTCCTGCTAGTGCAGCCTGGGATTCTGAACCCCTGCTCACTGCAGGGATTGCTGCACAGCTCTGGTTTTGTGAACCTCCCTTCCCCTACCAGCTCTTGAGGAAGGCTTATGCTGTCTGGCATGTTTTGAAATAGGCCTGTTTAATCAGGAGGTAAATATTCTGTATTATTGTGCATTTAGAATGGTAATAACTGTATTTTAAAAAGCAAGATAAATATCAACTGAGATCTAAAAAATCAGCTAGATGTAGTTATCTTTTTATTAAGCTTAAATCCCATTAATTAAAAGAAACAGTAATGGTCTTCCTAAAGATTATATAAATTTTATATTTATTTTTTCCCCCACATAGAACCATGTAATGAGCAAGCAGATGAGGAAATTTACATTGGATTTGTACTTTCAGGTGTCTATTGTGAGGACACGGTGTACTGTGCACATTGTGGGGTAGATTTCTCAATTACAGAAGATGTGGCACAAAGAACTGATTGAGCAGCTTTTCTCTTTAAGAACAGGGATTTTTCCAGGAAGTTGAGATAACACAGGATAGGACAGCACACGGTTTGAGTCCAGAGTCTCTCCCTGCCTTGCCAGTGACTTCCTAACATGATCTTGGCTAAACTGCTCAATCTCCAGGTGTCAATATCCAAATCTAAAATGAGAGTAATTCTCAAAATACGTATCTGAAGCCTGCAGTTACCAGCATACAAGCAGTAAGAAGCAAAGGTGGTTGTATTTAATTTGACTTGCTTATAGAAACAAACCAGATGTGTTACTTGATCATGCTGCAACATAAAAAAGATTTTCTCAGAATTTTTTCACTAATGCTGCATGCTGAAGGACTTTTCCCAAAAGAACAAGGTACTGCTGTAACATCGAAAAGCTTTTAGAATTACTTTTGAGTGAAATATTTGGGATCATGAGAAGACTGCAACTAAGACTTGCTTTTTTTCTTTCATCTTACAATTGAAATGAATGTCAACTAAATTAAAGAGAATGGAAGAAAATGTCATATACTGTGTGCAGTCAGCCTTAAAGAGGTTAGAGAGTCACATACTGCATCTAGAATTCTTAAAGCACTGAATAATTTCATGGCTACCAACGCTGGTTCTTATGCCTAAGATAAGGATAACGAAATCTTACGCTTCAGGATATAAATAGATCATTTGCAAAGGTCAGAAAGAAATGTTTTCTTCTACACAGCAGGCAGAAATGTGCATATACTTTTTTTTGAATTTGCCTTTAAAATTAGCAGGTATTAGCTAAACAGGATGACAGCATGTAGAAGGTTCCAGTTTACTAAAGCTGACCAAGCACAGGAGAACTTTGAGACTCTTCCTTGCTTTCCTCAGCCTGTATCTATCAAAAATTCTGTTTGATGCTTACTGGAAAGTTCCACATAGAATTGCAACCAAGTAATTAAGAATGACAACTGCTCACCTGAGAAACATAAAAGCCCCGAACCAAGATGAAAAAGAAAAAGAGAAATTACAGAGAGTACTGTCAACAGTTTATTGACATTATCTGAAGTTCCCAGTCACTGGTAATTAATTTACTTAGGAAAATATTTCAAATTTAATTAAATAGCAACCACAGCAAATTGTAAAACTACTGGAAACAGCTTTTTACTTGTTCCAAGAAAATCTGAAAATAGTTTTGTATCTTCAAGGAGGAAAGTGGGATTTATTTCTTACATTCAATTTGTTGTTTAGGTTTTTGGAAGTCAGTGTAGGCTAGATGGAGGAAGTGGTTGTTGCTTCAGTTTGTTTTCACTTCATCCGTAGAACTGTTACTATAAACAAGACTTAAAAACCTCCTCCTGATCATGCTACACATGATTTCCTTTTAACACTACTTTTAAGACTATTCAATACTATGTCTTTTCCCCTAAGCTTCTTGTTTCAAAAATGCCATTTCAAAGCATGCAGATATCACAGGCTATGGTACTGGTATTAGTTGTGTTATATATATTCTTGTTTTAAATCATAAATCATTAAGTTTATTGCTTCAAAAAACCTTGGGCAGAATAAAATCCTCAGCATTTTAGGACATGGTTTGCTGTGGTTTCAGTCTATCGGAGATCAAATTTGTAAGAAAAACCTAATGATGGGCAGCCAAACCTCACAAGATTTTGCAGAGTTTGATATTCAGACACCATTCTGGACCTTTTGGAATCAATCTCCTTACCTCTGAAGTCTGGCATATAAAATTGGAAGCAATTCGTATCATTAACCTTTCTAAAGTCTTGTCTGAAAACCAGAGCCATGTGTTGTCTGTGATAAATACAGTACTTATTCTTTTATACCTGAATTAAGTAATTTTCCTTCTGTTTCCATTATCCTGATGTAAACTTGCTGAAAGCTCAAGGGTAGCCTGTTCTCCCCTGAGCTGAACTGAAATGTCCTCAGCAGCTTATTTCAGGCTGAAGAATTTAACTTTGTGAGGGGAAAGTGGTTGCAGTTACATGTAGGAGCAATGCCTTCTCTGGTTTAAACAGCACTGACAACATGTGGTACTGGATTTAGGAACAGCCTCGTTGAACCCACAGAAATAGATGCACAATACTGGTAGTGTTCAGTCAGTTTAAATAACCTTATTTTGTGAAACATGCAAGATCAGTACACAGAACTGAAAGACTAATGGAAAAATCTGATTTCAAACTTGTGGCTTCCTGAAGCATTCCTTAGAATTCTTTTTATTATGCTTTTATTAACAAAATATTATTTGCATTTAATTAGCCAATTAAAAGCCATTCTGTGTAATTCAAAATTCAGTAATACTATTTAGGATTCCAAAAGTGTATCTTTTAGTCTCAGACTTGCATGTAAATTCTTCTGTACCATCACCTACTTGAACACTGAGGTCAGCACATTAATGACTTATTTTATATAAATAGACAAACACATGCATCCTAGAAAAAGTGAAAATTACCTCAAAACCTGCCATGCAGAGGTTGCATGGATTATTGCATAGCTGGGAACAGCTGGAACAGGACAGAGGCAGTGCAAGACTTGGTGTGATGGCACAGTGACCCTGTGTCCCTTCCCTGCACAGCTGGAACACTGCAGTGAAGCTTCCTCTGCTGCCATTGCCAGCACTGGGATAAAGTGCACTGAGTATTTCCCCTTTTTTTTGAAGCTGTCAGCTACTTATTTTATTTGAAAATATGCCAACCACATAGTGCAAGAGAAAGGGAAAATGTAACTGATAGTAGTGAAAAACCCATGGAATGTGCCTAAGAATTTACAAAGAAGCTTTCAGGAAAAAACCCAATCTAACAAAAACCCAACAACTTCAAACTTAGAAGCTTCATAGAAAATTGGAGAAATTAAATTGCTTGGCTTTAGTTGAAAGCTTTACTTCATTTCCTTTCATATTGCCTTTGGGGGGTCACTGGTTGGAAAAAAAATGCAGTGGTCAAAGAATTCTTTTTCTGCTTAAAATATGCAACGGTAACTTCATTTTTCTAAGGGCTGGGGGTGTCTCCCTGTCTTCTCCAGCTGGTTGCCTCTTTTCCTCAGTCTCCCTAATAGGAAATTCCAGATTAATGCAGCACACAGCTTCACCTCCCAACCTCTTCTGAATTACCTGGTTCTGGAGTACCAGAAATAACACGGGAAAGGGAATTCAAAATGCACTCTTGGGACTTGGACACTGATGATTGCAGTGCTGCCAACACTTGGGACATCTCTGCAAACCCAAACTGCAAACCTGATGCGTTTTTATGAGAATATGCATTTTAATTAAAAATACCTTTACACTATAAAATTATAAAGTAAAACTGGTAACTTAAAAACCCCTCCAACAATAAAATTATTATATTGCTGATGGGGGAACCTGCATCATTTGTAATGCCCAAATATCCAAGGTTTGGTTAAATTGCAAGCACATTTAGAAGTTCAGGTAAGTTTTTTAAACAAAAGAGAGTTATACAGAAAAACTAGATACTAGAAGGCTACTCCTGCCTATAGCAAATAGAAAATCCCTCTCATTGAATCAGCTATTCAATTATTAAATTATTCCAGCTTGTTCTATGAATACACTCTTCCTTCTGTGTAGTGGAATTCAACACAATGAACCTTGCAGTGTCAAATGGCCATTGAAAATAAGCTTATCTTGCTTTTCTTCTGGTACATATTGCAATGTTTATGTTTAAATTCCCGACTATAATAGCTGCTAGACATTTGTGTTCACCTCACAATTCAATTTAGTTAAACAGCAGGAGAACGCAATGCAACAACAGGGAAGAGTAAGCAGATTTCTAAAAACCAGAAGGGCACGACTTCACAGCATGTGAAAGGTCATTCTGCTGTGGAAGGTTTAAAACAAAACAAAGCAAAAGCAGCAAAATGAAAGAGCTCTGGAAAGAGAGCTGCAGAGGCCATCAGCCCACACAGCTTCACTCATACAGCTGCTTAAACAAATTATGACTTGATCCATATCAGCCATTCAGTGAAGCTACTCTTATCTTCCTCTGGATATGGAGCTTTGAGGAAACCTGAGATATTTACTGCCACTTGTTCCTGGCCCATAGAATTAATATCTTTGGTAGAAACAAGGGGCAAGCATGAGTCTATTTATTTCAAAGTCTATCAGCATATTTTTACTTCAGGAGAGAAAATTCAGATGTGCATAGCGCAGGCTGAAACACAGAAGACATTCTCCCAATAAAAGCCTGGAAATGTATATATAGAGCTGAAAATCCTGGCTGACACTCACACTTAACTGTGAGATAGCCTTAAAATAATAACTCCAAAAGAAAAGGGAGAAGGGCAGGTTGCAGGACATGGATCAGAAAGCATGACTTAAATTTGAGTGGGTGTACTTCTCCCAGATTTACACTGGACCTGGTCTGATCTCAAGCATGAAATTCCTTAAATATTTGAAGAAGTTGTTGCAGTTGCTTTTCCTCTCAGGAAGAGAAGGTCTGTGGAGGTATTAACTGCAGATGTAAGGCCCAGAATTTCTCCATTCTAATGCCCATGTTGGCAATTGCTACTCCTTGTAGCTAATTTAACACTATTTCTTGTACGACTACAAGTGGATTGAGCAATGTGAAAGTAAAAGCACAGAATACATGCTAATTATTGTTCTGCTATCTTTTAACAACATACTGGAATGTTAATAGGAGACAGAACAATTCTAACAATGTTTTTAAGAAAACCCTCATAATTATGCAAATTTCCTGTAGTTAAGGCTTGGCAGATCAAAGACTCTTAAAATGAATTAGATAAGGACAGCCATATGGGCTTTTTTTATTTTAGTCTTTGCATGAATATTGCCTACATGAAAGATGGAATAGCTCAAAACTGAAGTCCTGCAGAATTTAGGAGAAAGAGAGTGGGGGCCATGGCGTTGAGTACTTTATGATTTACTTAAGCCCAGGGCTTAAGTAAATTTAATGTGATTGTTTGCAGTGGTCCAGCCAACAACTGCTCCCCCACTGAGCACAGCCATAAAGGCAATAAATAACAGCAGCTGACTTTGGAGTGGGACATGGAAAGGAATGCAGTTTCCTTTTCATCAGAAAAAGAACTATGTTTTTACTCCTGTTACTTCTTGGGAAAGGGATTAATTCTTATAAAATTTTGGTTAGCTCATTACGCCTTTCAGATAATTAAAAGCTTAATTAAAATATGGATTGTCCTGGAAGGCAAATAAGGAAAGCAAGTAAGTTGATGAAAATTAGTTTTAAAATAGCATATGGATGCTATATGAAGAAAAGCTTAATGTGGAGAAGATGTTTTGCAGGTATATACATGGCCCAAAAATGATGATGATATCATTTGATATGTATCTTGATATAGCCTGATGATGTCCTGATAGTCAAAGAGAAGAGGACTGTGATGTAGTGGGCTGTTTTTCCAGACAACAGCCTGTATAGGCCAGTAATTCTTGTTAGAACATTTACTGAATCTTACACAACATTTTACTGAATCTTACACATAACATTTGCAAGAGAAGAAAATCGAGTTACAAATGTAATGCAATACCCTCAAAAAACATGCCTTTCAAAAGTTCTTGCAGGAATTATACATACTCAAAAAAAATCTATTAACTTATTAGTGTTGAGAAACTGATCAAAGACAGCATTAGAAAATTCCCTGTAGCAATGCTGCTGGGTCATAAATACACTTGGAATTCATTACTATTATTTCCTAATGTCAGAACAGAAAGGGAAATTCATCATGCCTGGACACTGTTAGGTTTTTATTATTGTAAATATGGTAGCTGTGAAGGGAATATAGCAGTATTAAATCACATTTGATAACTGTTCCTTAGAGTAAATACTAAAACATTGCATTTCTAGAAGAATTGCCCCCCTCAAACACAAACAAAAAACCAACAAAACCACAACCAACCAAACTCAGGAAACTCTAAAGAAAATGTTTACGAAAAATGCATTTGCTTTTGTTCTTGGAAGAGAGAAACAGGAAAAAAAATAGGAAAATGATACATTAAATAGGTCCAAATTTTAAGCTGGTTTTATTCCACACATTTGTAAGAAATGTGCATTGTTCCATGACACAGAGTTAGAAAAATATCTTTATTTAAGCATGTACAAACACAGAAATGCTAGGATATCAAGATATGTTTTTGTAGCTATCTGGTTTGTATTTCAGGACATCTTCTTTCTCCTTAATTTTTCCCAGTTGGAATTAACCGTCCTGAGCACACTACTCATGGTGAGAGCATTGCCAGCGATTCAGATTGATTCAGGACCTTAACATGTCAGCATTTCCTCCCTAAATTATTGCTTTTAAGTTAGTGTTATACAGAATATACTCTTACCAGTGAACTACTGGAACCATTTTTTAAAGATCTGAATTCAATTTTAAATGAGACTGGAGTGACAGCTACAGTTGACTGCACTTACTGATCATGTTCAGCTTGTGAGTTTGGGATTTTTGCCTAAGCAAGAAATTAGTCCATTACAGTCCTAAGATTACCAGTCATAAATGAGACTAATAAACCACTTTGTGCAGTCTCCTGTGTTTTCTAGGAGCCACCAGTACACATCTAGAAAGGCAGCATAAACCCCGGGATATTCTAACATCAGACACTGCCTGGACCACAGCCTAATGGATGATTCTCTCTTTGGCTGCTTTGCTTTTGGACTCCTGCAAACTGTGGCAGCTGCAACCATCTCAGGCCATTAAAGCTTTAGTTCCAACACAAGTGGCAGCAAGCAGCCCTTCCCCTTCATTGTGACCTAAGGATTGGTTCCCTGTAGTTCCTGCATTAGCTGAAAAGACACGGGCATTCCCTCTCCAGCTTCCTCAGCCTACTCAACATTTGATTTTGTTAGGGCCAGTTGTAGTGAGCAACTCCAGACAAATACATCCTGTGTGTCCTGAATATTATCCTGATCCTTTGTCACCTGGCTACTAGGATTCTCTTTAGGTATTTCAAGGCCACTGCTGTTTCTTAATACATAATTGCTTAGGAAGCAATTAGAAGCTTATGCTTTTTCACAAACTGATGATATTTTACCCAACAATGTTTTGCTACAGCCAACTGTTCAAACCTAACTGGCACAGGACAAATGAAAAAATAATGAAATTGCAATCTTTGTAATAAAAATGCAATCTGTAAAGAAGGAAGAGAACATGAGGGGGTTTGACATTGTAAACTGAAGGCATCATTGAAACCATTCCCATTCCCCTCTGCCATCTTTCCAACTCCTTAGGTTACTGAGAAGCACAAACACAGACAGACTGTGCCTTGGGTATTCCCACAGTGAGTTTCTCTTACCTGACCCATTTTTCAGGTATCCATTTGCATCTACAGTGGTGTACATGATGTAAGGACCAGGCTGATTAACTCCAAAGGGCTACAAGGGATAAAAACCAAAGAAAAAGGCAGGCAACATTGTAGGAAAAGAAAAAGCTATAGTAATTAAACAGTAAACTGAAGAAAAATGTTTTTTTTACACTAGGAATTTATTTTTTATATTTTAACTTCAAAATCTTGCGCCTGTTTTAGTTGTAGCATTATGTGTAAGTCAATTTTCAAAATCACAGTAATCAGTTGGTTAAGTAATGTTTAGTTTCTCATGAAGAAAGTGATTCTATTCAGTCCTCTGGCAAAAGGTTTAATGTTTCTTTGGAAGCTACAAGTAAAGTAAAAACCCCCTAAAAATTCAGAGAAATAATTGCATGTTCTGAAGAAGCAGAACTCATTTGATACCAAGAGAATGCACTATCTTGATGGTATTTCTGAATTGAAAAATACTACACAAATTTCATCTTTTAAATCATTACTTAGCAGTGTTTAATTTAATTTATTAAAGTGATTGAACAGTTATTTGTCAAGTCTTGGTATCTATTTTAAGCAACATTTTTGAGGAAGAATATGTAACTAAACATCAAAGTACAGTCATGGGGAAAAATAAAACAAACAAACATGCAAGGAAGTTGTGCATTACTGAGTGATGAACCATAAGAAATGCACCTAAGTAAAAAAGGATGGGAAGGGAGAAGATGAGAGACAACTACAGGAACAGATTTTGAAGGATTTTTTTTTTTTTGTTCCTAGTGGTGAATTCAAGATTATATTAGGACATCAAATCCAATAGAGAGCTTTCAAGTAAGTTACAGAAGGAACACCAAAAGAGATGATGACATGTTTCACACCATGCCTCAAAAAGTAGGAAGTTTAAACCACAAGAGCAAGTGATAATGATGACAGATGAGATCAAAGCTTGAAAATAATAACTGATTAGAATGAAAACTAAAGAGACCATAAAGGTGATGTTAATGCAGATCTATGAAAGATGAGTGAATAAGGTGAAATTTTAATTTTTTTGGTGCCACATAGCTGTACTCTAGCACAATGTACCTTATGTTACTTTCTCTCAGAAAACTCCTATTACAATGGAGGCAATAGTGTTTCAGGGATCTTGATAATGACATTTCCATCAACATCTGCTGTGAAGATTTGTTTTTTAAACCCTTGATTTTTGTAATTAAGTTAATGATACTATCAAACCTCATTATTTTATAACAGAAATTAAAACCCCAGGTCTCAAAATAGGCTTGAAGCAAAGGTTAGCCCCATTTGAAGCATTTTTTCTATTTACAAGTCAAAATTAAATGTGAAACTTTTGCAGAGCTAAAGAGCTACTGTTACCTCTGATTACTCTAAGCTCCTCTTCAGGCCAACTTTCACTGTGAACATTGCTAAACCATTTGCTAATTGGCAGTTTGGTGAGTGAGCTGCAGATCTCTGGAGACAAGTAAAATAATCTGAACAGAAAACACCACATGTGTATGGCTGTCTGCAGAATCATCAGAGCACTTCCTTCCTTGGCTGTGCCCACTGCTGGAGTCTGGCCCAGAAGTGGCTGCATCTACCCCACAGTCAGTTTTGCCTGGACTAAGTGCCCACCAAGGCTTGGCACAATTCACAGTTTGGGCACCCAAGTTCCCCTTGTCTCTGGTATATCCCAGCCCCCAGTGTGGGGTAACAAAGCTCCTGCACAACAGCAATCAATTGATTCCAGCTCTGAGCAGCAGCTGCCCAGAGTTATGGGTCTCACAGAAGCAGAAGTTGGCCAGTCATGATTTAAGATTATACATTCTTCCAGCCCATAGCTCTTTTAATATGTTGAGAGTTTTTGGTATAATTAGACTTCAGCTTACTTGAAGCTAAACACTAAACAAGGCCATAGTTACACTTACTGTTATTTTCCGAGGACAGTCATTAGAACAGAGGCCGCTGAGAACTGCAAGAACAAAAAGTGAGCATGTTGTGTTTATGTTCACAAACCATCTAAGAAGCACCACATCTGAATCTGGCAAAGTCCAGTGATAGTATTAAAACAAAGAAAATAAATATATTCTTTGTGGTTTATGGCAATGCATACTATTTCCTTATCTGTTGGAAGTATGCTTGGCAGAAATTCATCACTGTTTTTCCCCACCTCACTGGTTAACCAGCTTCAAAAGGACAGATAGCCCAGTTAGAAAAATTCCAAATTAAAACAGTGAACTATACATTTTATTCATTATTCTTCATTTCTAACCATTTAAATACTGGCAGAGTTTCAGCTTTACTGTTTGAACTGATAAAAAGGTAAAGGCTTTTCTTTCTATACAAGGCATCATTTTGGAACTTGGTTTAAAGCAACTCACAAAAGCTGTAACAAGCAAAAATCCCATTACCAATTTAATCTATTAATTCAAAAGTATTATAAGCAGGTGTATATAACGCTAATTAATATTTAAAGCCTGTGACACTGGTTCCAATTAATTGTTTAAAATCAGTTACATTCAAGAAACCTCTGTTAAAAACCTAAATGAGGGACAGTGACAGCCATCTGTTCTGTAAGCCAGGACATCCTGTCACACTGAGTATTATCAGAAAACAACAAAACCCTCACACACACAATAATCTAAGGTCCATCCTGATGCAAAATTTGGATTTCTAATGGCAACAGTTTGGTTGAGCAGCAGGCCGGTGATGGCTATGGGCAGGGAAGAGGATGCACACCAGGTTCTGAAGCCAGGGAAAAACATTACTTCTCCAAGAACTATGGTATCACAAAGCAAGCATGGCAGACAGAAAATGAAGATTTGGACCAGATTTGAGGGCAGGTCATCCTAACCACCAGGAGTTTCTTAAAGCATTTTCTGCCTTCTTTAAGGGTCCATTGAGTTAAGGGTACAAAATTTTTAGGACCAGGGAAATACCAAAAGGTGCATGTAAGATGTTCACAGTCTGATTAGAAATCACTCCTTATGTGAGTCAGAAATGGCACTGCTCTAGTCAAGGAAGTTTTCTAATAATTTGTGTATGAATATTAACAATTGTCAAGACTCCTAAATTACCATTCTTTGCTTGTGATTTCAAAATGTTGAAATTCCTATGTGCAGTAAGATGTAGTATTTTATACAGTCCAAACTCCCCCAATATCTGAACGGTCAAGACAAATGTGCAAAGCAGAATTTGAAGACTATATGCACATACAGATAGAATTTTAACACTACAGCTTTAATTTTATCTATTAAACATAGGTGAGTATGCAAGTGGATCCAACTCTTCCCATTTTGATGCAAAAGGGCACATTGAAATTTGCTGTTCAGTTTCACCCTGGAACAAATTACCTGGCCAAGTATATTTGACATCAGTTATAATGAGCAAAGCTGTTCTTATTGTCCATGTGCCAAATAAGTGAACACAATGCATTTATTGATACACTAAATCACACAAAGCACATTTTGTTAGAAATACTTTCCCCTGTATCACAGTAAAAATATTTTTAGACCCTCATTAATTCTCATTTCCTGGGGTTTCTATGCAAAAATACTCACACCCCAAAAGGGTGCTAAAAAAAGGCTTGCCCCAGTTTTTAAGAGAGATTTACACAGACTGAATCAAAAAACCCTGTTGTAAATTACTCTCTTTCCCATTAAAATATCACACAATTATAGTTCTGATACAGCTTTGTGAAGTGTAAGATTTTCCCAGAGGATTTTCTACATGCTTTTGTGAACTACACTACAGATATATGGTATTATTTAAAAGAAGGCTTCCACCAACATGATAAATGATTAAACACTACCATAATGAGAACAGAGCTCAGGCTGTGGACAAAGTAATAATAGCATCAGCCCCCAGCAGTAGCTGCAGTTCTGCTCACTTATGCTGTGCAGAATGTGTGCTTTAGAGGACTGGATGCATTTAAGTAGCATGAAGGCAAATAAAATTTTTGAAGGTAAACCTCCAGTTGTTGCTAGTGAGCTTTGTCTTCATAGGCTCCCATACAGCCTCATTTTTCACTCATTGTCAAAAAATCAAGCAAGACAGACAAGAAATGAGCTCAAAGCTCAAATCCTGTGCAGTTGAAGAACACAGTAGGACATGCAGTTTAAAAACCTAATTATGAATATTGTAATTTAACTCAAGCCTTTTAAACCAGCTTTCATTACTTCACACACCCGGGCCATGTTCATGGCCACTCTGTGGCTCTCAGGGTAAAGTGTGGCTTGTGCCATGTGAATTTGGGCTGGAAACACAGAACTGACTCCCACAGGGATGGAAAGTGACCCTCAGAACAGATCATGCAGTGTAAACAAAACACACCATGCCAGGAGTCCCTGAAATGAAACCAGCTCCTTTTGAAGGCAACTCTGCATCATTCCCACATGACAAACACACATATATGAACTCCAGCAAAGCAAGTTTGCTATGGCAGAGGTACAGAACATTACAACATTACCATAACGTTTTCATATGCAAAGCCTCAAATATTCACATCCTTTTCAATATCCCATTGTGACTTTATTATGCATTGGTAACTTACCGATAACTTTAACAAAATAGGCATCTGCTTCAAAGTTATTTTTCAATGTATGGATAGCAAAGTCCTTGTTGGAGTAGCCTTTGCTTAGCACAATGATATCCAAGATTCCCTAGAGGAAAAAAATCCCAAGTTTACATTAGAATGCTTATTTACTCTTGGGAAAAAATGCTGTGCAGCAAAGTTTACACCTTTGCTATGTATTTTAATATCTTTCAAACTTTATAAACATAATGCAAATGAATCTGGGATGGAGAGGGCCATCCACAGCTCAGCAGGACAATCCAAGGCTGCAAAAGCAAGGTCTGGGATGGGCACAGCCACACCCAGAACCTGTTTGCTGGGCTGAGGAGCTGCACTTACATCCTCATAGATGTCAAAGAAGGTCGCTACCACGGCGTCCTTGATCTGATTGAGATCTGAGAGCTCCCAGAACACCCTGAACATGCGCCGCACGCTCCTGCAGCTCACGTTGTTGCATGGGACATTTTCTAGTAGAAATGCTTGTTGATTGCTGTAAAACATACATATATAATACATGAACCAACTTGAGATAAGTCTAAATTAGAGAAATTTAAAAATATTGTAATTAAATAGTTGAAGTGCTCTGGAGTTAAATGTAATAAAAGCTCAGCTAGCAGCCACTGGGTACTTGAAAATTTACAGACAGAATTACAGTCATTGTCATGCCTGACTTATAACAATGAAAACACTAAATAAATGGATCCAAACCAACAGGAGTAACTTAACCATTCAGTCAAAGGACTGAACATATCCTTACTTTATTCTGAAAAAACTACAAATGAACTTATCTGCCATTTTCCTTAATCCCTTATCTGCCATTTCCCTTAATCCACAGTCTGTCACCTTAAACGCTATTTAAAACATGTCCATGCTTTTTCATTATTTCATGACAGCTTCTTCCCATCTCAGCTCCATTAATACTTTTTCTTACACAGTGAATGTTTTAAGCGAATTTGAGATTAAACCAAACCTCTTTTTGTATGTTTTCCACTGTTTCAAGCAAAATACAAAACACAAAACCCAACCTACTTAAGTGCAGTAAAAATAGGGCAAGACAAACCAAGTTAGGCACTTGCTGACATGTAATACAAAGACAGGTGCAAAACTAAACAAGAAACATAGAAACCAAGCAAAGTACCAGGGCTAGTGTAGAAACACTCCCATCTAAAGAATATCCAATAGGTGCTATGGGTCAGTGGGAGACACAAGGTTCCTACTCTCCCTGATAATGTATCAGTGCTTCTGAACTGGGAAAACCTCACACTTTACCAACCCCAGTCCAACTCTTCAGGCAGGTTTGTATCCTGGGAGCCTGCTAAAATCCTTCATTGCCTTGGCAATGGAAACAGATGAAGTTTCCTCCTCTCCTTCTGGGGGCAGAGCCAGAGCAGCGTTCTGTAAAGGCAGCTCAGCTGTCAGAGCCCAGGGCAGCAGCCAGAACCACGTCCTCAGTGTGACCCTGAACACGCTGCTGGCTCTGTGGGGACAGCGAGGTGGCTTCTGTGTCTCAGCAGCATCCAGGATGCACAGGCACACACAGGCACTTCTCCTTAGGCAAATCACTGAATTAATGTATGGCCAAAAGGAAATTAGGTCATCAGCAATATTAAGGTGCTGCATTAATCTGTATCTGAGAGTTCATAATCACAACTTGAAATTCTTAAGTGCTCACATTCATTTCATGTATTATCTATATCAGAATAGTAACTCCAAGGTGAGGTGACAAGCTGAGCTAAGCAGTTTGTTTCAATTTTTCTTTTTCATAATCTCAACATAGCTTTTTAAAATTTGCACAAACTTTTACAAAGACTTTTTCAGTTCAGATTTTTTTAAATTGTCAGAAATTATTTAGATGATAATTAAAAGATGAAAGACTCATGTTTGCATTATACTGTGCACGCTACTCAAGTCTAAGCTAGAAGCCTTGTGAATGGATAGACACAAGGAGTTTATTTACTACAAGAAACTTTTTTATTTTCTTTCCTTACAACTGAGAAAAAAGGAAAACACTAAGCAAAGTGGCACTGAGTATGGAAATGCCACTTTCCTTCACCCTTCTGTATCTACCAGAGAAACAGAAGACAAACAGTAGGAAGAAAAATGCAATCTCAAACCCTAAACAGATGCTGAAGACCCAAGAAATACACTGTGGGAGAGCTCTCTTGTAGAGGAAATGAATTAATTTATAGATGTAGCATCCCCTGTCCCGTGTGCTGCATCTCAGCCAGGGAGGAGGAAATGTTGCTGTGCAGGGCATGCTGCAGCAACAGGGAGTTGCAGGCCCCAGTTTTCTCCAGGGGGGAGAAAATCTGCTGTTCTCTGCCTCCTCACCTTGTTCCTGGGAGACATCTGGATTTGGCCTGTGAGCTGCCAGTTGAATTCTTCTATGATTTAGGCCTGTGATACACAAGGAGCCCTAGAATCAAAGTATCTACTTGCATATTTCATTTCTGATACATACTATAATAAATAAGTGCAAGCTTATGACCTTCCTATTATTTTGAACAAAATTTTGAAGATCAGAAAGAATCTCCCTGCAACAAAGATAATCACCTGCATTCTTAAAATGACAAAGCAATGTCCTTGAGAGCCTATAAAGACAGACATTTCTGTAATGGTAAAATCTAAAAAAATCAATGCTTAAGTGCTCTACAAATGTGTAACAGTCAATACCAAACAACCCAGCTTCAATGCTACAAGAGAGAGCACAAGAATTCTGAACTAAGCCCAGCCTATTGCCCTTAACATACCATTTGCAGCACTTCCAATGCTGAGCTACTCACACCACTACACAGCTGAAGATAAATTGTGTGCTACCTACAGCTTTATTCCAAAGTACATTATATCCCAATTTGGTACCTTCTGACCAAAGTCATCTATGCAGAAAAGGGAGATTTAATAAGGCTTAACACCAAAGAAAGACTGAACACTTATCTTAGTTTTATTTTAACATATTCCTTTGCAATTAGAATTAAATATTTACTGCTAATTTCATACATCTCTCATGCTGTCAGTTTTAGAACAGCTCATTTAAAGTAATACCAGGGACATCTAAATTACCACTATCTTACTCCAGATGTTCAGAATAATTGAATTTGCCTCTGGTTTTTTAGATTTGCTAAATTACAAGGTGATCATCAATCCTTCATTTAAAATAAGTCCTCTATCCAACCTTCCTTCTGACAAGTGACAACTAATAATGATTTAGGAAGAGATAATTTGGTCACATAAAAGTCCTTCCATATAAAGGATTAATACATATACATTAATTTAAAACTGAGCATGAACACCTAGAAAACTTTCTAAAAGTCTATCATACTTAGAAGTTTTTTATTCAACTTTCCATATCCAGCTGTTTTTTGTCTCCAAGTTTCAGTCTTTACTGTTATCAACTGTGTCAGAGATAAAGTATTGTCAACTTGACCAGTGAAAAACATTCCTTTTGAATAAAAATGGATTTGAAAGACTAAGATTACGTATTTGCAATGCCAGATGCCAATTACTAGTGTCTAATTGGAAACAATTGTTAAACAGAATTCCTTTCACCTAATTAGATGGGAGATAGATGCTTATAAACTCACATGCAGTACTTACAATTCCAATGTTACCAGAGTCAATTTAAAATCAGCATGTGAAAAAATGAATTCATTTAGGTAAAACAGGAGGTATAGCTGAACCAATTACTAACTACTGATAAAATCCCTTCACCTATCATTATTCTATATACACACACAATTTCTAATACAGAATTCATGTATATATCTAGTCTGAAGAAAAACCTGTGGTCTTGAATTCTAATGTGCAGGTTTTGACTCAAGTCAGAAGTTACAAGAATTCAAACTGAACAGATAAATATGTAAGGATCTACAGTGTATTTAGCACCTTCACCTGTTGGAATTTATTGAGTACCTGTTGGAATTTATTAAGTCCTAATAAAGGCTCAAAAGCTTAAACCCCCCGCAATATCTGCAGCCACTAGCAAGATTCCTTTTTATTGTTTCTGGTAAGGATTGTCTCCACACTGTCAGAATATTACACAGTGTAATTCCAAATCAAAGGGTTATGGGAGGAGATGAAACAGCAGAGTCCTATAACAGTTCTGGCAATACTTGAAGCTATTGATCATTTCCCTGACTTGCCCCCTGGGCAGGACACTAAACCAACATTATGCCCAACTGTGGTATCATTATTTCATTCTTTTGCAAGTATTTGTAAAGATTTGATCTGAAAGTACTTTCTTGAATTGTGATGGAGGCATATAATTGATTTTAATCCTTTTCTTCCATTATCATGTACTGGTATATCTTCAGATGAACCAAATAGTTTCTGCCTGCTTTAATTTCTCTACATTACAGACAGCAAGTAGAAATCAGGCTTCCTAAACGATAGCACAGATTGAGGTCAAGAGTTTACAAAAATGCTTTTATCATTTAATCACAGTAATCAATCACTGAAATTAGATCTGTAGATGTGGCATGAAAGGCTTCAGAAAAAGAAATAAACAGCTTGATCCAGAAGTGCTTAAAATCGATTAAATAAGGTTTTCATTTTAATTTGCTCTAATTTAAGAACAGCTTTTAATTTAATTCCCACACTATTTTAATTCTCTCCAATCAGTGACCCAGTTACACATTTTAAAATGAAGTATTTGCTTAAGTCTCTAAGAACCAATGAATTAATATTGAATATGACATTTCATATTAAGTGCAAAAAAAGTGACTCTTGCTTCCATCCTGAACTACAAAGCATGTTTCCATTACTTTTCCATAAATACTGGATAGATACAATGTTAACATGCAATGTATTTCTTGATTTTTAGGTTACTTTACTCTGTTTTTGCCATAATTCCTCAGTTTTCTGAATTTCCTTTTTAACAGCTTGTCATATCATCTGCCAGTACCTTCAGTCCTTATACATTACTGTGTCACTCAACTTTGATATCAAGTTTAAAAATAATTTTGAATGCACTCAATTGAATAAGCAAACAAATTTAGAAGCAAGGAGAATAAAAGTGTATCACAGTAGTTCATTGCAACAAGACATAGATGACTTCTGGCCTTCTACAGGATTAACTATTTACAAACTGTTTAATGATTTTACATGACATTATATTGCTGTAATTATACACCAGCCAGAGGACAGAGGCTCCTAACACTTAAAACAGCTTCAAGTACATTTCTGAAGTCCATACATCTTCATGCAGCCATTCCAAAGTGCACCAGCTACCAGGATACACATGGTAGTACAGCTCAAACACAAGGTTTCTGAGGCTTAGGCAAAAGCAAAGACAGCAAATTTACAGTTCCCACGTCACTGTGTTACTTTGGCAAAGGAAAGGTTGCTTCTGGTTTGCTCTCTAGACTGTCTGCAGTCTCTGTTCAATGACTGCTGAATACAAGTTGCAAAGTCCCAGCTGAGGAAAGTCTGGAGTGAAACACCTGACATTCAGGGCCTGAGTGCTTTAACTTTGCCTGGCAAGTTCAGCATCACCTCCTTCTCGTCTGCCGTGTCTGAATAGAAACAGCTGCTCTGCTGTTATTTTAAGGCTCAGAGGTACAGACAGAGCTCAGCTGCTCACAGCCTTGTCATGATTCACATCATGTAGGCTGAACACAGGCACGCTACTCTTCAAACTGGGTCATTTTTAGGTGTGTCACTATCAGAAGAATTCTAACACAAAAATGTCAGTGGGTGACTCATGTTCAGGGCAACCACTAGAAGACCTGAACTGACTTCTTGGACTTCAGCATCAAATTCTCCTACTATCAGAAGCATCAAAGTAAGGTCCTCTCTTGTTTTCCATATTGAGTATACATTCAAGCTATGAATCTGCACCCAAGATCATCCAAAATACCACAAAGAGGAAGGTAACAAATACACCTGTATGAGAGACTTATTCTGCTTTGTAATGCATTAGTGCAAGTATTTGTCAAGTAAGGAAGACATTAAGACTCCACAAAGCATGGGTTAAGATACCTTTTAAAGCAATGACATGAAGAGAAAGGCAATAGCACAGATCATGTTCCACCTCTGCAGATGCTGGCAGTCAGCTGTGCAGCACAGACCGCACTCACGTGCACACATCCTGGCTCTGCTGAGCTTCACGGCATCATGGTCTCTAGGGCTCTCAGCTTTTCTCCCAAGTAAACAAGTCTATTCATCATCCCTACTGTCAAGCAAAAGCATGTTCACATGCAAACATGCTGCTGCACTTCAAGGTAAAGATAAGGACATGCCAGCAGCAGCATCCCCAGGTGCCAGGTGAGAGCTGCCCACAGGCTGCTCCGTTCCGATCAGCCGGCTGCGTTTATCCGGCGGCACGAGCTCAGCAGCTCGGG
This sequence comes from Chloebia gouldiae, assembly GCA_003676055.1. Lineage (NCBI taxonomy): Eukaryota > Metazoa > Chordata > Aves > Passeriformes > Passeridae > Chloebia > Chloebia gouldiae. Next base: position 751,387 of record QUSF01000110.1, read on the forward strand.
AATGCACCTACTCAGGTCAGCTCTTACACGGATCACTGACTCCTCTGTGTACAACAGGCTCCCTGAGAGCATCCCCACATGCCCTCTCCCACCTAGCACCAGATGGTAGCAGTAGAAAGTATTGGGAAAGCAAGCAATGAAGAAAAAAATTTAAAAAAAAAAGGAGGGTGAGAAGATTACACTGAAAAATTTAATAAGAAGGGTTAGAAGTTTCTTTTTTGAGGGTGTTGAGTGTGTGTGATTTATTTTCAGTTCTCTTGGACAATGCAAAAATCAGTGGTAAATTCCTGGTTATCGAAAAGTGCAAGCCACTACTGACTCCCTTTTTCAGCAGAGTCACCAGCCAGTGCTCACTCCATGAGACAGCACAGAACAGGTTCCCAGCTCTCAGAAAGGGAGAGAATCAGCCTGAGCTCTGGGAGGAGTGCCCAAAATGCTGCCTCATATTCCAGGCCCTGATGGAATTCCCCACCCAGAATCCCAGTTTGAGCCTATACAATTACGCATTCTGAGTGTAGCATGTAAATGTACACTTGGGTTCAAAAGGAAACACTCACCAGAGATCAAAAGTCTTGCTCACTTGACAAAATGAATGAGATGCACTAAAGTTAGTAATTTCTATGACTAATGATTGAACATGAATTTGACAGCTTTATTTCTAGGTTTGCATTACCTTCCAGAAGTGTTCTTCAATATAGCAAGTGCATCAGGGTAGCCATCCATATTGTAATCTCCAATGTGAAGTGTAATTGGAAATGAAATTTCTGCTGAAGATTTGTCATTTTGATATGGTACAAAGCCCCAGACTGTGTCTTTATTTCTAAAGTCTTGCAAAACTGGAATCCACTGTAAAATAAAAGAAAAAGAACAACTAGGTAAAGAAATTATTTTTATTTATTTAAACAATGTAGTTCTATTTAAAACAGATGACACCACTTCATCAGGATTCTTAACCATTTACAAGTAAGGATTATTTCCTAACCCTGTCAGCAAAAGAAAAAAAAATAATTTGAAGTATTTTTTATGCGCTCAGTTATTCCAGAACAGGAAAATATAGTTAAGGTTGTAAGAATACAACCAGAACATGGAAACATTCAGGAACACCTTAACTGAAATTCAGGCCTGCCTGGAATTTCTAGTAATCTTTAAATTTAGGTAAGACCAAACTATCAGGGCCATGAGATCTTGAGTCTCTTTTTTTTTCCCCTGGAATTGCAAAGCAATGCAATAGGCATCACTAAAGCTCCATCCATCCAGTGGCTGCTGGATGGATGCAGCCTCTTTAGATTTGTGGCCAACACCAAATTGCTGGATACTGTCATATGCTGCAGGACAGGATGGCCATTCAGAGGGGCCCTAGAAAGGCACGGGCAAACAGACACTCAGCTACAGACACCCTGCACTGGCACAGGCTGGGCAGTGCCCAGCTGGGTACCAGCTCTCCTGAGGGAGGGGAGGGTCCTGGTGAGTAGGAGGGTAAAGCTGGGCACAGCATCTTGGGCAGCAAACCAGCTCTGCACTGGAGCTGCTGCCTGTGCTCCTGCTCAGGATGACCCAGGACTGCTTTTTATACAGCACGTGCTCATCTGCATCTGGATTCTGTGTCCAGTTTTGTGAACTGTTCCCCACAGTTCACAAAGGATTTGAGAATACTAAGTGTGCTCAGAGGAGGGTCAACAAGATGGTCAGGCACTGAGTATTTCCTCAGAGGACAGGCTGAGGGCACAGGGATTCTTTGGAGAACAGAAGTTTTAGGCAATCTTGCAATGCCAGCAAGGAGCCAGCTGAGGAGATGGAGCAAGGCTCTCTACTGTGATACATGGCAGAAGAGCAAGAGAAAATGGTCAGACTGACACGAGGGAGGTTCTGACTAGAGATAAACCACCTAATTAAACAGTAAACGAGGCCCTGAGAAGTTGCAGGATCTTTGTCCTTGGGGGTTTTCAAAGTCTGACTGGACAAAGCTCTAAACAACATGGTCTGAATTCAGTTTGCTCTTGCTTAAAGCAGAAGGCTGGATCTCCTAAGGTTCATTTCAGCTTGAACAATTTTATTATTCATGGATATTTAGAAGTTCAAGAGCTTCAATTCCCCTCCTATATCCCCAGAAGCATCAGATACTGAACTGTTTGATAAGAAATTAAGATTAAAGTATCAAACTGAAACTACAAAAGAAATGCGAAGTATAATTTCTCCAGGACAAGAAATAGAATGCATCTACTTACTTTCCAAGGGACTGCCGAGGTGCTAAATAAAAATTTATCTTAATTAAAATCAAGGTAATTTTTCAAGTGAGTATGAAGCTGAAGTGCCAGGGTTAACATTTCAATGCTACAGAAAAAAACATCAGTGTCATTTTAAAAGTCAGAACTAATTTTATACGTCAACTAACTGACAATGCCTTCAAAAGCAAAGAGGGGTGCCATCTTAAAGGATTGCTACCACCAACACCAAAAGCTCTTAACAAATCTTACATGTCTCTCACCCAAGCCTCAATTTAGCTCTTTCAGGAACCAGAATGAGATCCATGACAGTATCATATCCTGCCATGGAAGGACTCCCTTGCTGCACAATCCAGTGGTCAAAACCATTCCTGCCACATGGCAATTGTGACTGCTCCCTTGGGATTACAGACCACAGGCAGAGGAGAGAAGGCCCCAAAATGCCTGCAGAAGTGCACTGAGGTGGCTGCTGTGTGGAGCCCAGAGATGGCTGAGAAGCCTGGGGCAGTCCTGCCTGCCAGTGCACAAACCCAGCGTGTGCCACGGCTCTGAACTGAATCCTGACCTGCAACTCCTGCTGCAATCCCAAACCTGACATCAAACACACTTGGGCCCTCACACCCCACAGCATGCACATGTCTAATTAGTTACTTGTGGTTGCTGAAGCTTTGCAAAAATCTAAGAAATAGAAAATATGGACAATACTCTTACCCTGAGGGAAATTTTTCAGAGGGTTGGATTTCTTAGCACTTGTCATGTGGAAGACAGATGAAACAATATTATTGCAAAATAGTCTAATTTTGAAAAACAATGATTGAAATCAGAACCATGAAATATAATATAGCTTTCACTTCACATGGTATCTTTCACACAGTCATTGCAGTAAAATCCAATTATATCCATCATATATTTTCTAAATGTTCCCAGGTATGGTAATACTATCTTAAAGAGACAAAATTGAAAATGAATTTTTAGGCACAAATACAAATTTGTTTCTCTTTTTACTCTATTCAGAGTGATTGATAGAATGCAATTTCACATTCCTAAGGTCTACAATGAGATACAAAACCAGGTGAGCACATCACCTATTGCTACCAAGAATCAGCACCTTTGATGCCACAGAGCAAATCCATCCTTGCCACTGCAGCAGCTGTGGGACTTTTCCCAAAAGCAGCTGTGTAACATTCCAAAACATCAGCCTTGTTTGATGCATAACCAGATCACATCCCAGCACTAGCTGTAACTTACTCAGTTTGCATTCAGAATAATCTATGCTTGTGGTGAAATTCCTTCTGTAGATTTCTACTACAAACTCCACTATTGTGTAATGTAATGCAAAATTGATTGTTCCTGTGCCTTGGGACATATAGTTGACATATAATGAAAATGTGTTAGCCAACAATATAAATCTCCTGCTTATTTTGTATTTGATAATCCAGACAATTACTTTAAGCTTCATGTTTGCTGTTACTATGTTAATAGGAAAAGACTAAAACGAATTTTTAATTTCTAAGATAGAAATGGGAGGGTATAATGAGGACACATCAAGCTATTTTTTCCAGTTTTCAGATCATATGATTTCTCCTACACAGCTCAGATGAGAAAAGACAAAAAACTGAGTAAGTGTATTTTTAAAAGAAATTTTACATGAACACATAAAATTCAGTCAGAGAAATCAGATTCACTTCTTCCTTTTCCCTAAATCTTCTGCATAGCATCACTGCTGAAATCACTTTAAACATTTATATAGATACTTTAGATCTTTCAAATAATGATTTGTAGGCTAATACAGGAAAAATACTTAAATGTTTGAAAATTTTAAACTCTTCAAACATTTGTTTTTCAAGGAGTAGAAAAGAGAATGCCTTCCTTCTCTGTGAAAGCAGCATAATTTTAATTTTGAAAAAGATGTGGGGATTTGAGAAAAATGTAAAGCTCTTTGCAGTCACTGTCCAGGGTTCATTTCTTACAAAGTCCTCACTCTTCCAAATATTAGGGAAGGCACTTCTCTTGCTTGAAAGCCTGTGAGCAGGTCTGTGAGCCCAACCCGTGGGATCAGCATGTGTCCATTTTTAAATTATGGCCAGAAGCCCAGGAAGGACAAAACCCACCCCCAGCCAGCTGCTGCTCGCAGGCCACAGAACACAGGCAGGGAGGCAGCTGCGAGTCACAAAGCTGGGAAATCAGTAGCCCCTTCCTGGGCAATGCATTTTCTGGGAATGCCAAAGATGAGCATCAGGAGTGACCTGAAAGAGCTGCCCCAGCACCAGAAGTAATACAAGTCCTTTCCCCAGGGCTCTCTCTCTCAGTGCACTGCACACAACAAGTAACTTGCAGGATTTCAGCATGCATTAGGCTTTCAGTGCATGCAAGGGCCACCTGAATCCCTTAACAGCTGAGGAAATGACTGTGCTTTACACCATTAACTTATGGTGTTCAAAGCCCAGAAGATGACAATCCACAGAAAACAGTAACCAAAGCAGTCAAAGTAATGTTTTCAAAGCTCACAGCTCCCAGCTGCTTTTAGAAAGAGAAGCAGCATGGAAATGATGAGAGGATCTTGTAGAATATGACATTATAAAAACTACAGCAGCTGAATCCATTTTCCCCTTTAACCTGTTCCACAGGAATGAGGAAAACCTTTTGACACCGACTGATTGCAGCTGATAATCGATGCTGTCACCTCCCTCCCTAGCCTAGAGGAACTGGGGTTTGCTGCAGGATGCACTGCTGTGTTCTACTTCAGACCCGCTCCATTTCCAGGAGGAACAGAGCTATAACCTTTCAATTGTACAGAAAAAGGTTATAAGAATCATCAAGCCCACAAAGAAATTCTCAGATGAAGGGACTGAAATAATAGTGTTTGCCTCAGGAAACAAATGAAAAATCATACTGAATACTTGGCAAAATTAAAGAAAAATTAGTCATCTCTAAGAATATCACAGTAACTAGAGTTCCTACATTAAACAGTACCCAGGACTTCAAAACATTTCCCAGATTAGACTGCAGCTATTACAGGTAAATTTAAAGAAGTCTGAGGTGTCCTAACACCTGCCACAATCTGAACCAGCTAATAGGATTCCACTTGGATCTGACAGCAATTGTGCTGTTGCTATGGAAACATTCCTATTCCTTTAAAACCTTAGGAGGTCTGTATCTTCTTAAGCCACTCATGTGTATTTTGTTGGCCTTTACTTCTGCTCCACCATCTGAAAGAAAAGAATCTGAGATATTCCTAACACTTAACCCCCCCCACAACCAGCATCACATAAATTAAAACATATGATGAAAGGTTATCCTTGAAATAATTGTCCTAGCTTGGCCTGGCTTTCCAGTAGCCATCCAGTTGGGCCAAAGACATCATGAGAAATATCCTGACAGACAGGATCTTACTGGAACAACTCCAAAACCTGACATGCCGTTGCCTGCCTCTCCTCAATGTAAGTTTTAGAGCCACTAATTGTACAGATGTGTATTTCTGACTTTTATGCATTTTAACCCACAGCACCACACACTATCATGGAACTGCAGTAACTGTTTCTCATTTGGTTTTATCAAGTGCTACAGCAAATAAGCAGGAAAGACAGAACCAGGCCCAGAAGGCAAAGTATTTTTTGTAAGATGGTCATCTCACTTGAGATCTTTCAGATTCAAGATCAATTCTCCAAAAAAGAAAAAGGAATTTTGAAAACAAGAATTTGTTGCTACACCCTTAACTAAAAAAAAAAATAAGCCACAAAACCCTACAGCAAAAACTGGAAAAAGACAATAGAGATACAGAGTCTTCTGTTTTTTCAGTAATAGACTTGCAATTTCTCAGTTTCCCACAGATTCCCCACCAGTTCCACAAGGGATACCATCCCCTTGTTGAAACACATTCTGCCTACTACAAGAGCTCCTTATTATTTCCCTCAAACTGTAAAGTGATTGGTAAACAGAATCTCTTCCAGTCTGTTGCCACAAAATTTGTTTATCATTTCTCATGTAGAGTAACTGATTTAGTCAAAGCTTACCATCTGATCTCACAATGACCAAATTCAGTGACATTTTACTTCCAAATAAATATAAGAATTGATATATTTGAATAGATTTCTACCTGAAGAAAGCATGCAAGACATGGGAAAAGCTGCAGACATATGAATGAAGACACTGATACTCTTCACTGTTTCAAAACAGAAAAGAGAAAGTTTCAAAAGAAAAAAGCTGCATCACCTCCAGATGAGTGCAAGAAAAGAGTAGTCTAGATAGAATTCTTTAAAAGGTTAGACCAGAACAAGTCATTACTGCATGCCATTTGATACTGTCATTTTTAATTACAGTCATTCTAAAAATAGGGAGGGAAAATTGCTTTAACGTTTCTAGGTGAAAGTCGAAATACTTTTTAATACTTTTTCCTATCAGAGTGAGAATCTTTTGCATTCTTTGCTGTTTAAAATAAAGGGGCAATATTTAACTGCTAATTTTTATCTCAAAAATCATTATCACTTGGAATTTTTTTCAAACTGAAACTACACAGTGAAATCGCTAAATTGAGTAAACAAATTAAATATAGGTTAAATATCTGATGTATTTGTGACTAAGTAGTTTATTCAAACTAGTAGTTTTTATTGTCAAAAAAATTAACTTATGAAGCACAATAAAAACTGGCTGCATGCAATGTTAGATCAGAGCAGGTTACAAGAACAGACTCAATCTCGAAAAAATTCTGATATTATGCAAACTGACCCACAGTTTCCTCTGCCACTACTGCACCACTTCCTTTTGGGAACATATCCTGAACAACAGGATCCTCAGACCCCACTACTCTCAGTGGTTCCTGCTGTTTGTGTGGGGTTCACTTTCTGCAGTGAAATTACTTTAATTTAGAACATTTATCTCAAGTTTACTTGAGGAGCAAAACTCAAATGCCTTTTAATTCTTGTATTACAGAGTAAGGAAATAAACTGAGAGCTCAAGTGCAGCAGTCCAGGAGCAGCCCTGGCACTCCCCTGTTCCGGCATGTGGCCACAGCCTGGCTGTCCCCAGAGCAGAAGCACTGCAAAGATCACAAACTGAGCATCCACTTGCTTTGTGCAAAAGCAAAATGGGGCTTCTGAGAACAGAGGTGCCGAGCTCAGAAGGCTAAAAGACATAAATTACCAAATTTAGAGATATTCTTTCATACTCTGATGTCATGTTCCATCCCAGTCATCCCCCCTGCACTGACTGGGAGCTCTGTGCTTTCCTTTCCTACACAGAGTGATTTTCCTCACTAGTAGGCTACAGCTTGTGTTCTATAGATTTTGATTCTTTAAATGAGAAAATCTACACTCTAGACTTGGGCTACAGACTGTAACAAGTTCAACTATAAATTCTGAATTTTAGATCAGAGGGTACTACTTTTAGCACAAAATTTAAATTAAAATTTTTCAGTGAGAGAATAATCAGTAATTCATAACATGGTTAGCAACACGTATGGCACACATTGTAATTTTCTCTGAGTACCCTACAGTGGGTTTTGCTGTCAGCTACAATCACTTTATATGTCACCTTGGCCTTCAGGTTCAAATTGCAAAATATGAATTTAGTAAAACATTTATTAAGCTATCCAACAAACATCTTGTTAATTTACTGTATGCTGCAACTTTATTACAAATGAGGACACTATAAATATTTAAACCAGATGATCACATACTTAAATAAATGAACATATAATAATCTATTCCATAATTCTATTCCATAATTCTAATCTCAGTCTTTGGTCATGAACAGTAGTGTCATGAACAAACAACCCTCCAACAGTTTAACAGATATCCAGACCTAAAGATACACAGCCTAAAAAAAGTGTTCTATACCACCTGGAAATGTACTTCATTAACAACAAAGTAGAAATTAGGGGTAAGAAGTGTGGGCAGGTTCAACAATATATGTATGTGCATATATAATTTTACTTTAAAATAACTCTAAGTTAAACTAAACAAGCTCATTTGAATTAGATGTGTTTCCAGCTCTTAGCACAAACCCTGCTTTTCATCTCATGCTGGAACAGTTATGGTGCTTCAAATGCAGTGTTTTACAATCAAGAAAGTGACTCTTCAGAGGCATCCATCATTTCTTTGAGTAGAATTATCCATTATAAAAAATTCTAGGACACTCTTCCACTAAACCCGTATTTTTCCAGATATGGAACGCACAAGTAAATAAACACAAGTCTCTTGTATTCTATAATTACAGGTGAGGAAGTTTCATTTCTTGACTGAAAAATTGTTATTATTTCATATACACAGTATTTTGCTTTGTCTTTGCTATTCCAAATTCAAATTACCTGGTCCAATCCCAGCTTGGTTAGGTAGATGGCACTTTTTTGACATGTTTCATCTTCACAGACTGGTAATAAATGTTCACTTTGTCCATCCCCATCTGTCAAAAAGAAAAAAAAGCTGGTCAGCTTTGTATCTGCAAAATCAGAAACCCTGTTTGTATGATATAATAAGCTGTGAATAATTTACTCCTTTTTTAAATGTGAAAAATTACATGAGATAAACTAGACCTATTCAGTATACTTAACCTAATAATCTGAGTCTTTTGTTTGAAGATTGCCTTACCCATAATATTGAGAGAATTTGGAATTTTACTCACATACTGAAAAGAGTAAGTCCTTAGTAATTTAACCCCTGTGTTCAGTTGAGAAAAAAATTACCTTTAATTCCAATCCACCATTACAAGTCCACCTTAAAAACTTATTTAATTTTCTGAACTAGTTTTAAACACTTGTGCTGTCAGCAAGACATTAGGAAGAGTCATGAGTTCACAAGTAATATCTTAATCTGTACTTAACACAAAAAACAACACTGGAGAGTTGATTAACAGAATGGCTAATAAATCCCAGGCCTACAGAATTAGGTAAATTTGAGTAAATTATAGGTTTTCAAAAATGTTCTTTAAGCACCTTTAATACATGTATTTCCAAAACCCTTAGTAGAATAATGACCTTTTAATATTTAAACGAGCAATGACTATTTGCATCTAGAGTTCTGACACACAGAGCATCGAGTGGGGAAAAAAGTAATAATTTACTGTCCATTATCTACTCCAGGAGAGATCTCTGTGTTGCCATGGTGACCTTGCAGCCCCCTGCCTTCATCCCAGGGGCCAGGCCAGCATTGGCAGCTCCCTGCCTGGGCTGGGAGGGCACAGTGGGAGAGGAACCAGCAGCAAGAACTGCTGCATCGAGAGCTGGGCTGCCAGATCCCCTCTAGAACCACAGCTGCCTTGCCATGACGTGCTACCCTCAGCTCAGGCTCATTTCAGGCAATCCACTTTTCCAGCCCATGGAATCAAAGCTCGCAGTGTAATAAAAACAATTCACTTTTTCATCTTGCCCTTTAGCCCATACAGTTCTGAGGAGCTGGGTATTTCATTCAAGATAACCACAGTGTTCACTGTGAATGCTAAAATACAGAGAGGTCCTCATCTGGCACGTTAACTACCTGAATAATTTCCACCACTGGATTTTATATTATACCCATAAAATATTGCAGGTTACAGCCACAAACATCCTCTCAGTTTGGCTCCCTGACAGCTGCTTGGCTATCCCACAATAAATTAAATTTTTACTGGTGTGATGTTTCAGAAAAGCAGCTTATGAACATGCTACAAAATAGATTTCTGTATGAACCACAAAGGTGCTGAGAGCACCAAGGGGTCTCAGGCACACCTACTGCTTGGGTTTGCAGAAATCCAAACCAGCTTATTTAGGCAAGTGGATTGTGTAAAATTGCTTGATGAAATCTCCTGAGCTAATATGCCAAAATCAGATCATTTGCCTGTCACTGAATCCCTTATTCATTTTCCAGTCCAGTACTGGCCCCAGCCCAGAAGTCCTGTCATCCTTTACCAGCACCATCAGAAAGGCTTTCCCAGCCTGCCAGCCCATACTTCTGTGAAGCCAGAGCTCCTTTGGGGCTGTGTGTACATCCATATCTGTGCAGCTGCATTTCTGGGTCCCTCCCTAATTCATGCTCAAGCTGGGAGATGGAAAGGAGGGTTATAAGGGGAGGAGGAGTGATGAAAATATCAGACTTCCCCAAATATCTCTAAGTGATAAAGCCAAACTTTTAGTGGCTTCCTACATCCCATCTGCCTCATGAATTGCTTTACCTCACCACCAAACCCCTCCCAAATCCTCATGGCAGCTCTCTTCTCCAGGATAGAGAATTTAGGATATGAAGTAGCCTAGGTAATAGAAGTTCACATCCAAAGAGACAGGAAAGGGAATTCCCACTGAACAGAGAAATCAACATAGCAGTTATTGAATCTGTCTGAAACCAGCACCAGCTTCTGAAGGTGTCTGGTTTCCATCGGCACCATTCAAGAAACAATTAAAACATGTTACCATCTTGAATCCTTGCTTGCATTATCAGATTAAAATGCTGTTGGACTACAATTTTTTTCTAAACTTAAATGGAAGAAAGGGTTCAATTTGCAAATTATAAACCATGGGAATACTGAAGTATTTCCTAAAATTGAATTAAGTTGCAGAGATATGTTTTCTGAATATGAAATGTAATTTAAGTTCTAATATTTTAAATACATTTCTACAAAAGTTTTAGTCTGAAGTGATTTTAGAAGCTCTTCAATAACACACAAGGACAAAGAACCACCTTCCTCTGTTTGAGAAAGGGAGAAGAAAAAGGATGTTCTCATTTTAAATTATGCTATGGAGCAGAGGAGAATATAAAATGTTTGATTCTACTTATAGTGCAAACATTCATCTTGTTATACCAATAACTCAGTTTGATAGTGTGGGTAGGTAATGTTCAGAGTAGGGCAGGACATTGATGAAAACACCCTGGGAGCTTTGAGGAATAACCAATCCATAGGACAGGAGGGATAGAACCAGCACATAATTAGACACCAAACCATCACTTTATACATGAAGGTGTTGTAGATAAATTACGAGCTCAAGACTTGATTAAAATATTCAGTATGATCAAAGAATGAATAAATGCAAATATGCATCAAACACCATGCCTTTGTCCCACCAACTGAAAATACTATGATATATATTCCATATTGGAAGGCCAGAGTTTCCTCAATTCCTTTGACCAGAAGATAAATGTCCATTTATATAATTTCTCTTACAAGATCATGTTTTAGGTTGCAATTTCTCTTCAATTCTGTGTAACAGATATTTAAGAATCCAGTAGTTAAAAAAAAAAGTTCAAGATAAGAGAAAAATCTGTTGAAAATTTACAGCACAGTTTTGAAAAAAAAAATTTATTTTAAAAATAAATTTTATCAAAAAACATCCTGAAAACAAGAGGAGAGGCCATTCTTAAGTTGACACATATCAAATTACTGTTGTATCCACCTCACAAAAGTTTCTCACATAGAGCCATGCTATAGAGACTGGACTCGTTTCCTTGGATTTTGTTTGTTTGGTCTTTATTTTCCTGTTCTACACTCTGTGCTCAGCTGAATTTAAAGATCACAAATATGAGATATAAAATCATTAATTTGGCATGCAGAGTAAACAGAAAAAATGCTAAACTTAAAAGGTTTCAAGTAAAGCTCCAGCACTGAACATGTAGCTGGAAATAGGAAGTCAATGAAACGAGAATATCTTCCGAGTTGTAGCAAAATAGTTTAAGAAAATCTTAATTAGTCAAATACTGTATTACAGAAAAGTAGCAATCAAAAGAAGAAAAGCCCAACATTCTTCATCTCTATCATATTACATCTTATTTCTTTTCTAGTTTTTATTTCTAAAGCACATCTTACAATGTACAGATCCATCCTTTATAACCAGAAATAAAATGTTTCCTGCACTTCTGAAGCTTTTTCAAAGACATTGTGAAATTAACGAATCGATACAGAAGCTTTTCCAGTTTTGAAAGAAAATATTTCCTTCTTCATCTTTACATGATTGCACCTTGGAAGCACCTGCTGGAATGCAAACTACTGACCTTGAAGACCACACAAAAAACACCCTCAGAAGTTGCTAACTAAAGAGCTTTAACTCATTAACAACAAATTCACCTTGGATCCAAGAAACACTTCCTATCCTCATGCCTGGTTTCAATCCCAATGTAAATAAACATCCTTGAGTTTTAAACTCTGATCTTGAAGTTAAATTTCTTCACAAAGGAAGACAGAAATTCAAAAGAGTATCACTAGCACACCTGATCAGTGCAATTGCATATTCACAACTGACAAGACATGCATTGGTGACAACAACTGGATGACCTCATCACACCTAGGGTGGTTTCATATATTTATGAAAAATACCTTGCATAACATGTCTCTAATAATCTCCTTCAGCCTTGGTCTACCTGTTTCTGAAGACCCTCTGTAATCTTCACTCAGTTCCTGGGGTTTGCTACTCTGTATTTCTGTCACTTTCATTTAAAAATGAAATCTCATTCCAAACTGGTGGAAATCTTATTTGTAATTTCAGTATCATTTGCAGTAATAGGTGTGCCCAAACACTCCAGACTCCAAGTGTCCTGTGCTAGCACCACTCAGCTTGGAGCACCTTTGACAAGAGAACCAGACACTCAACTGTTAACGAGCAAGTTCTCAACACAGGATTCTGGCTTGACTGTGACACAGCGTAACTCCATGGTTAATAAACATCAAGTTTTGTAGGCAGTGGAAAGGGCTAGAAAAAGAACAGTCCTACGTACTCATCACCTGCAAACCTGTACTTATGTCTAAATATGTAAAGACAAAATTAGAAGTCCCATTTCATTTAGGAATCATGTGAGAATCATTACTTACAACTGCCTGTTTGCTGTATTGCAAACAAGAGCCACAGACACAGAGTCTTCTTCCCAACACCCTGCCCATGTTTGCCAAGTGCTGGCAGCCCAGTCCAAGCACCCAAAGCCACTGCCTGTGCAGGTCCCTGGGAGCACAACTTGCACAGAGAGGCTGTGTGAGAGACATTGCTGAGCTTTAACACTGATTGTCAATGTTCACACTGGCAAAAAAACACAGCTCAAGTATTTTCAATCTGTTCTAAAAGCAAATATAAATGGGAGAGAACAGAAAAAACTTGTCAGTCAGATTAAACACATCATGTTATTAGAATTGTTAGATGCTCCAAAAGCAATACCAAGGTACTGCAGTCTGAGAACACATTTTAAACTGAATTCCAAATAGCAAATGGTCAAAGGAGCTCAACAAAATAAACTTCTTCCCAAACCCCAAAGTATCAGTGAGGTGCTTATAAAACAAACCCACTTGTAACTTAGCATAAGTAAACCTAGACAAAAGACACTCAATCCCAAAGTTCCTTAACAAACATAGAAAAAGGTGTGACAAAAGCGCTCTTTTGTGACCAGGTTCAAGGATTGTTAGATTCATGCTTGTGCAATGTACTTTCCAACACGGGCTCTGAGAAGAAAATGGCACTTGGGGAAATGACAAGTTCTGTGATCACTCACTCCAAAACTGTTTCATAATACAGCAAGATAAAGTCGTAGCTATGAAGAGCAAGACAGCTTTTGCTGGGTGCATGATCTAAATCTATTCAATTTAAATGTTGTTTACTTCTGCTGCAGTGTAATCTTACTTCTGCTCCTTTAAAAACAAAAAAGGAATCAACTTTTTGGGGTTATTCTGAGCTCATAGACTGATCATTGTAACTTATTATAGTTCTGTTAAATAGAAAGGTAGTTGTTTTCTAGCAAGCTGGGGGGGGTTGAACTTGATGATCTGTAGAGGTCCTTTCTAACCCTAACTATTAGATGAAATGGAAATATGTTAACAATACAGGCCAAAGTCAGCTTCCATAATTTGAACATAAAAATAACCTACACATGCCACAAATTTCTCATTCATACATTTCTCCCACTGGTATTTACCGAGTTCTCAGTACCCTCTCTCACAAGTCTTCAATTTACAGTGCTGAAGAACAGTAAGAAGAAAAAGAAATAAACAGCCCTGTTAGGACTGTACTATAGCAATATCATTCTGAGGCAGACAAGAAGCCTACAATAAGTACAACTGGGTTTGATATTCAAATAAAATAAAGGTTTGTTTGAAAGCTGATTATCTTAAATTTATCTTCAAGTAATTAAATAATTAGAATTCTTTTGTTACTCTGTGACTTTAGGTGCTCAGTGAGATGGTCATGACAGAGAGTTATAATAAATTACTAAGATAATTACACATTATTAAAACAATCAATGTCAGCTGCCTTTAGCAAATGTGAATCATAACATCAAAAAAGAGATGCAAAGAGCTTTTAGAGATGATTCAAAGTTCCGTGGACATTAAAGAAATCATCATAACCCTCTCCTTCACACTAAATCAATTCTGATTTTAAGTCCTTCCAAAGAATCCATATTCACAGCTCCACTGCATAGAAGCACTTAAACACAGCGTGCCAGCAAACTGCACAGCGAGACTTCCAGGCTGCACCAGAGCCAACAGTGCGGCCTTCTGCCTCAAATGGAAATTCAAGGACTAACTGTGATCCAAGCAGGGAAAAGAAACTGCATCAAATACAATGTGAACTGCTCCCACACTAAACAAAATCATTGCTCAAACTCCTGCTGCAGTTTCTGCTGAAAGCTGCTGTTTCATATTAAAGCAAACTCCCAAAGCTGGCTGTACATTTAGAGCTCGGTGATGTTCCAGATGTTCAAAGCTCCCATGGCAACAAACCTCCAGGTGCTGCCAGAGGAAGGGAGAACACAAAGCAAGGCAAGCCACTGGTGTAACTGCCTTGGGTCAGCTCTACCTGGGCCCAGAGCTCCTCTTGTACCAACCACAAACAGTGCCAAAGAAAAAGTCAACTCTGTGATGAAGTTGTTCAACAAGGAACAGATAACCAAGTAACACATGCAGCACTACACCAATTTTTATTGTTGGAAATAAAGCAAAGTTCTTCTTAATTTTCAAGCCCCTTTGACAAAAATTAATATGAAGCAACAGCAATTCTTTTTCCCAGGAGATACTAGCATTTGTCAGCACATAAAGACCTTGGCAAAATATGTGAACCTGATTTTCCCCCATCCAAAATCGACACTGTTTGGGAACTACATTTAAAGCATTGAGGTGTCACTGAAGAGCATTTCTGGTTACAAATTAACAAAGAAAACAGACTTAGCTCCTAAATACACTTTCACGAACTTCAAACACAAGTGTCAATTAACTTAGTATGTTTCTATACACTGCTGTTTCAGAAGTGCATCTGGTACTAAAAGAATCTCTTCCATATCTAAAGTCTCTCAGAAGGCTTCTTTTCCATTAACTTTCATACCTTTTCTACCCAAACTGATTCCAGTAAACTCAGCTTTCCTCATATGCAGAGCATTTCATGCACAGAAGTATTGTCACCCTGCACCTTTAGTTCTTAGAGAATCCTTTCATTGACTACAGAAGCACTAAATGTTTTCACAACACAGTGCTCAAAGAAGAATGGTTTTCTTAAGGGGTTATTTACCAAAATGTACCATTATAATTTCCCTTTGATACATTGCTACTGTATCTGAGGATGCAACATTCTGAAGGAAGAAAGAAATTCACTTGTTAGAATAAAGCTGTGACAGACAAAATTAAAAGGTACAAAATCAAAATCCAACTGCAGGTAGAAAAGCAGTGCATTTAAAGTATATTCAGCTGCAGGATAATTAAGGTCTACTTAAAAAAATAAAAAAATCTTTCAACAAAATGCACTTGGCACAGTGCAATGAAAGGCTGAAAAACCCCCAAAGGTTAGGCACTATGTTATCCTGTTTAAACATAATTAACTGGCAATAATGAGCTATCATTTCCTACAAGGAAAGTGATAATTGCTATCACATGTCATACAAGTAGTTAACATACATGAAATAGTTCAATTACTTCGTAGGGGGGAGAACAGAGAGGATTCTCTTAGGATTATTAGTTGGATAGCTGGATTTTAAATAGGAGAAAAAACTGAGTTCAGGTCTCTAAAAAACTTTGATGGAACTTTAACAAACTCAATCCATATTTCCTCAAAAGCACAGCATAGCTCAAAAAGTGTGCATAGCAGGAGTGAATGCAAACTTCTTAGAGAAGAGAAAGGGCAGCAGCTAAGAAATCAAATGGTGACTAAAAAATAAAGGACTGGGTTGGCTAAATGCTACCTACAGAAACAAAGAGTTGTGGTGTATTTACTTGTGAGGACACCATGATCTATTTCAATTTCAAAAAGCCATTTTCACTCTCCTTTAAATACAGCCCAGAAGAAAGTTCTTTGCCTTAACTAAGCAAAATCAATAACTGATTAATCAAACTTTTACAGTCTCAGATACCAAAGGATGATCTCTGCTATCCAACTGAACCTATCATAGTTAAATATCAATTACGACACCAATTTCCTATAGAAATGAATTAATGGATCGTATAATCAGCACAATATCCTGTGCTAATAATTTCTGACTCACTACTTCAAAAACATGTCATTAATCTTTAAATTAATGAGAAAATAGCAAGTTATTGTGTCCAAAATATGGTTCACGTTCATCTAAAGCTAAAAAAATGGGTCATTTTCAGATAATCCCATTGAAATCATTCAATTTCTTGAAAAATACAACATATTCCTAGTAATTTAAGTGACATTTAATAAAACTCTCTATATATTTGCAAGTATTTATCAGGATTCTAGACAACATCTATGATTTCCTCTAAAGACAGTACAAGCAGATCTTATGAAACTCCTCTGCCAGCTCACAGATAACAACAGCGCAGGATTAATCATTTTTGCTATAGCAACCACTGCACTGCAATTACCATAGTGACATGAGAAGAATAGGAAAAGTAATAATGAAGAACTCTTACTTGTTTGGAGCAATGTGGCAACTAAATAAGTGCAGAATTCTCTAGCACCCAACTCTGCTCACCTTAATCAATTGAAATGCCATTTGTAATAGATGTCAAAAAGCTTTTCTGATTTATTTTTAAAAGGGCAATACAAATTTGTCAATTGTTCCTCGTCCTTTGGTCAGATTGATGTACAAATCACTGCTATCAAGTAACAGGGGGAAGTGCTACTTATTACAGAGGTTCCAACTTAGCTATACAGTGTAAGGTCTACTCCATTAACAAAAATGTATTGACATATACACACATCCTTCTATGTAATTTTCCATTAAAATATACACACACGTATATATAAACATACTGGACTTTTAGATGCATACAAACATACATTTGCATATTTTTTAATGAAAAAAATCTTTATTTTTTCAGTACTTCAGGAACACTTGGTACTAAGATTATACCAACATCTGTGACAGTTTCTCATGAGTCACCTAATTGCTGGTTTTTCCAACTCCACTTAGCCAAATAATTTATACTTGATAGCTGTTGTTCAACCTGCTTAGTTTAAGAATGGAAATCTTACCCCAAATTAGTTGCTTTTGCAAGTTCTCAGCCAGAATCTCATACAGATCTCCCCCCTTTTTTCAAATGACTGGTAAATACTCATGGCTGGAAAGGGTACTTCAAAGAAAATTTTCAGAAGCAGGAAAGAATGTTAGACAAAGTGACCTTTTGAAACAATGCTTATTTTGTTAAGAGGCAGGTGTGATCAGTAAATCAGAATCTTGCACTGCAGGAGTGCAAGAAGGCACAAGCAGAAGGGTGGGTGTGAAAGGGAAGGCAGCCCAAGTGGCACAGCCCCAAGCTCACGTCTGGGCCTGACACCGCTGCAGAGCCCAACATGCACAAGGTTAATTCACGAGAAGTGGCAGAGTGAAAGCACAGAGATACAGAACCCTCTGAGACCTTTAGCAAATGGCAAATCTGGCACATCAGCTGTGGGATACAGAAAATGTCAAGGAGGGGAGCAAAATAGAGGCAGGCAACCCAGAAGTAAGAATGTCAGAGCCTTGTGCCTGTATCTAGAACATTTCTACTGTCAGTGGCTGTGTCCCAGTGCCAAGAGGAGGATGCCTGTGGCAGAGCAGAGTGTGTGTGCACAGCACATTCTGCATCATGCACAGCTTGGCAAAACCTGCCAAAGGTAGAAGGCAGCACAATCTCCTAACATACCTGATTTTCCATTTCATTGTGGTATTTTGATTTGTTGTGCAATCAGGCCCCATTATACAGATAGCCACATTATTCCAAACTGCAAACCATCGTATCTTAACTTCCTTTGACTTACAACAATCATTTTTCTGTCAGTTTTGAAATGGAAAACTGAAAACAGGAGAGGTTCAAGTCTGACAATCTATTTCTAGTAATGCATTGTCTTTAACTCCAGCTCAGTACAAGCAGGTGTGTGCTCAAAGCCAGTGTTCTGAAGTACCTAAATGTGAGCAGACATAGCACAGTGGGTAAATGCAGCTACTGTGAGAGAGCAGCACACTCATCATGGGAGATGCTGCCCCTTTGTTCTTGGGCTGGTGCAGAACAAATCAATCTGATGACAATTAGCAGTGAGGGCATTAAACATGGGGTATGAGGGCATTAAATGGGTGCTGGAACTCCAGCCCAGCAGGCCCGGGGCCACTGCCCTTCCTCCCCAGCTCAGCAGTACCAAACCACTGCCCTGCCATAGCACTGCACACTCCATTTAGCCACACATTCAAAATTTTAACTTTAACATTGGAACAGTTCCACTTCTCTTTGTGAAGATATCCCAGGGTTTATTACAATTCCATTAATTACTATGAATTTCTAAGATTATGATTTATCATTTGGGCTCATTAGCCACCTAACATAGGGATAAAATTATCCTACATTAAGATAGCTCTTCACATTGCCATTGTTAAAACCTTGTAACAAAAATTTATATTTAGTACCTATTAAGACAAATTATTCAGAACATAGCTTGGAAAATGATTAAAAAAGACCCAGCATACTTAATTTTTTTTAACTGCAAGAACAGTATTATTCTATTCTTTCCTTCATATATTACATAGATAAGTATTCAAACTTGAAGATAAATAGTAAAATATTTTATTAAAACTTTGTCAAAGATTTTAGAAAATAAGGTAAACTTTACACAGAAGAGCCTGGGGCACAGTCCAGCTTCCACCTGCCTTCATTTCCTGTAGATCTGATCTAAGGACCATTACCCACCCAGCAGAGGTGTCCTGCATTCACATGTCAGCCTCAAAACACTAGTAAGTGGCAGCACAGAGCAAGTGAATCACTCTCGGAGTCCAAGAAGTATAAAATTTGTCATTTTCTTTAAAATAAGTTTTTGAAGGAAATGTTGAAACAAGGCTACTGTTTGACAACATTTAAAGACAAGGTCAGTCTCACTGTAACAAGTGTGTTGTATAAATACAGTAAACGTTTTTTTTTCTAAGAAGTTATTTACAGTCAACTGTGTCAGCAGAGTCAATCCTACAACACTTTGCTTCTGGTTGGAAAATTGTTACTTTAGTGCATAGAAAAATAGTATTTTTTGCACTACAAAACCAGCATGCCCTATATTCTGTAACATGACAAAAACATTGATAAGCCACAATTGACTGGAAAGGTACATTCTAATAGAAAAATACAGGCTTTCACTAACCCTTGCAAAAATAGATTTACATATAAATTAAATTTTTCTCCTGTCCAAAAGCCTAGCAGAATTTTCAATTATAACCATTAAGATTTTACCATGTTCCAGCAAATTTTATTCAAGTAATTTTATTTCATTTAGTCTTTATTAGTTCGTGCAAGTGAAGAATTTAGAAACATTTAATCAGATAATGTTTTCTGAACAAGATTAGAGAAAACAAAATTTAAATAATGACAAATAAAATAAAGTGTCTGATAAAATTAAGTTTAGTGTTGCACCACACCTCAAAGCAACAAAAATTAAGATACATGTGAGGTAGAATGTACTGGGATAACCAAAGGTGAATTTGTAAATAATTATTCCCAGACATTTCAAGATTTACAAATAAATATAACACATTAAAGAGAAAAAGCAGAGAAACAGAAAAACCTCATTTAGCACTAAACACCTTTATTTGTTCTCTGTTGTAAAGCAGCTAACCAAAACATGAGAAAGCAACACTCAGGGCAGTGTAAAAGAAGCAAACTCACCAAAATCTGCAAACACAGACTGTCCAACAACTTTGGCACCACTGGGCATTTCCTTACTTTTTCCAACTTTAGAGAAGTTCCCATCCTAGGAAACAAGACAAGGATGATGGAAAGACTGAATTGCAGAGTAAGTGATAAAAACTGACTTTTGAACCAAAGAAAATACAGATCACTAGTGAAAGGCTTTAGAAGATGAGAGAGACATCTCAGCTATGGAAAAAACTGCACTCTTCTAAAACTGGGACTGAGTTTTTGCATTTCTAATCCTTCTTGGATTCTTGTGGAAATCCATCAATAGTAATATTCAGATACAATTTCCATAAATCTTGCTGTGCTATGAGGAAGAGACTGGATTATTTCAGCAACATTATCTAAATGATAATTAAGTGGTTATGAATACTACTGTACATTTTTGCATATTTTATAGATGTATGTAATATGTAACAACAGACCTGCATAAAAATTAAAAACTGGGTCCTGATTTGCCTTCTAATTGGGAAATAAACTGATTTTCTATTAGGTCTGGCTTAGAACTTGTTTTACTTATCCTTTATTAAAATCTAGGCCTAGAGAAAACAATAGTCCATTACACCATCAGAAAGATAAGAAGTGCTGGGTCGTTGTTTCTCACAGAACAGGATCAGAGCTGGCACAAACCCTTTGTAAGGTGTTGAGTTTTTGCAGCCATGTCAGATGACCAAGGCTCCCTTCCCAGTCGCTGCCATCAGCTCAGCACACAAGGCCCAGCAAGGCACGGAGCCAAAGGCTTGGCAAAGGAGCAGAGTTATCCATATCCAACATGACTCAC
Organism: Chloebia gouldiae; assembly: GCA_003676055.1. Classification (NCBI taxonomy): domain Eukaryota; kingdom Metazoa; phylum Chordata; class Aves; order Passeriformes; family Passeridae; genus Chloebia; species Chloebia gouldiae. The sequence goes on from QUSF01000110.1 coordinate 772,426, forward strand.
ATCATCTTTAGTTTGTAGACTTCAGTGCAACCCTGGGCACAGTTAGTGCTGTTGGTACTGCATGTCTGACTAGGTATCTTTACTTTGACATATAATTTATAACGATTCTGATGAGAAAAATTCATACTGATGCATTTCCATGCAGTGAAATAGAAGGGGCCCTTAGCTGGCCCTAAAAACATATCTTGCATAGGCAAATATTTAAAAGGCATTTTACAATGCATCAATGAAGGGAATTACTTTTTTCCAAAAAGCAGTTTAACAGCTTTTAATGGATCAGTTATTTGTAGTTCCATACACATGTCCAAGCATTTTACATGTATGACCTATTTTCCTGGGTTGATTGATTCCAAAGAACATAATTCTTTCTTTCTGAAGATAAGCAAATCTATCGATACACAGTGTGTAATGCAGGATTATATTTAGAATACAAGTTTAAAATTTTTAACACAATTCTAAGAAACCCCACTAACAGGACAAACACCTTGTATACTTACAAACACTCAACACCCAATGATTTTTCAAGTCTACCTAAAACTGTAAATACAGGATTCATGGCTCAGAGCTTTCATTACTCTTGCCTGGGAGAAGATGGCCAGGTTATCTCAGACAAGACTCTGTTCAGCAGTGACTCACTGTGATCTGATGGATTCATTTTCAGGTAAGCCCTCAAAAACTCATCCCTTAACTAATAAGAAACACACCGAGCACTTTCTATCATCATTAAAAAGTGAACTCATAGGTCTAGTCCTTTCGGATAACAAGGTACAAAGGATGCCCCTGGCCAGGTTAGACAACACAAAAGCAGAATTTCAATAAATTATTAATACCTTGATCTATTACTCCTAAACCTTGAATTTCAGTTATGATATTTAGTTAACACAGGACTTGGGACTTCCTCAAATGTAACTTGCACATGTATCGTAACAGTCAGAAATAACATTTGGAACCTCTGTCCCAGAAAATCTTACCCAAGACCTGGGCTATGTATCTAACAAAGCTCATTAAAAAAAATTAGTATCTTTCAGGCAGCAAGAATAAAACTAAATTGATCAGTCTTCTATTTATAAATCAATATAAATGTCAGAAGAGAACTCTTTGGGGTTTATAATTTGTCTGCGTTTCAACAGAATGGTTGTGTTTTCTCTCTTACCTTATTTACCCATGTCTCAAACTGAATAGTTTTGGAATTTGGTGATGTGGTAAGGAACAAATCTGTGAGGAAAATATAAGAAAAATAAGATATTTAACAGTAGACCACACACACAAATATTTGATCACTTAGTAAATATATATAATTTAAAAAAGTATTACCTATATTTTAGAAGCTATAATACTTAATATATCACTAGAATAGAATGTAAGAAAGACTAAAACCACAGCCCTCAAAATTATTTTCATGTCTTGTACTCTTCTGTATAAATAAATATCAATAAATATCAACTAGCCTTTTGTTTGGGATATGTTGAATTAAGCAACAAATACACGATTGACAGAAGGAGAAAAGTAGATGGAGAAATATTTCTGGCTTCTTATACACTAAAATTCTTTAAAACATCAAAACAGTGCAAAATAGAGCTTCAAAGGATTTATCAGGCAAGACATAAAAAGAAGCTTATTTACCACCTTTTAGAAAAGTCCCCAAATTAGGAAAATGGGAAGAAAAAGCTTTTATTAAAAAAAAGTGGATATTGAGGAATAAAATTTTTATAAAAAATTAAGTCCAGTGTTAAGAAATCTAGATTTAAGAAAACTACTCTTTAAGATTTAAACTCCCGTTTTCTTTTTCTTTGTCTCCTCCCTCCCTGCAACTTCAACTGCCATTCTCTGAGCTAGAACACAATGGTTACTTTGCAGAAAAAAAAAAAAGAAATGAAAAGAGAATATTAATGCTTTACCCTGAGGTGTTTTACTGAATAAGCAGGTAGATGGCTGTACAAGGAATTTCAAATGGCACAAAAAGGGATATTGTCTTCCAGGGGAAAAAATCCAGCAACAAACAACAACAAAAGGAGAAACCTCCCCACACCTAACAAGCAAAACCCAAATAAAAACTCCACATAGACACAAAAAACAACAAAGGTACTCCTTATAGATTTCTCTCCCCCCCCCCAGCTTAAAAACGCTGCCATTTAATTTGATTCCTTTGAATATCTGAAATGGCCATTTCCTTTACAGCATACACATGAACAGCATGATAGTGTGTGCTTCATTGGAATGAATTACAGGGATACTTAAGGACTTCCTGAAGGTGAGACAGAAGTAATGAAAATAATCTGAAGACAGTATAAATGTAAGTTAGAAAACTTACATATACTTTCAAATATTAACTTTGCATCTAGAGGGAAGCTTGTGCAATATTGTTGATTACTATCAATATAAGCCAGAAAAATATTAAAAATCCAATAAATTCACAGGGGCAGAAAGAGAAACATGAAATAACAGAAGCTTTGTCTTATTTCCCTGCAGGTCAAAATGCCACTATATCTGAAAAAAATGTTTTTGAGGTTTAAATATTCATTTCAAGTAGGGTCCTTGCTGTACCTGGTACTGAAATTTACACTGAGCTCTGGGCTCTGCTACTCCCAGGTTATGCTACAACAGGCTGTGAAGTGATCTACTGACATACCCAGCCAAGGATGAGCATCTCCTCCCCAGCTGGGGCAGGCTGGGTGACCCTCACAGCCATTCTGTCTGCACTGTAATCTGTCCCCAGCACCTCTCTGGCTCCATCTCTCACTGCAGAGCTGACCCCCCGCCTTCACTGCTGAGTCAATCCTCCGTCTGCTCAGTCCTCGGTGCAAGGGGAGATCCTGGCCAGCAGTAACTCAGCACTCCCTCTGGTAATGCTGTTTAGCCACATTTTGGGACTCTGTCTCAGACTATGACAAAATGGCACAGCTGCAACACCAGACAGAACTCGCCCAATGCCACCATGCCAGAAGTTGCCCCAGCTCCCTCAGCCTGTCCTCACCAGAGATGCTCCAGTCCCTTCACCACCTGTGTCACCCTCGGCCGGCCCCGCTGCAGGAGCTCCACGTCTCTGGTACTGAGGAGCCCAGAGCTGGGCACAGCACTGCAGGAGATCCTCAGCAGGGCTGAGCAGAGGGGCAGGGTCACCTCCCTGACCTGCTCCAGTGCTCTCCTTAAAGCCCCCCAGGATCCCATTGGCCTCATGGTCACAAGGACACGGTGCTGGCTCCTGCTGCCCACCAGGACCCCCCAGGCCCCTCTCAGAGCTGCTCAAGGTCACCCCACGCCTGTGCTGGTGCTGGGGTTGTTCTTGTCCAGGTGCAGGACACTGCACTGCCTTTCTCTCCAGCAGCTTAAAGACAAATCCATTCAGCAACATTCCTGTTTTGCACTGAACCCCCTCCCCAAATCAGCTTCTCTTTGAAGTCAGTAAATCACTTTTGCTCTCTGTTCCTCTCCGTGTACTCCTGCATCTCCTTTTTCCTAACTCCAGGCACATAACACTGTACAGAACGAATAGAACCAACAAACCAAAGCAGTTCCAAGGCTGCTGTAATGTCACACTGCTAAGAGAGCAGATAATCTTCTAAAAATAGTGTAGAGGAGCTGGTGCCACAGTGCTCCTGCATTAAAGGAACAAGCTGTGATTTCATCCAGGAAAACTTAATACAGGTACAACACCACCACCTCTAGTTCTAGAGCCCTCTGAACCAATTCCACTGATACCTTATTGCCAGTTGTCCTCTTTCTTATCCTTAAGCCTTTTTAGAAGCTACAAGTTTGAAATGCTCATACACGATTCTGGAATTAAACTCTCTTGCACTGAAACCAAATCAAATTTTTAATATTTACAAGTAATTATCCATTTTGATCAAGAATGTCAGAGATTTCAAACCAAGCAAAACAAAAGCATTTCTTTGCAACAGCAATATAAAAAGGTGATGCAATTTAGACACTAGAAATAACTATTCACAAATTTGTATAGTTCAGAATTACAAGTTTTTTCTCCCAAGTTTGTGAAAGAAAAGGGTAAGAAAACACAAGTCCTGTCTGGAACAGTGTTCTAGACCAGTTAATTCTCAAATGTTACTTTCAACCTACCTTACTTTATAATTCTTTCTGGTTTGATTATGTAAGTTTTTGACTCCAAGAGCATCTCAGAAAGGCAACAAGTAAGAATCTGTGCACTTATAAATACCTAACAGCCATAGCAAGAATACTTGCGTTTCCTTTCCAAAGGAATGGTGCCCACAACATATCTCCCACTTCACTGTTACTGCTTTCTATGTCTGTTATTCCTAAATTCTTAAATATGTAAGAGCTGCAGAAGAACAGATGGAGCCAACAAATGCATTAACATCTGTATGATCAGTACTGGGGTTACACAATAATGAAGACATATACAGTTCTTTTCTACACTTCTTGTATTACAATAAACTAATCACGTTGAAAACTGCAACATTTCTGTTTTGCTTCTGGCTGTATCAAGAAAACTCAGCCCCTTGTTCCTACAAGGAATGCCTATCACATTAAATATGCTCAGAAAAAGTCACTTGTCTGTAGATATGCTGCACACTGCCTTTGGAAGGCAGTTCAGGTTGCAATTTCAGCTGTAAGAAACAGAATCTATTCTATAAAGATCTCTAAGTTTAAAAAGTACAGACAAACTATTGACGGCTGCTCAAATTCTTATGACCCTAATGAAAGCATAGTGAGAGATATTTCCAACCTGAGGTTATTAAACCAATTAATCTGGAGCTCAACAAGCAAATATTTACAGAATGCAAAGGTGATGGTTTTACCAGACAACAGGTACATGAAAGAATGCTAAAAACAACAGGCAAGAGGGTACCTTTAACAGCCCTTAGGGTAGTTGTAGATTCTGTAGATATACAAATGGAAATATGAAACAGGAAGAGGAAAAAAATCCACTTAGCTGCTGCCAGTGAAAGAATATTGAGCTAGCTGTATGGACCACTAGACTAAGTCTGCAGGGCATTTCTTGCATCCCTAATTTGTGACATGATGCAGCAAAGATAAGAAAAATACTCGATAGTTGGGATGGGGGAAGATCTTGTCAGATTCAGGCAGATTTCCTGAGATGTAGCATCTGTGTCCTAAGTCAATGGATAGAAGTAAAAAACCAATACTGCCTGAGAGGAAACCTTTCTCTTAAACAAATGCAAAGTGTGTTCACATTTAAATACACTTTCCTATTTTGGATTTAACAGACAGTGATTAACATAAATACAACATAAGTAATTGGAATATTCATCAACAAAATTCAACAGCCTGAGAATACAATAAGGTTACCCAGCATTTTACATCTATAATACTGAAAATCAACTAAAATATATACCAGACACTTAATACAGAAGGTATCTGATAATGTTGCAACACAAAACCACTGTGTATTAGCATTGTACTCACAACCTACCCTAAAAAATGAGTTGGTGAGAAAATTTGACTATAATTTAATTTAACTGGCTTAGTAATAAGACACTGCTATCCCAGCTCTGCTATATCTGATCACCAGTTAATATATATACAGACAAATACTGAATTCAGCATTCATTCTTACAAAAAAAGGGATTATTAGAATGTATGTTTCTGCCTGTAAAAGGGAGGCTATTCAAGTACAGTGCTCCTAGCTCCAATAACCTAAAGCTTGTTATAGAGGAAGCACAGCACTTCCATCCATCTTTATTTGATAGGATCAGGGAATTTTGACACTGTATCAACATATGGCCCACTGAAGACTGAACAATCTCTCCCGAAAGCAACATAAAACTTGACTGGCTAGACTGCATTGAGTTTATTTAGTGCACTTAGAACTACCCTGCATCAATGTCCAAGTCACCCCAGACACAGCCACAAACACTAAAACTGTAACTTGAACACAGCATATCCCATCTTGAGCTAGCTACATTTCTGGCAATGTTTGTGCAATGTACCTAAGGGAGCTTTACCTAACTACTGCTGTCTGTGGCAGCCCATCTTGGGCAGCAAGAGCACAGCATTTGTGCCACAGGGTTTGGAAACCAGAGACCTGCACTGAAGACAAGCAGCTGCTGAGAAGCCAGTGCTGGACCAAACTGATCCAAGGGCAGCAGCCCTTCTCCTGTGGAGATGGGCAGGGAGCTGGGGCTGTTCAGTCTGGAGGAGAAACCCTAGAGCTCCTTCCAGAACATAAAGAGAGCTGGGGAGGGGCTTTGGACACGACATGCACAGACAGGGTAAGGAGAATGGCCTTAGGCTGAAAGAGAGCAGGTTGAGGTTAGAACTAAGGAATAAATTCTTCCCTGTCAGGGTGGTGAGGCCCTGTACAGGCTGCCCAGAGGAGCTGTGGCTGCCTCGTCCCTGGTAGTGTCCAAGGCCAGGTTGGATGGGGCTTGGAGCGAACCTGGGATAGTGGAAGGTGTTCCTGTCCATGGCAGGGGGGTGTAACTGGATGAGATTTAAGCTACCTTCTAACCCAAACCATTCTGTGGTAATTACAACATCTCATCGGTCATGACAAAGGAAATCCATTAAAAAGACATTAAAATGCAGGACAGCATTCACATACCTTAAACATGAAAGCATTTCAACTTTTCCTGCAAATCTTTTTGCTGCAGAAATAAACATATAGGCAGCTTCCAACCACCCACCTCTACAGTCAACAGCAGGTCGAGCTCTGATCCACATCCCATGGTTTTTCTCACACAGCCACTCCTAGACTCCTCTCAACCCAGTCTTAGGCAGCTATGCTTCCCTTATTCCACACACCATTATATCAGTCCTCCTCTAAGAACTTCAAGTTCATCTGAAATGAACATATTTTTGTAGAAACACATCCAGGGTTTGTTCCTCATCATCTCCAGCTAAATTCCCTGCCTTCAGCCTGGATTTCTTCTCCACCTCCGTTCCCCTCTCCCCTCCTGTGCACCCATTTCTGCCTTTGGCCCCCTGCTCTCAGCTGAGCACCCCAACACTGTCCAGAGGCAGAATCAAAGGGAAGGATTCCATTAATCTGTGGTCTCTACAGATGGCTGGCTGAGAAAGGCAGCAAGAGCTAGTAAGGAAAACAGCAACAACAGCACCCCAGTTGATAATCCTGAAACCTGTTTCAAACTGGCTAGTTTCAATGAATCTTTTAATCAACAGTAAACAAAACAGGTAGTATTGCAGTCTCACCCTACTTCCCCTGATTTTACTTACTAGAACTAGAAACTGCAACAAAACCTAACTCTACAGAACCTGCCCCAAGTTCACTTTGATTACCCTTGTTATTTTCTGTCACTTTTGAGTGTTATAAAAATAGTGCTATTTTTAGATGGAGCATTCATTTCACTAATGACTGTTTTGACCTTTCTGTTTAATGTCAGAGGGCTTTATTTCAGAATAAAACCCCCAGGACCTGACTGTCTTGAGAAGCCACCAGGGTATGAGCAACATTAAGTTACTGCTTGATTTCACACTTACTTCAGAAGTCTAAGTTGATAAAGGAGGGGGGAAAGTGCCCTTATTATAAACACCATTGCCACGGACAAGGCAGCATTCAATTAGAACATTTATGTGTACACTCCAAACATGCCTAAAAATTATTTCATCAATGTGGAAGAATAGGGGTGTGTGCATACTCTCTAACCAGGAGTTACTTTTGAAGATGAAAGTGCCTGTTTTATCTATTATAAATAATGTGCTGAATTAAAAATCTCTGCTTTGCAGTGTGTTGACAGAATGGTAATGTAACAACACTATTAAAATCATTAAATGCCCTAAAACCCAAGGCAAAATAAAAGATAACTTTCCTCTATTTACATTACAGATTGAACACCGGTAGGAAAAAAAGTATTTAAAACCAAACGTTATTTACAATTATTTTAGTTGTAACTACACAATATTAGTTGTACAATACTTCTACTATGCACAAATCTAATTTTATACAAAAAGTTAGATACAGTCAGTTTTATTTCTTTACTACATGGAAATAGAAAACAAAATCTTACTAATTTCATGCTTCTGTTCTTAAGTTTCTCATTCAGGTAGAGAAATCCTCTACATGTGGTACTCAGATTTGTCAAGGTGGCACTAGTGCTGTCCTAGAGCAAATGAAGTACATCTACATGAATTTTTGGTGCTAATTAAATGAAACAGTAACTTCCTACTCTGAAAAACCAGCAAAACAAAAGGACTTCATATGTTCCAAACAAGCTAAGTTGTGTTGGCAAATTTTTAAGAAATGTGCTTATAACAAAAGATTGTAAATCTATTCTGTTGAAATGGCTCTTAAAAATGTATCAAGTATTTACTGGAACTATTTAGTAAACCAGGTGATAAACAGTGATAAATAACATAACTAAGCACTACAATCCCTTCCATTATTAAAAATTACTATAGAAGGAATTAATATGTATTAATTTAAAAGCTTTGATTAACTGGAGAACTTTAAATTAGATTTATACTTTAGATTTCCGTTGCTGAACACGCAGAGCAGGTGGGATTGTCCTTTCGGTTGTACAGCACTTATTGTTAAACATGAGCTTTCAGACAGAAAGTGCTCTTTATTTTCATAATATGGGCAACAACATTGTTTCAAGGAACAGAAAAAAATGCCCCTCAAGAGTGCTTTCAGAACACATTTTCACATTCATGTTTTCTCAACAAAATGCTATTTGGGGCAGAACCAATTTACTTCTCACCTGTATTAAGTTATTGATTCCCATAAAAATATAACTCCCCAGTGTATATAACTATATCACTATATAATTAAAAATTGCAAAAGGAATAGCTTTTGAGACACTTCATAATGGCAATTTCAAAATTTAAACTGCTAATCATACAGCAGTGATTATGGGCTCCTTTAGAAAGATGAGGAAAAAAGAAGTTAAGCCTAAAGCTCTTTCTTTTCTCTAATGACCTCTACCCATCTTTTGGTTCTCTCTGCAAGGAAAGCTGAAAGAGAAGCCATCAGCTAAAGCAGCCCAGTCCCAGCAGCAGGAGGAGATGCAGCTAATTCCAGCTCTGGTTCGATTTTATGAACTGGAACTTCCTGTGGTGTTCAACACTGGGAAGGAGCAAGTGGAAAAATGGGGGTGACAGGGGATCATATCACCCAAAGCATTTTTATTTACATATAACAAGCATGTAAAGAGCAGAAGCAATGAAAAATAAATAAAACCTTACAGACTCTAAAATATATCCTGTCTATCTTATATGACACATTTTTTGCCTCCATTATTTGCTGTAAACTCAGAGGCAAGCTCTGCTATCAGAGCTAAAACAGTTAAGAAATTTTAAAAATTGTACCTGTTCAACAAATGACACAGTGACATGGCTTTACTGAATATTTGCTTGTGGAGAAATGTAAGGGACGGAGCAGAATCACAGAGAACAAATTAACTTCAAATATATGCACACATCCCCATTGTCCCATCCAAGATTTAAAATGCCACCATGTTTGCCAGTTATTTGAATAGTGAATAAATGCAGATCTGCTGCAGAAAATCAGCTCTGCTGGTAACATGAGGTACAGAGAGACTACCAGCTTCCACGAAGAGGAAACTCACTGAAAATATACCCAGAGAATCTGACACTGAGCATTATACTGTTTTCAGAATCCAGGTTTAAATTACTACAACAGAAATATCACCCATGATTTGAGTGATTGGTTTGCAAGAACAAAACTATCTACATTTATACATTTAAACTAAGTGGGAATCAAAAAGAAAACACATTGTGAACGTTCTGGTACATTAGGTTTCTAAATTCCCAAAGCAAAACAACATAAGAAAATTAACCACCAGAAATCAGTAAAGAGACTAGCAATTAGCTTACAGCAAGCTGTTTCTGACTAATGATTTTTTCACTTTAGTTTTCCCAAGCCCAAATTTATGATTTTTTCCTTCATTTTATATAAACAGCTCCAGAAATTGTGTTCAACACAATATCAGCTGTAAAACTGGGACTTCCAAACTGTGGAGTCACATATCCAAGTGACACACAGAGTATTTAATACATCAGCTATTTTTCATAGCATTCAAGGATACACTGATAGATGTACAGTATGAAGTTACAGTGGGATTCATAGTTCAAGGCAGCTTGTCTCATGCATTTGAGCACTTTAAAAGTGTTTGTAGGGCCTGAGCTCTTGGTAGAAGACTTGTGTTACTGAATGCAAACAAATCTATGGTTTAACAATCCTATTTTTTTTTTCCAAGTTTAGAAGGACAGCATTAGCCCTAAGTGAATATCTGACATTTACAAATTTACAACAAAGGTAATGAAGTTGTCTAATTAGAAAAAAACATGACACAGCAAAATAATCACTATCCTAAAAATTTCAATTGTGATATTTTTAAGACAGGCCTCTTACTTGAGGATCCTTCCTTGGAAATGCTCACCTGGACTGTTTGCTTTTTAAAATACACCTAATGTTAATCTGTTCAGACAAGCCTAATATTATTAGCTGCAAGATTATTTCCCTAAGCCAGCTGTGAAACAGAACTAATGACAAGTGTGAGTATGAATTACTAGACACCCAGCAGCCCTATCCTAACAAGGACCACATTTGCTCCTCACCTTGTGCCATGTCCCAGCAGTGACAGTGATGGGAGGCTGCCTGACCGGCCCATTTCCAGACATCCCCTCCCAGCTCAGCCACCCTGTGAAGCAGATACTCCTCCCTGGAGCAACACATGCTTAACATGCATGCAAAAGCCACTTGAAAGCTGGTATTTAGTTTATCCATTAAGCACATACAGACTCTTTGGTAAATGTTTTATATTGCAAATTTTTTAATGATTTTTATTAAATTCCTGGTCTAACTCAGAATTCCTTACTGAATTAATAATCATAGGGAGCTGAGACTTCTGCATGAGGATGCTTTCTTTAAAAACAGCAGCAGCAGCACTACTCTCTGAAACAGCCCAGTTTATCTCTCACCAAGAAAGATTAGTATTATCTCTCTTGTGGTTAGAGGATTTTTGGATTATAAAACCCTTACACTGTTAGCCTTTCATGAAGCATTGTTAGGAATTAACACATCTTTATGAGCAAGTTCTCATATAATGAAATCATAACAATTCAACTTCATTTCACCCAGAGCATGAGAAGTGTGGCAATTAAAAGCTCTGTTCTGAGTGTTTAATATCAGCAGGTTGAAAACGGGTTAGGCAATAAACTAGCAAAAAGCTTCTCAGCCCAGAGAGGATTTTTTTTTATGTCAAGCACACTTTAAATCTCCTAAGCTGTTTATAATGATAGAGTTGCCAAAAATAGCCCAGCTAAAAGTCATCAAATTGGCTGCATCTGTTACAAAATACAAAGTGTGCCAAAATATTGTAGGATATTAGAAAAACCTTTAAAAATACCTGCAAAAAAAAAAAAAACCCAAAAAGAATAAGTAAAATGGCATGACCTGGTAATCTATTTGTAAACAAAAATCACTCCATCCATTTTAGGTGCAATTATACCCTTACAATCATGAACAGTAGCATTGCCTGTGAGTAAACAGCCTGAATATTTCAGTCCAAAAATCCCACAGCAGCATCAAATCCCATGACTATTTTGGGCCACATGATTTCAGCAGGCAGATTATTCCCCTGCATCTTGTCAATGCCTCCTTTTTAATTAATATGATTCTAGTGTTCACCAGGTCCTGCTCTTAATGAGGCTTTGTTCCCACTGAAGAACAGCTGTGTGGGTGAACACTGAGTCACAGGAATGCTCTCCTCCTCACCAGCTCTGTGAGCCAAGCAGTGCCAGGCCCCATGGAGAACCACTGCTAACCCAGCACTGTGCCCTGCCTGCCTGGGTGCACTTCCACCAGTGCCACCACTCCTGCACACACCTCCAGCTTTTCTTGTTTTGCCCTTTTTCCTGCCCCTAATTTCTATCACCTGACTACTCTGATGACTACCTATGAGTCACTTGCCCAGCCCTGCACAGACACACAAATTAGAGCAGACGTGGTGAGAACACTGCACAGGTATTTTTTGGAAGAGGCACAGTGAGACTCAAGGTACAATTTCATGCTTGGTTAAAGGCAGCCTACAACTGCTGCTACTAAAAGAGGAGTCAACCTTTTCCCTGTGCTTACATCAGCTCTGACAATCCTGCATGGCGAGTTGGATCAACTTAATAACTCCAGTGACAATGAACTGTGCTCCTCAGCAGCCCCAGCTCCAAGCAGGTACTAGAACTGATGTCAGGGAACTGCCATAAAAGTGCAGGCAGGACTAGACAACTGGCAACTTTTCATTTTGGCAGGAAGCACTCTTGGAAAAACACATCAGTCATGAAATAGCAGATATACTGATACTATTATTCAGCAACATATGTCTTATTCTAGGTTAGTCCCATCTTCATATAGACAGTAAAAAAAATTATCACTTCCACCTTAGAAGTAAAACATTACTTTAAAAATAATAATACTGTAATACTTTCTCCAGTTTTCTTTTCAGAATGAATTATTTTCCTTACAGTTTTCCCCAGGTTCCTGTAACATAACACTTCCCACAGCACTAAACATAACACCCTAACGTAGTACCTCTGCCTGAGGTGTCACAGCCTTGCTGCTACAAGCAAGTAAAAGTCAGGATCTTTATGGGAAGAGGTTCACAGGAGCTTCTACTCACATCTTGAGATATAAAAATAGATGTGACTCCATAAAAGCTCCCAGCACTACCCACACAAAGATCCTGACTCTCATTTCTATTTAATAGAGGAGCTTCCACACGCAGCAGCACTAACTAGAACTCTTGGAACATTCTTTAGTCTGGCAGCTGTCAAAAACCCTGAAAAATTGATCGGTCTGTGACCGATCAATGTAAGAATTTTAGACTTCTCACCTTTACTCACCTCTGAGTTTAGACTTCAATGTACTCAACTTAAAATGCTACCTGGAATGCTCATGTATGCCACTTATACCACTAAAAAAAACATTCCAGAAGGCTTCTAGAGCTATATGTGTTAGAACTGGCTATTACATGACACTGATTATGGTAAGCAACCATATATTTCATTTTCCAGTTGAAATTTCCACTTGACAGCTTCACATAGCAATGTGCCAGAACTGGATATTAAGGTTTGACTGCATGCTAAAGCAATTAACTTAATCCCCAACATTTATAAGCATCTTAATTAAATTTACAGACCCACTCCTCTCTTTCTCATGCAACTAAACAGGAAAAAGATAAGCTCTATTTCCAAAATTACCATGTATGAATTGATGTACATTGAACATTAGCAAAAAAAAAAAGCACTTCAGAATTAATTTAATGTGTGAAGTAATTAAGTTTATCATAATATTTAAATATGCTTGGAAAGATGAGCCAGGTATGTAACCGATAAACAGATTCACCATGGTAACTGAATCGCATGGACAAAGTACCCCAACAAAATAAAGGAAGAACACAGTTCTATCAATGACAAAACTAACTACAACATAATAGAATGAAGTAATATTGAAATCCTGAAAACAAATTTTAAATCCAGTCTTAAAAACATTTTGCTGACTCAAACTACCTAATTCCATACTCGGCATGAGAAACTGCAGCCCTGATGCAGTTGCCACGAATACTACAGTACAGCATTGTGAAGAGCAGGAAACAACACTTTAAGGGTGAACACAATATAATTCAGAACAAGCAGTAGTTAAGATTATAATCAAGAAGTAGCAAATGCTGTTAGGATATTTATTTTAAAAGTTGTTTTTTAAAACCCAGAATTTTCAAATCATATTAAAATATTAATTTAATAGGATACTAAAATTAATTGAAAAACCCGAATCAGAAGTAGCAAAATCATATAATTACTGAAGGAAGTTGCAACACATGACATTGACACTTAGTGATAATTATTTTTAGGATGGTATCTAACACTTCTATGACTTACCAGCAGTGAAGTCATTATTTAAATCTATAAAGGCATGAGAGTGTGGTATAAACATTTTACTTTGAGTTTCCAGCGCAGGATGCCATGACAAGTTCCTAGAGACAAGAATAAAAATACATTTCATCAATGTGTAGGGACCATTAATCATGATAATATTGCTTAAAAACAGTGAAACTTTAATTAAAATGGGATAGAAAGCATGTTCTCCCAATACTAAGATAAAATTCCTACTTAGCTTACAATATACTAAGTAATTCCAGTAATTGCTGGAAAGGTTCTGTGAAGGATGATTCATAGCACAGGGGCTTCAGTTCCATTTTATTAATTTTCTAAAACAACTTTTTTTATTTTCCATAGAACAGAGTCACTACCCACAGAGTCATAGTTAGTGCCAAGGATCCAACTGTACTGCAAGTCCTGAGACACTGATCCCTGTCCTTCTCAGCTTCCTCAAGCAGCTTTATTTCTGCAAGTACTTCTGGAATTTACTTTCTGATTAATAATCATGAGCAGAAGTAAGCACATGCTGCTAGAGCAGCTCATGCCTGCTGCAGGGAAATACACTTTATTTCAGCTCACCTAAAAATCAACACATGAATTAAACTTTCACATGATGGACTACTAGCTAATTATGTATTTACCAACCAGGTGATATTTTTATTTATTTATAAATACACATGCCCTGCCTGTTTCTGTTCTAAAAATGGCTGAACTTCCAGCATACCTCCCTGTCAGCAGTGATTTGAAGTGCAACAAATCCTTCAAAAGTCACAGTGGCTGAATCATCAGATATATGACTTTAAGAACCCTTAGCTAAAACACTCAGGAAAATCTCAATGTGCACTATACAACAGCAGGAAGAAATATTACAACTAGTTGGGAACTTCTTTATTTATTCCAGTGACATTACATACATATTATTGAAGTCCTTATCTTATCTTATGGTAAGAAAATAAATAATATTCTGATTACTTCCCAAAGACCATAACCAAGTCTTAGAAATGTTAAAATGCATCACTTAATCTTACAGAAATAATTAAGTATTTTCTCTAGGTTTTTCTATGTAGTCAGTCTTGAAGTTTGCCAATGAAGTCAGTCATGCAGTTGTAGAATAAATCTTAAAGCATTCTGGATTAAAATACAAATGTGCTTTTCTAAGCAGATGACAAGGCTGTTTTCCATGAACAAGACATGGCTTATGCTATTACCTATAGCACTCAGTCTTATTTTGAGCTATGATGAATAAGTTTATTTGTATCTCAAAGCTCCTGAAATAATCTCTTCAACAAAACGAAACAAGTCTTTCCCACTTCTCCATTTCTTCAAAAGCTCATACAATTTATCTTATGTATAATCATTGCAAAGTGTTCAGAAACATCCTTGTGAATCTCAAATCTGTTTCATAAACCAGCAGTACACGTATGGTGATACAATTCAAGTTTGTATCAAGTTGGGATTAATAGACAAAAGCACACTGCCAAGAAGGGAATAGCTTCCACTGACACATTCAAATGTTATTTATCCTAGGAAAGGAAAAGAGACAGGAACTCAGGCATAGGGTTTTTTTTTTTTATTTTCAAATGATAGACTTTAAGTTCATGGTCCAAGTAGAGATATTGCTACTTTATATTATTTGGTTACAGACTGGTTCTTCTGAGCCAGTAGAGACACAATCTTTTGTTATGCTTTGATTTCAGCATTCATATCCAAAACAGTTAAAATAATCAGTTAAAAATAATCCTTTGCACAGACCTTGTTAAGCATTTAAGTATAGCATTACTTTTAATCCAGTATTTGATAACTGATCCCATGCTAGAAATTTCAGGGCTACCAGAAATTTTAATAATGCAATTTAGTCCTCTTTGCTGCAATTTCATCTCATAAGGCTTCAGTCAACTTGTATCTGCTCATGAGCGGCCTGAGGCACTCCTTAACACAGGGATGTGATACAGACATCACTTGTGTTGCTACTTAGTCACCTCTCCTTTATGTCACTTCATAAATTTCTTCTATATTTTCCTTAATATATATAGTTCAATACCCTTACATCCTGCACTTCCTGTGCTTTTGATTTCCTATGGTGTCCAATCTTCCCATTGCAAATAATTTCCCAGACAGATGAGAGCTTTTTTTTTTTTTAAGTTTACCCCAAACACTTGCAGATTTTTCTTTTGCCATCCTATAAGATCTGTTCCAGTAGTTCTCACATTATCAACCCGAAAGCATCTTTTTTAGAGCACAAGTTCCATAATACAGATTTTAAATCAAAAGTGCACTTAACAAATGAGACTATAACTTCTTGGAACTAATTGTTCCTATTTCTGATGTCTATTATCAGTGGCTCTGTTTTCTCAGCTCTCATGGAACTTCTACTTGCCCTACAAAAGAAGACTTTAAAGAGTGGATGAAGAGTGTCACAATGTTTGCCATGGACAGAAAGAAGACTCACACACAAATCCTGAACTTGAATGGGAAGTGGACAGACAAAGCCCAAGTTCCAGAGCCATGCTGAGCCCCGAGCCCCCAGCTTACCCGCCTAGCAGGATCTGCGGCTTACTCGAGTCGCTCGTGACACCGAACACATCAGGAATCAAGTCTCCATTAAAGCTGAAAATGGAACACAATGGCAGTGCCACCTCAGTCAGCACAGGACTTCAAACCACCTGCTCTGAAACTAATTCAGACATTTTCCCACTGTGAAGAACTCTCAGCTGTGAGCCAGCTCTGAATTTTGGCTCTTGTCTGAGTTGCTGGTAACAGTAAAGGTCTATTAGTGCTTCACACTCTGTCTGTGCTTTGCCTTACAGATTTACTTCCCATCAGTTTTGTTCAGCATCTCACACACAAGCAAGAACATTGTGAAAGGGATATTTGCTCATTTTGGTAAGCCACTAAGGTTTTTTCTTTACAAAATTCACTGAGAAATGAATGGCTTTTTTTTCTGAATACTCACAGCACTGAAGTGAAAGAAATTAAAAGATCATGTAGCTACTATTTCCAGGGTAATATAATATACAAGAACTATAAAGATAACTATTTTGGTTCATCATCTTTTGTTGGATCAATTGACATTACACAAACCACCCTGTTCTTAAAAGATAAAAAGCAAGTGTTTCAAATTTTATCATTAAAATATATTTAAGTTGCTCTTAGTCACTACTATAAATGTGGTTTTCTAAAAAAGTAGGTCATACTTACTCCATTACTAGAGGCTCATCATGAAAAGTCTTATTTAACATAGTTTTATGGTTAAGATCTGAAAACAGAAAATATTAACTTGATTCAGTTACCAATATATTCCGACATTTGCATTTTTCAACTAAGACACAATTCTTCTATTTATTTAAAACCATCAGTTTTATGATTAAAAAAAGGCACCACTTAATATAAAGAACTAAATGGCTTCATGAAATTTTGCAGGAAAGGTGAGTTACAGTTACTGAAGGCTTTTTCCCTCTCCACTAAACTCCTCAACAAATTATTCCAAGCAGATCTTAGTGAAACCTATTTCTGTGTATGACTGCTATCACACAGTTACAGGAAAACTTAAACAGTTGGGATGAAGACTAAAAGGCTAAAAGTTTAACATTCATTGTATGTTAGACTTCTGTTTATTGTTTTGTCACTGTAAGTAACATTCTTAATTATACTCACTGAGTATTTGAAATAAACAATAAAGTTAGACTTTCTAAATGGGAAGTGAGGACTAAGCTCCAACCAGGTTTTCACCTTAGACTTCACTTTTACTTGTAATCCAAACTTCTTGCCAGATTGTTCCCATTTCACTCCTCTCTCCACATTGTCTTTACAATTTCCACATTTCATACAACAGTCCCCTCCTATTGACTTGTCTGTCACACTTCCATTACCCAGGGAGACACCCCATACCTTGCCAGTGGCCTCAGCACATATCAAGCACTGCCTGAATTTTTAACCTCTGACTCCTCCTCCAGGCCCCATATGCTCATTTTGTTTTCCCCAACACTTGGGTTTTTTTTCTGAAACAAAACAGAATAACTTAATCCAAGTCCTCCAAGTCCTTTCCAATACTAGAGGTACCTGCTATTCCCTCAATATTTGACCCACTGCACTTTTCCAGGTTGCTTGTTTCAGCTCTGATTAAAGCCAGAAGCAATGGTGTCTGAGGCAAACTTGTCTCACCTGTAACTATGCTATAACACAGTTTACAATAGTGATTATTCTTCAGTAGTTTTTGTGGATTAAAGAGTATTTTCTTTTGCTTATCTATCCTTGTTCAAACCCTAAATTCTTCCCCAAACTCTTTCCTAGCAAAATCAACAGAAAACAAAGGAGACCTCAAGAGTTTATACAGTCCATGACTCTACCTCAAGACAGTATCAGCTATACCTCGAACACTGCTAAGAGACTCCTGAAAACTCAATTCTAAAGGTCTTGAAAACTTTTAGTAATAGAGATTCTAGAAACCTTTCTTCCAATACTCACTTTAGTGTGTCCCTGTCTTTAAAGAATTTCATTTAATATAAATATATTACTGCTGGTAGGTTTAGGTATGTGATTTTGAAAGTTGATGCACTAAAGTTCACAGCAGATTCCCTGTGCATTTTAACCTGAAGATAAATTTTTTGAGATAGTCTTTGTGAAGCTGACATGCATGATGGGGAAGCCATGAGAAGCAGCTCTTCAGTTAAGAGGTACTGCCAAATTAGAATAATGTTTGGTTATATCTGTTGCATAATATACTGCAAGTATTGTTCTCTTTCATTAATGAACACAGCTTAACAGCATGATAATATATGGGTGTGAAGCTGAATAGCTGCTAATCCCTATTTTAGTTGTAAAAACAATTATTACACTGTAAAAATGAGTTGTAACTTCTTGACAACACTTTGAATTAAGAAGTCTATCAATCTTACTAAGAACTCGTCTCAGCAACTCACCTAACGTTTGGTTGTGTCCCCAGAAAATAAACACTAAAAGTTCATCTTTGCCATGACTTGGGTCCTGGGTAGTGAGGAGGACATCCATTTGGGAATCTCCATCATAATCTCCAGGAACTACACTGGTTATGGTGACACCGAGGGATCTGGAATTAAAAACAAAAGCCCTCACATGTAAATAATTGTAAAAATAAGGTGAGTATGTAAAAAGCACTTGTGTGGTCAAAGGCTTGTCCAATTATTTTTGGTCCAATACAATGTTACCCTTCAACTGTCTGGTTTAGGATAAACTCCTTGCCTATTGCAAAAGTATCTCAAAATCAGCCTGTCTTTGTCTAAGGAAAATGACATTTTAACTCTGAACTTCAGCTGTCAGACATTCTTCAGCATATTCTGTTTGTAAATGCTATCTACACTTCATTAAATCCTCACATTTGTTGTAGAACCAGTCAACCAAAATGTGTTTCATTCATTGGTTGCATTCCAGGAGCAATAACATAAGGCAACAGGAGCTGTTTAAACAGCAGGAGTCAGGCACAGGTAGATTTTTAAAAAGACAATGCCATTTCCTCCTACCTTCTACTAGGTTTTACTACTCCTTCCTACCTTTGTTTGTTCTATCTTTTTTCATTCGCTTACCTACTCAGACTCTGCTTTACACACACAAACACAGATCACATTAAGGATTAAAAGCAAATCCTTTCTAATGCACTAAAGAAATTAGTTCCTTCCCAGACAGGAGGGAATATGGAAAAATAAAAATATGTAGAATACAGAAGAGGAAGCTGAGCTATAAAAGCAATTTAACTTTTAATAAACATAATACTATTGGTAAGCATTATTCATAAGCAATCACCATAATACTATTACAAGATATTAAAGCTAGACATATATATGCACAAACAGATTAGTTTACAGGTATTAAAAACTGATGTTTTTTAAAGGCCACATGTAAACTTGTAAAGGAACATCTCTACATAGAAATACCAGAACACCATCTTTCAGATCTCTTCCAAATCAGATTATACTGGCTGGATTCCATTAGTAACTACAGCAAATGGATGAATGTCCCTGAAAACATGTCTTGGGATTGATCCTAAACCCACCCACCACAAAGACCTATGTATGCTATGGAATGACAGTTTGCTTCACTAGGAAATACAGTCCTGAAGATCCAAATCAAGCGCAAAAATATCTCAACATATGGGTATTCTAAATACTGATTTGAGGACAAAACCTAAACCATAAATATTCCATAAGGGCTGTGAAGTAACACTTATTAGTAAACAACATGAATGACACAACTCATCTCTATAGACTCTGTCATCTGACCAACAAAACAAAAATGTATCCAGACATGGATCAGGAAGTTGGTCAAAGAACTGTAAAGGCAAGCTGAACAACAAGTCAAATAACAAGAGCACAGACAATTGCAGGCAGCTCCCACTGAGTGCAGAGTGGCCCTTCCAAGGCAAACAGGCTGTGGCAGCACTGAACAGCCATACTTACTTCATTGGTAGCTTAACACGGGGCTTAAAGTAGGGTTCCTTCTGGTCAGCCAAAAAGATCACCAACTCATTTCCTGCCAAGGCAAGCAAGAACATGAGCAACAGAGGAAGACTGGAAATACCTTATAAACAAACCCAACATTCAAACAACTGCCACAAATGACCATTCTCCACAGCAGCAAAAAACTTGTCTCATACCACTACTTCCTCCTCATTCAAAAGGAGGCAAAGGAGCACTTCTACAACACAAAGTCAGTTGCATCTCAAAGGAATGCTAATACAGTGGGGGTTTAGTGTTAGGACTTTCTCTCTGTTATTTTTATCCCATTGCTTAAAATAAAACTTTTTGTAATGAATTAAGAAATATTATACATGGAAAAGTAATAGGCAGCAGTTCCACAAAACTAATTAAAGTTTAAAAGCTAACTCAAATTAATTCTTTTAATACTCTGTCTCACATAGAAGGATATGATACTGCTTTCCATGTCAGCTGCCCAAAGCATTTTAAAAGAAACTCAGAATTTATTTGGTTCCCTGCAGTGTCTCCTCATTTAGAGGCAATGATACAAGTATCATTTCATTATTTCAGGACAATCTAAATAAAAGCCCATATTTTATGTTGCAGAAATAACTGAAATTCAGGGAAGAAAAGAAGAATTTTAGCCTCAGTGATGAAATAAAATCTTCAGTAAGTAAACCACAATACACATACACCTCTGTAAGTAAAACATAGCTCACAGTACAATAATTGTATTTTTTTCTTTCATTCATTCTCCAATAAATCCAGCTGCAGCACCACAAAATCATTCTCTGAAAAAGAATAATTCTAAGGCTCCAAACCTGAGCTACCACAGTACTTTTTAAGAGCATTGTTTCATGCAGAGTTCACAGCTGTGACATAGCAGAGAATACAAGGCTCCGCACTAGGAAACAAAAGGTACCTGTCAAAAACCTCTTGAGGAGAATGAGAACCCACCACCAAATGAGTAAATGACCAGGAGCCCTTTCAGAGAGGCCAGCACAGGCCCAGGGTAACACTGCCTGGGCTGCAGCACACATTTCTGGATGAGGGAAAGGCCTGGCACAGGAGCCTGGGGCTGCCTCAGCTTGGAACAGCACACCTGGGAACAGCACAGTTCACACCTGCTGAACCTGAACTCCCATTTCACACCTCACACTCTCACCTGCCTTTTTATTGGCTATTTGCTAAAGTCACGACCAAGATGAAGAAGCAAATGTGTTTTTACACATACCAGGTTACAAGTTAGTAGCAACACTGAGAAATTACATCTTTTGGTCATTAGAGATATAAAAATTTCAGCTCAGTGCTCATCAATAGTCAAAACAAATTAACTATTAAAAATTATTACATGAACAGAAAACAGCATTACTATGCCACTACAATCAATCCTAAATGTTGTCTGAAGTTCTGTATTCTTTTTGAGATACGAGAACAGTAAGAAAAAAAGAGTGCATTGGAGGGTGTGAAAAACCAGGAAAGTTTCCATACAAACAACAATTATGTAGACTGGAGGTCTTCAGGCTGAGTATCTGTGTGACATATATCACATACACACACATATAGGTATGCATGAAATAAACACAGAAGTTTCCCAGATTCCCCAGCGAAATGCAGGAGGTGAACATAGGAATCTTCACTCACTGCCTGTACTTCCAGCAGAGGCATCAAGCAGAACCAGAAGCTGGTACATGAAATAAGCAACCAGCATGAGCTTCCCACTGACCTGTTACATGCAGACTCACAAAACAGCTAACTGTATGCACAATTCCATTTATTTATAGATTCTGAGTTTCAAAAAGTGACTAAACCCAGAGTCCACTGGTACTTTGGAATTGGTCTTGCAACAGGATACTTCTGGATCTAGATTATCCCTTACATTCGGTGAGTTTACTATTTCTTACAAAGGTATGAGCACAATCTGATTTTCTTTTATGCATCTGAGCATATGGAACATTACTCTCACTCTACTGAAGTAATGCAAGATCAGAAAAAATAAGATATATCCAGCCAAAGGTCCAAGACATCATCCCCATTTCTTTATTAAGAGTGAGGATTATTAGGACTGGGTTGCTTTACAGACTCCTGTCCCTCAAGTCTTGTGTCATCTCCAGTGCTCATTTCCTCACTCTGTTTACAATTGGCTGCCATTAATCCCACCACTTAGAACTACTACCTTTTGTTTTGAGAGTATTTTGTAGTTAATTTTCACCAACACTTAAGTTATGAAAAATAATGTTTCAGACCATGTGATTTCAATCTGATTTTTACATTAAGTACCACACAGGAAAATTATTTATCAAGTGCTGCTATAGAAACATAAAGAAATTACGAATCTCATTTCTGAAACCTGTAGCTATTCACATTTTTATATGTACACATCTGAAAGATAAGAAAGTAAAAATTACACCTCTTATCATAGACATTCATTTACATCCAACCATTTTTTCAGTAGATGAGCCAGTGGAGCATTTAAAGGGAGCCACACATTTCAATAACTCAACTAGATGGGAAAGTCATTCATACCTTACCAAAGCTACTTAGGAAAACATTTCTGAGATGAAAGGAATAAAAAAAGAGGTAAATCTAAGAATAAATTTACTATCTTAATGTGCTTAATAAAGTAAAATATTCCAAGATTGATGTCTGCAAATAATACTGACCACTGAAAATAAACCCTGATTTGAGGTCTCCCCATATCTGAAGCCTTAAGAGAAACTTGTGGCAGGTGACAAATTCCTTTACCCTGACACTCTAACATAATGCTCAAAGTAGGATAATGTGCAATTTTTCCTCCACATCTGTGAAACACCTACCTTTGTTTCCCCAAATATTGTGAAAGCAGGAACAAAATAACTTGTGACCATTCAAGTTGCAGGATGAAACCTCTGAATTATTTCACAACCATAAATTCAACTTTAAAGAAAAAAAGCGCCGTATATGAACCATTCTAGTGCAAACCGAATACCGTACTCCACACAGGAAATACCCGGGAGCAAAGCAAGTGTCAGCTCCATCCCGCGAACGGCGCCGCGCTCACCGCGCCGGCCCTCGGCGGCACGGCCGGGGCACAGCGAGCAGGCGGTGCCGCAGAGACCGCGGCGACCCGCGGCAGCGAGCCCGTCCCCTCCGCCGCCCGGGCGGCTGCCCCCGCTTCGCTGTGGGGAGCCCGGCCGACACCGCCCGCGCCCCGGAGCCCCGGGCCCGGCCGCGCACTCACCGCCGCGCAGCACGAACAGGTCCGTCTGCTTGTCCGAGTTGAAGTCGCCGAAGGCCGCCAGGGTCCCGCGGGCCTCGGGCCCGAAGAGCTGAGCGGTCACATTCTGCAGGGCTCGGGCGGGCCCCGCCAGGGCCAGCAGGGCCAGCAGCGGGGCCAGCGGTGGGCTCGGCCCGCGGGCCCCCATCGCACACGGCCTCGCCCCGCCCGCGCTCTGACGGCAGCGGGGCGGGCCCGGCCCCGCCGGCCGCGGTTTGCGGCAGCGGCGGCGGAGCCTGCGCGGGCGCTTTACGGCGGGAGGCGGGCAGGGCCCGGCGGCGGCTCCCCGCGACCGCTCCGCCATGGCGGCGACTCACATGGCTGACGTGAGCTGGAAGATGCTGGAGCTGCGCGCTCGCTCCAAACGCTCAGGTCTGACCTCTTGGCTTGCCCGGGAGGCGCTCCGGGGATCCCCGTGCCTCCCGTCACTCACCGCCCCGCTCCCGGCACGGCCCGGCGCTGTTTCCCCGTCCCCGCCGCGTCTCTCGCGGGTGGCGGTGCCCGGGCGGGCCCGGCCCTGAGGGGCGCCGGGGACACCCGGGGGTGGCGGGCACGGCCCCAGGTGCGCTCAGGTGCCTCCTGTGCCCGCGGGAGCACAGGCGGCTGCTCGCGGCGGGTTCAGCACCGCAGCTGTGCAAAGGATTTAGAGCAAAGTACCAGCTCCTGACAGGTTTCTCTTAGGTAAAGGTAACTGTTTTACAGAGTGGGAATTCGTGTTCTCAACGTGGGGCAGCCAAGTTCTGGCCTAAACCAAAGGGTGATGTATGCCAAGTTAGCCTGAATTTCAGAACTTCAAAAAACCTGGGGCTTGATTTTTTTTTAAAGTAAAATACACTCATAACAGGCGTTTAGTTGTTCTAACAAAAAAAGTTTTCCAGAATATCCCTGTGTTTATTTATACACCATACATGCTTCTAACACTCAAGTTGTTACTTATTTGCGTGTTTGGTTGGTTTTGTTGTGCTAGTAACTGATCAAACAGTGCGAGTTCAAAACGGGGCTTTATGAGCGCTGTAAAAAATTGATTGTTTAAAGTCTAGTCCGATTAATTTGTCTTTAACAGTTCAGTCTGCGTGTAGATGGAGTGGCGGATCCCGCGGTGAGCAGCTGAAGGAGCTGTCGGTGTGCTCCCGTTTTGGAGCCGCCGGGCATTGACAAACGGAGCCGAGCGCTCCGCAGAGCCTGGGGCAGCGCCCGGCGGCTGCGAGTCCCCCGCAGGGTCAGGCCTGTGGCTGCAGAAGGTTGAAAAGTTTTTTGGATTAAAGAGTTGATTTAAAAATCAAATTTTATTTTATATCCTTCAGGTAACATTCATATCTAAAAATAAAAATAATGTTCTTATATATCAAGTTTACGGTTGCGTCTTTATGTTGAATTTTTTATAACTTCAGGGCTTTTTTTCTTCCTTCCTGGCCCTGTCAGAAGGAGATGTGATTGGGATTATCAGAGAAAGTCACTGAAAGTCTCCCAGAAAGTTTCTGGTTTGGCTGAGGCTTGTGCTGGAGTCCCAGCTCACACAAAGCACTGTTTTGTTTGGTTTGAGGCACTAGTGTGCTTCTTGGAGTAAGATGTAGTAAACTCTGAGTATAGACACACGTGCATGAAATGCACCAGTGACTCATGTTTTATAGCCTGCAGCAATGGATCATGTAAGACTCAAATCTGTAGGAGGGAATTTGTGTCCTCATGTTTATGTGGAATAAATTATGAATTACTTTTTTTTCCAGTAAAACCAAATTTTATTCAGAAGTTTTTGTTTCCCTTCCTGAAGCAATAAAATACTATTTCATTTGTTTCTACTCTGATTAGGAGCAGATTCTAAAGATAGCAGTTCATTAGTTAAAAGCCCCTGAAATTTTTCTTACTTTAAAAAAGATAAACTAAAGATTTGCAAAACTTGTCATCATAATTACAGATACATTTTTCCTATTGTATATTCCAAAGTGGAAGATGACATACCTCTAATAACAGATATTCAGTGTCATAAGTAATGTAAATGACTGCAGTAAACATGCTGGTGTAGATTTCACATGGGATGAAAGCAGCAGTAAGCATAAGCAGACTTTTATCTTCTTATTATTGTTACCTGACACTTTAGTGTGCACTAGTTAAATCAGTATTTTTATTTCATCTTGAAATATATCAGATTGTATTCATCACCTTTTGGTGTTTTCTTATTGAATAACAAAGCTTATGTCAAATATCCAAAAGATGGAATTTTTTTTTTTTGTAAACTGTGTCCTTTCACTCAGATGGAGTAAACTACTAAGTTTTATGGAAGTAAAAGCAAAATAAAACCAAGAGGTCAGTGTAGAAGAAGGAAACATATGTAATGAAAGTTTGTGCTATGCACTCTGTTGTGTTAATAACTCCACTAACATTGCTTTCACTTAATTCAATGCTGATTGCCTTTAACATTTACTAAACAGTTTTGAAAATTACTGTAGCTTAGCCTGAGACGTTTGTGATTAGCTGCACCAATTTGAAATGGCCAATTTGGATGATGACAGAGCCTCCTCTGCGCATGCTTTTTTAGAGTTTGGTAAGTGTGCAGTTCTGTGTTTTGTTTTTGTTTGTGGCTATTTAATTCAACAAAAAAAAAATTGTATTTTGTTTCATGCAATGTTCTGTGTTAGTAGTTTTTAGCACTGTACAGTAGAACTTAAAAATTTGAAGTCTTTCGGTAAAAATTTCTGAAAATTGTAATCTACTTAGATTGAAATCTACTATCAAATCTTCCTGGTTTTTTTGGTTAGAGTTCCTGTCAGTATCCCTCAGTGCAACCATCTCTGAACTCAAATTTCTCTTTTAAGATGACAGTCATGTGAAAGGTGCATTAAGAATGCTGTTTGTAATGGACTCCTAAAAAACCCCAGTGTGACTGGTTTAGAGATAAGTAACATTTCTGGTCAGTCCATCACTGGTTACAAAGTTGGACATTTGGAAATTAAGTGGAAGCAAAGTAAAGCCCCCCTGGCACAGCTTCTCAGGTACAACAGAAGCTAAAATATATGAAGCTGTCAAGAGCGTTCCTGTGTATTTTGAAGGGAGTTTGACTGGGGTGAGATGTATCCATATGTGACTCTGTGTTGGGGGAGAACTCTTGTGTAGTCCTTGTTGAAACACAATAGCAGTACAAGCGCTGGTGATAGTGACCAGGTAAGGGGACACAACTGGGTGGCTCGGACTCCCCTGCCCTCCCTGTGGCTTTTCAGTTTTGCCTCTCTGACCCTCAAAAAATGTGGTGTGTTGACAGCATAAAAAAAAACCCAAAAAACCAACTCCTAATTCTTGTATAGATATCTGATGTTTCTTTTGTTATGATGCAAAATAAACTTTTTTAGTAGTTTTAACACCTATTATTTTGAATGCTCAGAAATGGCAATGCCTGCCTTGAATATCCTGAGTGGTTTCCTGCCTTGCTTGTAGCATTTACAAGGCTTGTGTGGTAGACTTTGGCATTTTGGTTTTGTGAAGCTCCTGTGTACTGGCATGATGGTCAGTATTTTATTTCTGATGTTCAGTAGCTTTTGTTGTTTGTGTTGTTAGTTACTGTAAATCCTGAAATCAGTGGTTTCCATTAAGTATAATATTCAGGACAGAGAGCTACCTTCAGATGATTAGAAAATAGAGAAAAGACAGAATAAATTGTTGTGTATTTTTTTTTTCTTTTTTCTCTCTGGTGACCAGTGACAGGCCCTGAAGAAATGGTTGGAGCTGTGTCAGGGGAGGTTTAGGTTGGATACCAGGAGAAAGGTTCTTCACCCAGAGGGTGGTTGGGCACTGGAACATGTTCCCCAGGACAGTGGGCACAGCACCAAACCTGACAGAGCTCAGGCAGAGTTTGGACAATGCTCTCAGACACTGGGTGCCATTCTGGGCAGGGCCAGGAGCTGGACCTCGACAATCCTTGTGGGTCCCTTCCAATTCAGGATGTTCTGTGACTCTATGAAATACTAGTTGAATTACTTGCAGAGTGTAACATGTGATTTTTCTTGATCAATGATAGTTTTAAATCTTTGTCACTTTAATGCTATTTAAATTAAACTATTGCAAGATTTTACTCATTTTTACCCATTTGTTATTGTCACTCAACCAAGGTAGCAATTCATACTTTTTGCTTACGTCTGCTGTGTATTCAGGTAGAGAAATACTTCAATACCTTTTCTGTCTGCCTCTCCAAGCCCTTCTCCTTGTGTTTCTTTACCCTGTTTTGTTGGACAGTTACGTCTGGAAGGGTTGTCAGCCTCTTGCTCAAAGCAGGATCAACTATGAGATGATAGTTTCCTCCTGTATGTAGTGATTAAAAATCCCCTTGTGATAGCATTTCTTAAACTTTGCTGGGAGTAGAAATAAAATCCTCTTTGGTCCCAGTGACTTCTGTAATGTGAAGCTGCAACTGCCCTTACTAATGCTGAGTAATGAAAGTTACAGTGATCTGAGGTCCAGGGCTTGCCTGTGTCTCAAGTGTTTGATTATGTCCAGACCTAATGCCACATCAGAGGCTGTGATCAGTTTTCATTCTTATCAAATCTACAAAGAAATCTTGTATTCTCAGCTTTTTTTATTTTTGCCTGGCCTGATTTAATTATACAAACCAGTGTTTTCTTTTGTTATTCTGGCATGTGAAATATTAGAAATAAAGTTCTTGCCCTGTTGCTTCCATTTGTTTGGGATTAACTTTGTGGAAGTGTTTGTTTATATTAATTCTGTACTTTGAAAGATTTGAATAAACCGTCCTTGTTGAAATATGCAAGTCTTTATCCATAGACTTGGTACATAATTCCATTCTAATCCCTATTTTTCTTTAATATCCACAATTACTGCCATCTTCAAGGATATATCTGTGCCCAAAGCTTCCATATATACAAACTGGGGAGCAGAATTGTTTTAAAGCCATTTTGGCCATAGCTTCTGAATCCAAACATCTGGACTATTCATATCTCTTCCCCAAAGAGCAGTTAAGGCTAATCTTGGGTATTACTGGAATAAAAATGAGGTGGATGGGAAAGTAGTATCAGGATGACACAGTATTTTCAGTATCCAGAGGTTGTATATAGGTAGGATCAACATTTCTTCCTGTTCTCTATTACTTTGAAGGGAATCTCTATCATTTGTAGTGATTTATTCAACTTGAAGAGTGGTGAAGTCATGTTGCTGTGGGACCTGTAAATGGTAGGAAATGAAAGGGGATCAGTTTTCCTTCAGAATAGGAATATAGGCATTTTAGTCAGTGCCATTTCTGAAGAAAGGGATTTAATTGGACTTGGGATCAAGACTTTGAGTGTTGTCTTATCAGACATTAATTATATTAACACAGGAAGTGACATTGTGATTTTTTATCAGTTTTTTTACTGATTTTGAAGTAGGTACTCCCTGCAGCAATGTACTTGTGGTGTAAGGAAATAATGGGCACACTTCATTCTTTGTAGGAACAAAAACTGAACTCCCAAATACCCTATTTAAATGTTGGATGGCATTGTTATGCCACTAGACAGCAGAAGAAATAGTAAATCAACAAAACAGGTTTTTATGTTCTTCCTAGCATACCTAGATATTTGCCCAAAATAAAACTCACACTGTAAGGTTATAATAAAGTGATGTATTTATGAAAAACAGTATTTAAAATTAATGTCCTCATTCTGTTTCTTCTGAATACTGTTGTACAAAGCGAGACCTCCAGGGTCCCATTTGCAAATGTCACTCTATTATGTTTAAAGTGCTGCAGTCTTGCTGTCGTCATCTCTTTAAAATGTTTCTTTTTTAGTTTGAAAACTGATTTGAAATATATAATTGAAAATAGCTTTCTATGACAGGTTTCTATCTTGCTGAAATGAACTCAAATAGTTTTGGATGAGGCTGTAGACTGTCATTTTTTTTTTTAGCCTTCCTTAAAATAGCTTCGTCTGTGTTATGGGCTCTCTCCAAAATCTCAAGGAAGGAGCAGCTTCGTGTTTGTCCTGACTGTTCCTCTGTTCCTTGCTTTGATTAGGTTGTGATAGTAATGAATGTAATTTACCACATGATTTCTCCAGGAAAATGCTGTAGACACCCAAGCAAAACATAAACTATATAGATGCTAATAAGGAATTAATGAAAAATATGTGGAAAACTTTGATTTAAACAAGTTCTCCTTATAGTAGGAGTAATTTTAGGGAATACTTCAGAAGCGTAGAACTATTTTTTGTCAGTTTTTCAAACTTTGAATTCATTTCACATTTCTGTTCCATCAGCAGCCTACTCTGTTTTACTATATTTCTATTAAAGTTTCAAACATCTAGAATAATGTAATTTGTGGTGATGTTTGACATTTTCATACTTTCTGTTCTTCTTTCTGCACTAAGTTGAAATCTTTGAATGCTCTGAAATAGAAGAATATGCCTGCTTTTTGTTCTTGATACCTTTGTTTTGTTTCTCTGTTGGCCACAGAGGGTCACAGATTGTCTGGTGAGTATTTAAATTAAAACCATTTTAGTTCAGGAACTTTTGAACTGTGTGTATATGCCTGTGGATGCTCTGTGTGTGTGTCCTGGTGCCACACTGGGGTTAGCAGCCTGCAGGAAGTGGACATTCTGAACCTGTTTCACACACAAAGGATGATGGATATGCATGCATATGATATTCAGTTAGCTAATCTAAGAGTTAGAATCATTATTTTGCCTTTGAAAAATCTGGTAAGTGAATTTCTCATAAAATTGCTGCTTTTTATGCACTGACTTCCTGAAGATTTTTTTCTTTTGTGTATTCTGTCCTTTCACTATAACACTGTACAAAATTACAGTTACTGCAGCTCACTCTATTGTGTGCTTTTGCAAGATAACTGAATTAATTGTATAACAGCATAAATTATGAATCATTTAATGGACAGGGATTCATAGGCTAAAAGAAGTAGAAAAACAAATTAGCTTTGAAAAATGGATGTAAATCGGTTCAGAATGTTCGTTATTTATTTATTTATTTTAATAGAAGATACAAAAGCTGTGATATGTTACAAGTTTTTCTTTTCCATTACAGAACAATTTCATTTCTTTTGACTTTGTTTTTTTAGGCAATTCAAATACACTGGGCTCTCAGTCCTTCCCTTTCAGGCCATTTCCCATATGTGGGTGTTTATTTCTAATTTAACCTTTCCCAATGAGGAAAGGCTGTAGGGGAAGCTCAGATGGGTTGGGAAGCATCACCAGGACATCCAAGCAGAGCAGGCACCCAGAGTTCTGCTTGGGGAGGGGTAGGGCTTTTTTCACTCCTGTGCTGGCAAAGCAAAGGTTATCTAACTTGGGCTGAGGTTTGCATTCTTGAATGGCTAGACATTTTCTTCTCTTCCCCGAAGGACTTGATTCATAAAGCTTCTGTCATCATTCTGCACACATCCCAATTAGGTAGGAAAGGACCTCTGAGGTCATCAAGTCCAACATTTTACCAAACACCATCTTGGCAAGTGGACAGGGCACTGAGTCCTACATCCAGTTGGCTCTTGAACACTTTTCTTTTTTTTAATTTTGTTTTCTTGATTTCATGGGGCTGAGAGTCCTGTATATAGACAATTACGAGTCTGATACTTGGGAGTGTGCTGGGGTTGCCAAAGAGGCTCTGTGAAAAGGAGCACTCACTCTGTCCTGCCAGAACTGCTTGGCTGGTTGGGCTGCCATGGCACTGCATTCCCTGAGCTTTTCCAAAGGGCAGGGTGCAGGCTGGGAAAGGAAAATTCTCATTCTTCCTGTTAGCACACAGCTCTCATGGAGCTCTTGCCATCTAGAACACTGAATAAAGCCCAAGTGATTTGTGGGGGAGAGCAGGATGTTACTCTGAAATTAGAAGTTGGAAATGGTTCACCCCAATGATTTTGAATAGGTAGCTTGTTTCAGCTCTCAGTAAAACTGACTTTTCAGGTGCAGATAGAGAAGTAGTCAATATGTGGGACAGTGAGAATGCAAGATGGACATTTGATAGCATTGTATTTCTCTGGAATGTAGGTAACTTGAGGGCTTTCTGTTGAACAACTTGCTTAAGCTTTAGCAGCTTGTGGGAACAAGCCAACCCTTACTCTGACATGACATCAGCTGGGCTGATGCTGGTGGGTGCAGACAAGGTTGGAGTAGGTGAAACACTGATGGTGTTGAACATCTTCACCATTTTAGAAGGCAGGTAGGGCAGTAAGAATTGAATATGGTTTACTTTTGTCCCTCTTCTGTTTTCCTGCATATCTTCTGGAATTTTCTCTGTAACATACTTAGGTTCCAAGAACATAATAGAAAACTCTTAATATTTAATAGTTGTCTTCAATAATTAACTCTACACTTACGTAGCATTTGCTGTAGTTGAATATCTACAAGGCACTGGAGATACAGGTGGAGGTCTGGTTTGTGTAGACAGGTACTGTAGAAAAAATTCTCTGAAACTGTAGAGATGACAACTTTTTTGTTTCAATTGAAATTCAATAAATTGTGCTTTTGTGTAACAAACATGAAGAAATACCTTATCACAGTAATTTTTAGCACTATTACAATGATGAAACTGATTCTGATCTTCATTTTGGTTTTCTTTTTTCTTCTATTTTAGGTTCAATTTATGAGCCACTTAAATGTATTAACCTTCCAAAGCCAGAGGGGGAAACTCTGTGGGATAAATTAAATCATTACTATAGAATTGGTAAGTTAATAATGCTTGAACTAACCCAGATGTGACTTAGAATTGATATTTGTATGATAAATATCACCTCTACATTATTCCTACTTAAGGATAGTTTCCTAAACTTCTGCTGGAAGTTTGGAAGGTACAAAGAGGAGGGCTGAGTTACATTTCTTTCTGGAAATCAAAATGCCCATTGAAAATCCAGTTCAGCTGTAAGATTGAATTTAGAAGCATTCTGGATAAAAGGGTAGCTCAGGATTGTAGCATTGACCAGATATAGCTGAGGAAAAAGTTAAATGGAAAAAAGCTTTCTTGTAGTACTTGGAACAGTCTGGCAGGTGATCACTTAGAAGTTCTGTTTGTTATTAATGGTGCCATAATGTATTTTTGTGCTGAAATTTTATTTGTTAGCTAATTTCAAGTCAACTGTAGTGTTTTTCATTTGATGTTTTTTAAGCCAAAACCTTTAAAGAAGCAATGTTTTGTTTTGATTGTTTTGGGTTTTAGGAGGTTTGTGTTATAATGAAATTCTGCATGTATTCTAAAATCAGGGCTGTTTAATGGCTGTGCAATTGACAGTTTAAAACTTAAGTTTTACTGAGGCAAGGGTATAGAATAGTGAATAATTCCCCCATCATTCTAAAAACATGGGGTGGGATTCCCTTTTTTCAAATGGCTTTTTGAAGTGAAATCTGTTCCTGATCTATCCATAGCTGTGTTGCTTTTTGTAGGTGCATTGCTTTTAGCTTTCTTACAGAGCAGATGACTGTTCAGTTGGCTTTTTTAACACTTGGCAGCAACAAATCCATGGTGGTGCTTGCTGTTTATCTCAGGCAATTATGCTGCTGCCACAGTAAAAATCTACTATTGAATTTATACTTCATTTATAATAATCTCTATTGACTTTTTCAGGTAATATTTTATCAAAGCTTTTGTTATACGGTATCAATACACTGAATATAATGCAAAAAGCTGTAAAACTTTGTAATTTTCATTTAGAATACTTAGAGACTAAGTATTCTACATACACAATCAAGAGGCCTTCTTAAAATTGATGCTTGATAACAATCTGTGAAAAACCTGCTTTCCTGTCTTATGCTGAAGAGATTATTGCTAGAAAGGTCATATTCAAGGGCATTAAGCCCAGTTTCAATCTTATAGCATTCTAGTTATTATATAACCTTAGGAAAAACAATTTCCAAAATGCAAAATATTGAAGTACAAAAAGAAATAAAGTAATATTTAGTATTTTTTCTAACTCAGTTTTGGCAACCTGAAAATTCCTGTCTTAGTCTATTTTCATATCAGGATACTGAGTTAAATAATTGTAGATGTCCTTTCTCCTTACTCCCCTCTACTTACATAAATATTTATACAATCATCTGGCCTGAGTTAAAAATGTAATTTTTATGAATGTAGGGTTCTGGAGAGTTTAAGCATTTAACTGATTGGGGGACAGTTGACATACTGTAGTCACTTTTTTCTTCTGTTTTCATAGAAAGGAAATTACTGGGTTGCTTTGTAGAAATTCTTTACTAAGTGGGTTGTGCTAGAACAGAGTCATAGAAATAGTTTTGAATATTGCTGGGTTTTTGTGTAAATAGGTCTAATTTGTCTGAAAAAACAATGTAACAAATTTTGTGTATGTTTCTCCTTACCTTTCTTGCCCTTATTTTATCTTCTGAATGCTCTAACAGGTTGTTTACACCTTGATCTGGTCCTGAAAATCTATTTAGAAACTGGAAGAAATATAAATGTTCTTAACAGTCTTTTCTGTTTTTCCTCCTTCCAGTTAAATCAACATTGCTGGTCCATCAAAGCCCAACCACAGGTCTGTTCCCTACCAAGACTTTTGGGAGTAACCAAAAGGCAAAAGTCCATGATAGCCTTTACTGTGCTGCCTGTGCCTGGGCATTGGCCCTTGCTTACAGGTGAATAACTTCTACACTCGTGTCTCTGCCAGGTTACATTCCCTCTTTTATTCAGTTCCCTGGGAAAGTTTTAGAAGATGCAGCTTTGTCAAAAATAGATCTGTAAACCCATAGAGAATGGTGCATTTCCAAATCTCAGTAAAAATATTTATGAAGGTGCTAAGTTAAAAATGTCACTCTACTTTTGGTAAGTAAACATGTTTTCATATAATGTAATTGGTGCCAGTATTTGTTACAGTGGAATTAATGGATGCTACTAAAAATAGAGGTTCTTCTGGCAAACTGTACTCAGGGGATACTTTTAAATTTAGTAGGAGAGTTCAGGGCGTTGGCGGGCTTGTTGCTGGTCCTAAGAATAATTTATTTGCAAGAGACTGGATGCTATAATATGAGGAAGGATTTTTTTTAATTCTTAAATTTTGAAAAAGGAATGCTTGTGTAAGTTGCCAGACAAAACCCTTTTTTTTTATTATTGTATTTAATGCGAAAAGATGGCTAGGGATGTAAATATGTAGATATGAGTGAGGGCATCACTATGCAACAGCATTAGTTAAATACTTAATATTCCAAAGCATGAATTCTTTTTTCTTTCCCCCACTAATGCATTGGCAATTTGTTTTATGAGTTATCTCTCTCCCCCAGGCGCATTGATGATGACAAGGGAAGGACCCATGAGCTGGAGCATTCTGCCATAAAGTGCATGAGAGGAATTCTCTACTGCTACATGCGCCAGGCCGATAAGGTAAAGCTGCGCTGCGGCCGCAGCGCTCGCCTCACTCCCAGGGATTCATTAACCTGGGGAAACAAATCCTAAATACACATCAAGTCCACAGTGTTGGGGTGCCCCAGCTCAGAACAGCTGCTTCATTGTTGTTGCAGCATGGTTTTAGGGAGCAGAAGACGTGAGCATTTTGGGTAGGAAAGTGTAGGGTGCACTTGAAACTTCCTTGTGTTTGTTTTGCAGTTATTTGTCCCATTTAAATATTACACCATTAGTACTTGTGGGGGGTTTTATGTCTTTTTATAGTGATTAAATGAAAATACGTAGAACTACTTTTTGTTAAGGCTGGAGAGTTTTCTTTGCACTGCTATCTTGGTTATTATGTTTGCAGTTGTTCTCTAAATATTCAGGCCTTCTTATTAAAATTTGGTGCGATGGATGAATTTTGCATAGTGGTTAGCAGTGGATCTAGAAGTAGTTAAATACTTATATTCCATGTGGTTATTTTAAGTTTCAGTTCACTGATTTTTAACCGTTACTAGAAATAGTTTTTGTGTAAGTCCATAGCTTCCCTCACAGCTGAGCACACAAACTGAAATGGGAAGTCCACACCTATGTGGTATCAGTAACAATAATAATGAGCAAGTATTGTATTGCCACTTTGATCTATGCTGACATATATTTTCTGGGAGGCATTATTTCTGGAGCGTCTCATATCTTTCAATAATCCTGACCTAAATTAATCTTGTTACATTTGAGCTGTTGTTTTTCTCTTTGATGTGCAGTTGTTTGTTTTGGGGATGAACAGTACCAGATAAGAATAATGAGCATTAAATTAATAGAGGTGTCCCACTGCTGGCACACTGCTTGTCTGATTTTTCCTTGTTTTCTACAGATGCTTTTCTTTTCCTTCAGTGTAGTAATAAGCAGTTTCTGATAGCCAACAGACAGAAGTCAAGCTGGACTTTATTCTGAGAGACTCTGTGTGGCCTCATGTAAAAGATACTTTTTAGTAATATGAGTTATATCTGCTCAAGGTATGACTTGAGCAAATGCTGCTGCTTTTAGCAAAAATGCAGCTGTTGCATTCTATTGCCAGTGAATATATGAGTCATGACCTGAAGTATATTTAATGTATTTGTGGAGTAGACTCCACAATATAGTACTTGTTTGCTTGTTCTGAGGCATGAGCTGTGTTTTGTTGGTAGAGAAGAAAATCTTATGAAAGTAGCATCAGTGTTGAAAATATTGTGAAATGTGGATCAGATACTGGCAATGATGATTAGAAAATTGTAAAATTTTTTGGAGAGCAAAGCATGACTTGAAGTGTTACGGAGTTATCTTGATTTAATTTAGTTACCAGCTATAAAGTAATTGTTCTGAAAAGACACTTGATTATAAGGTTTACATAGTGGTCAGATCAAGAAATTTTTTAGTTTGGTACTAATAACAATAGTAATAATAATTTTGAATAACGTATATGGTGAATTTGTGGTTGCCAAACATAGTGAAATTATTGCCTTTGCTTTGATATTTTACCTTTCATTCATCTTTAGGTTCAGAAATTTAAACAGGACCCCAAACCATCTGGATGTCTGCATTCCGTGTTCAGTGCACAGACTGGAGATGAGGTCTTCTCACATGAGGAGTATGGTCACCTTCAGGTAACACATCCATATTGTTGTAAGTCTAAGTTTGGTTGATTTTTTAATAATAATTGTCTTCGTTCTTCCATAATGCAGCTGTCTCAGTTTGGCTAGATTTATGTTAGATGTGCTGTGTGTGGTAAAACTGAATTAGTTGCTTTTTGCATCTTCTGCTGAAAAAGACAATGTTTTGAAACATAACTGAGTGGTATGTTTTGGTCAGAAGGTACTGAAATAGCTGTGAGATCGTAGCGGTAGATGGTTGGTTGTTTACGAAGTTGCTTCTTTTTGAAACCAACAGATGGCTGTCAATAAATAATCCTGGCAAAAAAATGTTGTAGTAAAAGTGAAAGATTTAGTGTAATCTTATGGTGAATAGTCGCAGTTTAATTTTCCATAATTTGGAGCAATTTTCCTTCATTTAATGTACATTGACAACAGTTAGGAATTGTTCACTGCTTTGCATAGTGGTTCCTAGTCAGACTAATGCATAACTGATTGTTTTATTGTCTCTCATTTTCCAGAGTTTTAATCTTTACTCCTTTTATTTCCCGTTCCCTTTACTTTCAGACCCACCTTTGCTTTCATGATCTTGTTATTTTGCATTCCATAAGTCTGCACACAGCTTTTAGCTCAGAAATTGCTAGTCAAATTATTCACAACTGACACAGTGGGTTGATGATTATTTCATTTCATGGTGACAGTATTACTTAAATAGTTTGTACAGTAATGTGTTGGATTCAGAAAATGCATGTTCTGGGGAAAATGCTTTATGGAGTTATCTTGAGTTAGCATTTTGGACTATGTGAAATTTCCCGAGAAGGCACATGTTTTATCTATAAGAGGAGACAGTTTGGGGACCTGGGGAGCATTGTATGACAGTTTAAAGTCTGTTTTTTGTGGCAGCTCAACCCTTCCCATAAACACAAATGCACATTCCCATCTGTCATATGCATACCTCAAAAATTAGAGAGCTTTCAGCTCTGGAGACATGAATACCGAGTAACTGAGAGGGCTCAGCTGGGAAACATTGAATATATTATGTAGCCCTTATTGCTGTATTTGGTGCTTTTCTGTTTGTATTAAGACACTGGAGTCAATTGTCTTTAAATATTTATGGATTTTTAGAATTTGAACCTAATTTTTGATCTGCTATGTTCCAGATAAGAATTACTTTTTTTCTTCTAGACGGTTTCTTTAAATTTCATGTAATGAGATTGTGGTTTCATACCTCATATTGTGATAAACTTAGTTTCTCTTTTGAAGTTGTACAAATTCTCAAGTATAGGAAAGTTCTGTAATAAAAACCAAACCAGCAGTTTCCTTTGATTCCTCAATGAGTTGACATTATGATGCTCATCTGTACAGCTGCTGAAGGTAATTACTGTTTACAATAAATGCTGTGTATGGGTACTAAAAAATACAGTTTTTCACATATCTGATCATATCTGAGTGTTGTAATTCTCCTCCTGTCAGCTGATAATGCCAGAATTTCCACCAGGGCAAAAGTTATTTGATTTCTAGGTGTGCTGTGCACCATTCAATATACTGCTTGCTTTTCTGGTAACCTACTTGCTAGTGAGTTGTCACATATGTAAACATGAAAACAGCTTGTGACCAAAGTGATTACCTGTGGGTCAAAGCAGTGTGCCTAAAGGAGAACATTTTCCTAGCAGTTTGAAATTAAAAAATCAAAAAACATCAGAAATTCTAGAGGACAATGCTTGTTTGTGCCACCCTTTTCCTATTGATTGTTTCCACATCATTAGATCCAGGCATTTTTAAGAAGCAGAAGTGTTTTATAGTGGGATCATTTTTGTTAGTGAATTATACCACTTTTTTTTTGCATGACTTCAATAAACATAAAGTTAATTATAGTTTCCTTTATGTGTTTAATTACTCCAGATCAATGCTGTGTCATTATTTCTCCTCTACTTGGTTGAGATGATCTCTTCAGGGCTGCAGATTATCTACAACACAGATGAGGTACAAATTGATTTCCTGTCCTAAAACATGCTTCAAATTGTTTGTGTTTTTTCTGGTTTTTATTTCATTATCAACTGCAAAGTAATTGTCTGAAAATACACTGCAGGTATGCTATGCTTTGAGTGGAACTCAGAAAAATTAATGGAATGAATGGGTAGTGAAATAATAGCTAAAAACATGTTAGATGTGCAAAGAGCAGATGTAACATGACATTGAAAGTTTTATAGTTCCCTGCTATTTCTGATAGCTGCAATGTCAAGAATGAAAAGGTCTGTTAGGACCTTTTACTACTATTTACATGAACTTGTTAATTAATTAATTAATTAACTCCTACTTACATTGTTCTCACTTTTCACATTATTTCAAACTCTCAGTCAGTTCATCCTGTCCAATGAAAATTCAGTATACTAAATAATCGGGTTAATTTTCAGGGAAGCCGCAGGGCTTTCTTCAAAATATGAATCTATGGGTGTTAAGAATTTTTGCTTTATCTTTAATTCAAAATGAAAGAATTTTATATCATAGTAAGAGATGTTTGTAGAGAGTGTTAACTCTTCTGTAAATAAGATAATAATAGCCTTGGCTTGAGTACAGGTCATATCAGGACAACCTGCTGGCCTGCTCTAAAATGAGGTTATGTTTTGAAGCTGGAATGGAAAGCACAGATGTATATACTTTTTTAATTCTTTTTTTCTCCAATTTTCTTAATCTGGATTTGTTTAAATTTACCCTGTTCTGTTTGATAGTTGCTGCTGTATTGCCTTAAAAATGTTCTTGCAGTACTACTATTAAAAAAAAGACAGATTTTTCCAGTAATAGTGAATTTGTACCCCGCCTCAACAAATTTGCATTATTTTCCTATAACATATATCTTCAGTAATTTATTTTTTTACATAATTAGAAAACTAAATTTTGCAACATGTCTTCTTTCTTTCTTAGACCATGTGATAGGCCTATATTATTTCCTCTGAACTGCCTTTATATCTGTGAGGAGGAAAATGTATATAATTAAGTATTTAATTAACTTGATATATAATTTATGTTATCCTCCAGATGTTTGCATTTAATTACAGATCCTGCAGAAAAAGTGCATGTTTATAGACTCTCCAGTCAGTGGATATTCTCCTCTTCCTTGCCAGGATGTCCTTTTCCCAGCAACTGTCCCCTCTAAATCTCTGCACTATGGAGATTCATACTCAGATTTTTTTACCACAGATCTGCACTTTCTTTTGAGCTCTGTGTGGCTTCAGCAATTGTCAGAATCTGTTAACACCACCTGATGATCGAATGTCCGAGGTTTCCCCTGTGTCCAGAGGATGTGGCAGTGGCCATGGCTTGGGTGTGGCAGTGGCAGTGGGGAGGTGGCACTGTCAATGTGGCACTCTGCTGCCCAAACCCACAGCTGGATGTCCCTCCCCTGTGTCCCAGGGCAGGTGGGGTTCGAGCAAGGGGAAGGCCCCTTGGAAGAGCAGGGCAGGAGGCAGGGGGCAGGGGGCTGGCTGCAGGGTGCAGTGAGCTGGGTGTTGGCAGTGGAAAAATTAATTTAATTGCATCTTTGCATCCCTAGCAAAGAGCAGTGTATGACTATGTGAGTGTGTGAATGAGAGCAGATGGCCACACATTATCCAGCACCATGAGTATTTGCAGGTATCCATGCTGGGTGTGTACTCTTTATTACACTTCCATCTCCACATGTTCAATTTTGGATAAATAAGCATAAGACACAACCCATAATTTCTGTAAGTGCCATGGCATTGATACTGGTTATAGCATTTACATGCCTGTGATATGAATAATTTGTTCTCTGAAGATTTGGTTTATAACAAGCTATTTGATGGGTTTTTTGATGTAAATCTGCTGTTTGGAAACCCTAGGTAATGTCAGAAAATGTCTGTAAATGGACCATTTTCTGCCCTGTGTTCCAAACATCATCACTGGTAAAAAGTAATCCGTAAGGTTATATCTTCTGTGTGGTGCTATTTGCTCCTTCCTATAAATTTCAGTTATTGATAGACATGGGAAAGGCTCCACTCTTTATATTTGGGTCTTCTGGCTTCATCCAGAGAAAGTTCATTTTAGTACAACCAAATGCTAAATTGCAGGGATGAATATACTGGGCATAGTTGAAGTGACATAGGGTTTTCTTGTATTCTTCATAGTGAAATTTAGCAGAGACATTAAATAGAGGCAAGTATGTCTAGAATTATAATATTGGTGGTGGACTGGTATTAGCTAAAAGAGTAAATAAAAAATATAAAGAGTAAATCTGAAATAGTAAATTATTTAAAGAGAAATGTGGAAAAAAGACAAAACAAAGGTATACAGGCAAATACCTTCCAGTAAAAGATCGGGGTTTTGCTACATAGCTCATTAAATAAAAAGTTTTTAGCAAAGTGGATCCTTCTCTGTAGTTCTTCAGTATGGTTGTGTTTATAGCCATTGCAGTATTTTCTTTTCCACAGTCCCCTAGAATAATTTGGATGTGAGGGGATGAAATCCCTGCTTTGGAGATGAGCCAGTGTAAATCTTGTGTTTGTGGTTACATTTCCTCAAAGTTCTAACCTGTAGACTCTTTAAAGTGAATTTTGCTTAATTTCATTTTTCTACAGTCAAGCAACTCCAAATGTCTCTTTCTATAGTGTAAATCAGGAACAATTATCTGTTTAAGTAAGTTCCCAGTTATAGTTGAACACGTCTTAAATACCTTAAAATATCCTTCAGTACTTTGGTATTCAGTTGAAATGTGTTGGTCCAAGAAGAGATTTTAATTATAATAAATTGGTTTAGGATTTTATTTGTTTTTATAAAGGAATGTGTTTGAATCTGCATAAATACATATTATCTAGAGCTTATTTAATAAAACTTTGGCATATCAGTTCTCTTAAAATGAATTAAGAAAAAGCACCAGGATTTCTGTGTTCTAATTTTGTTTTGGTTTTTGATGTTGTTAGGATAATTTTTTTTTAAAAGATCAAAATAGCACCTTTTAGGAGCTCTTCAGATATATGTCTTGAATATGAAATAATTTTTATCCCTGCCTTTGTTGCAACTTCTGCATAAATTCACACTGGCACCTCAGTTGGGACAGCTCTTAACATATTGTGATTAAAAACTGGTTTTAAAGAGAATATTTGAACTTGAGAACATCATCATTTGAGATCAGACAGAAAAAGATGGAAAGAACAGTTGCAAGGAATATCAAGCTTGTCTTTTGGAAAAAACAGAAAAGATGTGGCTTCATTTTCCTTCATTTCCTTCACTTTTCTTTCCGGTAGGTGTCCTTCATCCAGAATCTGGTGTTTTGTGTGGAGAGAGCCTATCGGGTACCAGATTTTGGTGTCTGGGAAAGAGGCAGCAAATACAACAATGGCAGTCCAGAGCTGCACTCAAGGTAGGAGAGCAAATGTAACTCTTTTAGCCAAAGCAAGTAAATGAATGAAAAGAATTTATAATGGGGTGAGCTAAAAATAATAATGCATGAAAATACCGTTTGAACTAAATTAAGGTTCTCTAAAGACTGAGGGATGTATTTTGGGAAAATGTGAAGATAATTTCATCATGATATGCATGCTGAAATAACCACATGGATGCTTAGCTGTTTAAGTATTCAAATTCCAATAATTATGTGCAGCTGCATGTATATAATTCTGAAACTTGTGCTCAGAACAGCTCAGGGTCTTGAGGCATGTGCAATGGGATTGGAATCACATTCAAAAAACTGGTTAGGAATATCCTGCTTTAAAAAGGTGTAGAATCATGAGTTTAGCTTTTCTCTTCTATGCTATGGTGGGAAGAAGATGCTGTACACTGGAGAGCAGCCTAGTGCCAAGCCCTTTTCCAGGTTCTTCAGATGCTGCAAGTTCTGAGCCCTGTCAGGGACAGGGAGAATTGCTGGTAGCATTTTAACGCTGGAGGTGTCCTGCTCACCTCAGTGGAATCACTCATGTGCTCTCTGCCTTGAAGGATCAAATCTGTAATCTGACAACTTGATTTTCCTAGTGTTACTATTGTTTTCTTCACTTTTTGACTTCTGAGGTTTTATTAATCATAAAAATGGCTATAAGTTGGTATCTTTGGATTTTGAAACCATTATTGATCATCCTTATTACCAAGGGCTTGCAAGGAATACACATTTCTTACAGTCTTCAGTATTGCCAAAGAAATCTGTCTTGTCTTTTGAGAATGAATTATTTTTCTTAGCCCACATGCAAGCATGTATATTTTACCTATAGATGTAGTTACATATCCTTGCAGCAATACTCTTAATGTAGGGTTTTTTTTCCAGGGTTTTTATAAAACCTTTTTATCAATATGAGAACTGGAAAAAAAAAAATTCGAGTTGTTGTTATGTAATCTGCTTTATGACTTTGCTGATTTTCTTTTCTCCTGCTGTGTCTGTAAAATTGTCAAATGCCAGACTACATGAGCTACATGACTACATAGAGA
Source organism: Chloebia gouldiae (assembly GCA_003676055.1). Lineage (NCBI taxonomy): Eukaryota > Metazoa > Chordata > Aves > Passeriformes > Passeridae > Chloebia > Chloebia gouldiae. Next base: position 815,340 of record QUSF01000110.1, read on the forward strand.
AACAAATGCTTCTTTCCACATCTCACCTTGTAGAAATTGCAAAAGGAACACTGAAACTCCTGTGTCTCCTGTTTGCAGCATTCTGGCTATTCAATATGTGAATTTCTTCAGGGAAAACTGAGCATATTTTAAACAGATGGAAATGGGAATGTTGTTTTGTCTTAATCTAGACTGACATTTATAGGTTGGTTTTTCTAAGTGTAAAGTTTTGTGAGATGGACTGGGCCAATCTAACAGATCATTGAGCTAGCATAAGGGGAAGCGCAGAGCTCGGTCCTAATTTGAGAAGTAGACTTTGGTCATCAGAAACAAGTATTGCCTCTATTTATCATTCTTTGTGTACATGTGGATACTCTCCTTCACTGTAGAAAGCTGGTAGGCAATTTCCCTGGGTCTCATAAATCAGGAAAAATGGAAGTGCAACATGCATCAAAAGACATTTTTTGATAGTACTGGGGAAAGCCCTGGGTGCACTGAAATATTCTTTATGTTCCAATTGTGTCTACCAAAGAGAGCTATAAAACCCCTTTTGTTTTAAATTGATGAAGCAATTATGAATATGAGGTCTACTCACAAATGATGTATGTGGGTCTTCTATGAGCCCCAATGTGCTCTCTTCAGGGTCAGTGTTAAGGATGGTGCACTCCTGACCCTTAAAATCTGTGATGGAAGTCTCCATACAGGCTGTGTTTGCTTTCAGAATGAGTAGGTAATTCTTGTATTTTATTGAAAGAGGCTTTCTGTTCAAAGAAGATATTATACAGTCTGTGAATAATAGCTGCACATTATGGCCCATGTTAAAAGATGCAGATATTTTAAGCCTTCACAGCCTCGGTATTCTCTCTTAGTACAGCTCCAAACACTTCTGATAAATGATAAATAGCAGAACACTCTGTGGAGCACGTCTTCACTGATGTATGCAAATTGATGTCTTTTATTGGTTCAAAGGCAAGATTTGTACCAGCTTTTATTGTAGTGTGATCCCTTCCCATACAGCTGAACTTGACAAAAATTAATTTGTCCTGTAGCTGTTTGATGCAGCTGCTCTGCAGGCATCTGCTGGGTAGCTGTGCAAAGTGCCTCTGACACCTCCCATATGCACCCTGAGAATTAGGAGATTGCCAAAGAGCAGCATCCTCATATCCCAAATCTGGAGCTGCAGGGCCTGGGTCTTGCTCTTCTCTGGAGTATATAGCACATGGCTATAGTGCTGTCCTTCCTTCTTCTTTTTTGGCTTATATACTTACAAAATTATTACTGATGTGGAAATTTTTTTTTCTCATTTACTTATTTTTCACATTCTCTGTGGTGCTTCATGTTCCAGTTGAAATGCAGAGCATTCAGATGGAGGCAAGAAATTGAATAGGAGGAGGATTAAGGGTGGATATACTTCTAGGTGTATTTTGATTTACAGTTGCTAAAAATACGCAAATTTTAGTATTTGCCCTTAGGTATTTTACTGAGGGGTTGAATCCAACAATTAAAAATTAATAAGAATTATGGATGTCGTTTAAGTGTGTTTACTAAATCTCTTCTAGCAAGCTGGAAGTGGTTTCCCTAGGTTAGTCTCATCTTCCCCTGCCCTAAATGTGGTTCAAGGTCAAATGTTACTCAGTGGCATTATGTTTGCAAGGCTGCTCTTGATAATCCTTGACACATTAAAATAATTGGCAGCTCCAGTAAGGTCTAAGGATCGCACCTGGTAAGATTCAGTGGGGATATTAAAAAAAACCTTTTCATTTGAAGCACAGAGAAGGAAAGAGCAGGATGCTCAAAGCAGAATCTTCGTTCTTAGAGATTTGTGAGACTTGTCTAGTATAGGCTGTGCTTTACTTAATTTGGTCATGGTTTGATATTGGGCTTCAAGTAAGGCTTTGTGTTGGCCTGGATGAGTTCCATATGTCCCTTCTGGCCAATAACTTTATGATCCTTTGAAAATTTTAGAGGAATATTTTAGGAGGGTTTGGATTAGGTTTTGTTTTGGGCCCATCTCCAGGTAAACACCTTTTTCTCCAGACAGAGTCCCACAGGTCAGTACAGTTTGTTCATAGTGGCTTAGTGAGTGGAAGGAACACATTTATTAAAATACATTTTGCCATTAATTCATTCTGTTAAGACACTTCATTTCTTTTGTTACTAAATTGTAGAGTATGAGGAATGTATTTTCTATAGAAAGACACAAACATATTGTTTATAACAGAACGTCTTTAGCAATTGTCCCAACAGGAAGGCATTAATCAGTAGGAATGAAATGTGAAGTCTGATCACAGTCCTGAAGTGTGCTGTGCTGTGATTGTTCACTCTTGTAAAGATACACTTGATACAAAGGCTCTTCACAGACTTCTTTTTTCTTTTAAAGGACTTCCTCCTGTCATTAACTCATAAAATTTTTGATAATCTGAGTAGTACTTGTGTTTGTGGTGAGAGAGTGAAAATGTTGGGATGTTTATGTGGTCACTGGCACATAATTGTGAGAGTAATGAAGTCTCCAGGGGATTTCAATAACTAGAGGTAGAAAAATGCTGATAAATTACAGTAAATTACTAAATTAATCTTATTGTAGAATAATGACTGAGTCTGCAAAGTAGAGATGATTTCAAGGAAGGAATACATGTTTGCCTTGAATTTCATTTGAACAGTATCATCCTATTATGTAGACAGATTGAGTAGTTTTATGTTATCTGAATAACAATTGAACATTCATTACTTCTCTACCTTTTAGCAGTAACTTTTTTCTCACTCTGAAAACTTATCATGTTGATATTGGGACTGTTACTTGAAAGGAAAATACGAGATTTTTGCATGTTATACAGCCTTCAGTGTGCAGAATTGCTATGATTTTTACCTTCTGTATATGCAGTTTGATAACACTGAATTCCTCTGAAAAGTTCTGTTCTGAGTCATCATACCGATTTATTTGATCAATAGCTAGGTGATAATTAGAATAAAGCAATTTTTAGAACAATTACTTTTTTTGTTTTAAGTATTTGAAACAAAGCCAGAAAAGTAATTACATTCCCAGGTCTTCTGACTCAGTTTATTCCTCTCATCTGGAGATCTAAAAGCTTTAAGCATCAGAAGACACCAAGCAGAGGCAGCTGCTCAGAGCAGGCTGTGGTTAAGTTGGTCAGCCTTCTCTTGTTGAACAATTAGAATTGAAACTCAGGAGTATTATTTCTGGCAATGTCTCAGAAAGGAATATGGGGATTTATAAATGATAAAATGTGAAATCAGTCTAAAGTATTGCTAATATTAGAACCAACACAGGTAAAATAATACTTAAAAAACCAAATTCTGTAACTGCATTGAATTATTTTCATTATCTTCAATATTTTCTGTGTAGTCATAATTAGACCTCCTATTTAAAATACGGATTTGTTAATAATAATTTGAAATTTCATATTTTACAATAATAGATAGTAAAAATCAGTTTATTTAGAGTAAGGTAAAATGTTTGCTTCCATCCCATCGTTCTGCATGGAGTATAGAAAAATAAAGATTAAAGCACAGTCCCTGTTTGCAGATTTCTGCCAATTTAATTGCTGTAAATTTTTTGGTGGGGCACTGGATAATGAAGTTGTTTGTCAACACAGTCACAACTCCTCTTATATAGAAGTGGGGGAATTGTTAGTGCTTATTATCTGAATATTTATTATAACTCAGTGTTTCATGAATTAATTTTATAAACAGAATAAACTAGGCTTTTGTTTCACTGGATGCTCGAGTCTGTTTTACCAGATTGCCTAAGGGAATGTAAAAGGTGTTTGTTTCATGAGCTGGACCTCTGGTGTATTCCCAGCCCTGCACTTGTCTGTGCCCACTGAGGAGCAGAGCTAAGGCCTGTCCCTACCTGAGTGTTTGCATTCAACAGAACTGTCACAAACCTGGGGCTGTTTCACTTCCTTTGTGAACTCTGGCACTGTTGGGTAATAGCTCCTCCAGCATTTCACTTTTAGGTGCCCTGTGACCGTAATGTCTGAAATTTTGGAATCAACATGCAAAGAATGTGGTGTTTAATTTGTATGTTAATGCTCTAGTTCCTTACCTCAGTTGAATAGACATAAGTAAAGTTGCCCTATCTATAATTATGTGTTCTTTAAAACTGAGAAACAGAGTGAAACTGAAAGGCGAAGAATGCTTCTTCACTTTTATTTTCTAATAATCACAAGGAAAATAGAAAACTACACTTTTTAAATGCAAAGACTGTTAAAATGTATATTTTATTTGTACTGTGGCATTTACATAATGGTTAATAAATAATTTTAATATAGAATTTTAGTTTTTAAATGATATAATTACTAGTGATTTTAATCCATAGTGTCTTAAAATGTGAGTGCTAACTTGAAGTCTTGTTGATGGAATTTCTGGGTCATGATTTCTTTGTGATGGAGCAAAATAAAAGATGTGTCACTATATGGTTGACATACAAAAATCCTTCTGTTGTGAAGTCAGATTGATGAGCTCTTTTATTATATTGAAAGCTAGAAATCAGTCTAGTTTAATGTTTGAGAGCTGGTTTGAAAAATTGTGCTGAATTAAATCCTTTGTCTCTGTGCTATTAGCGAGACCTTGAAATGCATAATGCCAATATCTGATAGCAAGGTGAGAACAGAAGCTCTATTGTGAGATGGTCTCTGACATTTGAAGACAAATAAAAATGCTGAATAGTACTTCAGAGAAAAAAAAAACCAATCTACCCCCAAAACAACCCCAAATCTGCTGCATCATCATTTTAGTAACATAAAGGTTAAGCATGAAATTCAAATCAAGAAAAGATCATGGCACTGAAAGCTGTCAAGTGTGTGAAGTTTTAGCCTGGGCTTGAGTTGTGATACCTCTGGGTTTTTGTTTTGCTTTCTCCTCAGCTCCGTGGGACTGGCAAAAGCAGCTTTAGAAGCAATTAATGGTTTCAATCTCTTTGGAAATCAGGTAATAGAAGTGTTTGTTTTCCCTCCATTTTTCTTAGGAATAATGATTTACAGAGTGGTTCAGAGGATATTTAGAAGTATCTAGCACAGTTTGTAAGATTCCAGCCTTAAAGAAAGTTAGCAAACTGTTTACTGCTGTTTCAGATACAGAATTTATCTGATAAAATCATTAGTGCCCTTTCTATCAAGAATCACTTGGGATTTTTCCTTAAAAAATTCTAAAGTGGTTGCAGCTTAGTCTGAAAAAGAGTTTTGTTGCCAAAATGTTTTTTTTTTCCTTCAGAACTGTATCTGTTGCTGATACTAGAATGTACCTCCACCTTCAAGCATTACCTTTCTTTTGTCTGCTTCCTTCATGTGGCTTTTGATCAAGACTTTAAACAAACTGCTTTTCTATAATCCCACTTTTTAACCTGTTTTTAATTTCAGTGTGTTGCACACCTATAAAGTCTTTTCTCATCCTTTATGTGGCTTGGCTCAATTAGGGAAGCAATCCTTTTCTGAGACTTTTATATCTGCTGTGTATTCTTTCTCCTTCTATGTGCATCTTACTCTTGGTGCTATACCTACAGTAGTCTGTAGCTAAAAAAAAGACAACTCTTCCAAATTAATGGTTTATAAAATGTATCTATGGAAGAGAGATGCCATACATTTTAAAAGCTGATGTTGTGTTCAGAACTAGGAGGTAGTAAGGATGTTCAGTAATGATCAGACATTGTACATGCATTGTTATTCTTTCAGAAATGACATTTATCTGTAATTTTTACCTTTCTAACAGTTTAAAGCACCAGTAAATGTGGTTGATGAGTTTTTTCTTTTTTTTTTTCTGAATTCTGAAAAGGATGAATCATTGCTGAAGCAAGACCCATTTAAATACTTTGAGAGTTTATTTCCAAGATCTGTAGTTGGCGTTAACAGAACCCATTTTGACCTTCAGTCTGTGCAGAGTTTGCCTTTGTGTTTGGCTCCAGCTGTGTTCCAGTGGCTTTGAGAAATCCCCTTGAGCCCCTCTAGAGACTTGTTTGCACCTGCAGCTGCACAGGTACAACCTGCAGAAATCACTGCTGGGGGAGCACTGCTCACAGCAAGAGGAACACATTAAAGGCTGACCTGGGCAGAGTTGTTTGTGTATGAGCTGCATGCCCTCTATTGGGTTGAGCAAAAACAATTTTTTTTTTCATAAATCAAGTCTTTGTAAGGTGCTCTTACTTTTGAAGTTTACGGTCTTTAGAGAAGTGAAAAATATTTCATTTGTCAAACAAGGTGCTTGTGGATTTAGGAAATACAAATAAATCTGCTCCTGAATCCCCAGAGAATTCTGCCCTGCAGCACAGACTTTGGAACTGCATGTGTAGGCAGGTTGTGTTCAGAGTTTGTAGGTGAGTTTAGAGAATTGTGAATAATCAGAATCTGGATTAAGAAAAAAGTTAAAACCATCAAAGTCAATGTGACTATTTGTGTACATTCTTATTGCAGCACTGGTCAGTGTATATCTTGCTAGAATGACTGAGAAAACAGATTATTTTCCATGAGGACAGTGGAAAAAATTGTTTAGGGTTTTGTTTACCCTAGTAAAGCAAAAGCTGTGTATTTTTAGGATAACTGTATATAATTAGAGTGCAGTAAAGTATAAGTAAGAATAAAACTCTTTGGAGAAGCCTATCAGTGGGTAGTGGCACTGGCACACGAAGAAGAATGGTGAGGTATTTATGGAGAAACTTCACTGGAAATTAAAGTTTTTTAATAATTAGAATGATGGGCTCTGGAGCAGTCTTCCTAGGAAAGTAGTATACCAAAGAAACTGACTGCTGTTTGGGAGAAATTTGGTGGATTTATAAAAATTTCTGGGATTTATGTCCATTAGTGGAATGAATTCACACTGACTGTGTCTTCCAGAGGGGAGTGATTCTGAGATTATCAGTAGCAACATATATGGAGATACCTGTTCATTAACAAAGCTGAATTTGCAAGAAGTTACCTACTGGTAATAGTTCTAAATGCTATTGATTCTGTTTAAACTCTCTCTCAGCCAGGGGAATTTTCTTTAGTGTTTCAGAAAGTATCAAGAAATTGACAGAGAAATATAGTGTAAAATTACTGAATTTATTAGGAAGTAGGTGGGTGTTGATAATGTAGACCCTACAATAACTGAAAAGCAGGCCATTTATATTTGCTATGAAAGTCCTTTTCCAAAGCAGTACCTGTGCTGAATATCCAATTGTTTGTGTTCTGACTTGTAATGAAATATTCAGCATCACTGTTTACAACATATCCTGTGCTCACAGGGAAGAACAACTACTCTTTTTTATTTGTCCTTAATACAGGCCTCATTTTTCAAGTGTTAATAGAAGAGTTAATAGCTTGAATGAATCATATAATTACTAATCAGTGATAAAGCCATCTAATTTTGGCTAGACTTCATTATATTTAAAAATCAAAATATTTTCGACTTGATAATGTGCTGTGTTTTCTGATTAAAATTTTCAGCTACCAAGCAATGACAACATAACCTAAATTAAACAGAGAACCAGTGAGTTTCAGCAGGATGCACCAAGCTTCTTCCCTTTGCCTTAAACAAATGCAACATTGTGTTCACAGGGCTGCTCTTGGTCTGTCATATTTGTGGATTTTGATGCTCATAACCGGAACAGACAGACCCTGTGCTCTTTGCTGCCCCGGGAGTCAAGGTCTCATGTAAGTCATTAAAAGAAATTCACCTCAACAGAGGGTGGAGAAAACAAGTGGATATGAGTTCTTAGTTGTATGATGGACCTTCTGATCTGCTTGATAAATGTGAAATTTGCTGGGAGGTGTTACATTTTTGATTTTTAAGTGTTACTGTGGTGTAATTGTTTTTCTGAACAGGAATTACCATGGTGCTTGTTATTTTTGTAATACTTAGATTAAAATGGTAACCTCTTGCTAGCTTTCCAGACAATTTTAAAATAAAATTTGAAATAACTTAAGTGAGATTTGCAGCCTTGGGGATTTGTTTTTCTTTTGGCCTAGTTTCCACTACACACTGTCTCTGCACTTTTGAAACCCTTTGTTTTAGCTTTAATTCTTTCTTTTATCTAGAAAAAAAGCCTTTAAGCTTAGCTTATCATAAATTGCTGAATATGAACAATTTCTTGTTGTAATAAACTACCGTTACAAATGTATTTCCTTAGTGAGTACATCTAAATGACATAAATATAGATTAGTTAAAAAAACATCTATTTCAGTCCTAGCATCAAAGGTAAATTTGGTGTTAGGGAATCAGTAATTTAAAATGAGTGATAATAGGGTTCTGCTTTTTTATTTATTCTGGAATATAATAGCAGTTTTGTTCATGAAACAGGCTATTAATCTTAAACGTTAATAGTTTACTTATTGTGTAGAAGAATTATAGCTGAGTTGTAGTGCTGGATAATTAAAATAAAAGGCACTGTCAGCAACTTTTTTTATAGTCAAATGGTCTTTTAGAACTCTTGCTGTTTGTTATTTGCTGGAGACTTGAAATATTCCAACAGGAGCTGATTTTATAACTTATCCCATATAAATCTTTGTGTTGTTTTCTTCCGTTGTTTGGTTTGTGTCAGTCATATTGGCAGCAATTTTAAATAGTTAAATATCTTGACTATATCAGCAGAAAATTATACTTTTTTGTGTGTTTCTGCAAGCTTACCTGTAGAGGTGATGCACTAGTTAGTAATTTTTCTAGTGTTTTTATTTCGTAAGAGATCCTCACAGTTCCTGAGAAGGTTTCTCATATTTTTTCCTGGAATTATCCCCTTATCTTCTTAATTGTAAATCAGATAAGCTTGTTTGTTCCATCCCCTAAGAATATTTCTGAAAAAGCTGTTCAGAAATTATGATTTAATCATGGGTACTTCTCAGCATGGCATCTTTATGCAATATTTGTGCTTCTCTTTGAGCATATAACACCCAAAATCCTGTAACACAAAGTTTTATAATGTTTTCAATTGTGCCTGCACATTATCAGCTGTAAAACAGGTGACATTCTGAGTTAAATGTGTTATCTTTTAAATTGTATATCTGCCCATTTGGTTGGTTGTTTATCCTGACACTTCCTAAGAAGTCTTATTTTGCACACTATTTTCCTACATTAGCACTATGATTTTGATAAGATAATGTTCCAAATGTATATTTCACTTAGTAAGTTAAACACTCTCTGTGCATCAAATAGTTGTCAGGGATCTAATTAAATTTGTAATGTCCTATTTCTCCCTCTCCTGCAGAATACTGATGCAGCTCTTCTGCCCTGCCTTAGTTATCCTGGGTTTGCTTTGGATGATGAGGTTCTGTTTGGTCAAACATTAGATAAAATTATTAGGAAGTTGAAAGGCAAATATGGGTTTAAGAGGTTTCTGAGGGACGGGTACAGGACGGCGCTGGAGGACAGGACACGGCGTTACTATAAACCAGCAGAAATCAAGGTACAGCCCTGCCCCACCCTGACACCCCTCCAGCTACTGCAGTCACAATTGCACTGGGGTTCCTAAAGCTTCCAAGGCAAGGAGATGCCTTCTGGAATTTGCATGTGCAGTTTTCAGAGACTGCTAAGTCAGCATCGAGTCATTTGGGTTGTTTTGTAATGAATGTGCTTTCATTTGCATTTAGGGTACAGTTGATTTCACATAACAAATAAGGAAATTATTTGTCATTTCATTTAATTTCACAGCTGACTACAGTCAGAGTGTATGGAAAACAGTTTTGCTTTTGATCACAGTATTTATCAGTTAAGGTTATCTAAATGAAAATTTATTTATATTTTCCCCCATAGTTTCTCTCTGAAAAATGAAAAGTAGATTATTTAAATATTCTGCTTGAGAATGAGCCACAGCAGATGTAAAGGCACAGTTAAAGTGCCCATAGAATTAAGTGATACTAAATTCACTAAACTATTTTTTCATTAGTGTTTGTTTTTTGTTGCTAAGAAATTACTCTGCAGGATTATTCAGATATATATTTACTTAAATGAAAATTATAAAATGTCTGATGAATTTTTCTTCTTTGCAGCTTTTTGATGGCATTGAGTGTGAATTCCCTCTTTTTTTTATTTTCATGATAATTGATGGTAAGTGTAGCTTTACATTCCTGTTCCTTAAAGGCGTAAGAGAAATGAGCTTTTAGAGGAAAGATACAAAATTAGTTTTCTTTCCTGCCAAAATAAACCATAATGCGATGACACTAAATATCTCATTGAGAGGTCTGCCTCCTGGGTTACAAAACCCCAAGCATCTCAACCCTCTATATTTCAGCATTTCTAATGTGAACTGTTTTTAGAATATAACTTAGTAAGGGTTTGTTAAAAGCCTCAGTCTGTGGCATTGTCCTGCATTGCCTTTTAAGCCTGAAAAACTTTCAGATGTATCAGAACTTTGCAGCAGCACAGGAAAGAAAAAAGGGAGGGAGAATACACTGCCATGCTCAATGTGCACCAGGGCTTCTCAAGTTGAGCATTGTGTGGCAATTGAATCAGAATTCAGAAGAGAAGAAAGGGAACCAGGAAAGGTTTAATTTCCTTCTAGCCACGATTTTTCACATGGTCAGTCTGATTGAATAATAAAACAAAATTAAAAAATCAAAACAAAGCCAACAAAAACAACACTACGTCGGTCTTGATGTGAGGACAGGAGACACACCAAAGTTCAAGGGGTGATCTCAGAATGGAAGCTAGAACTTGCATCAAACAGAAGTCTGAATAAAAACATGAGTAGGGTTACAATTGTCAAAAAGATTTTTAAATGGACTAAAATCTGTCCATCTTTTTTTTCTCCTGTAGCACATTGAATAGTTTTCAGATAAAGACAGTGAGGGGCACAGAAATCTGCCATCAGCCCCAACTCCTCTGTGGCCACCCACAGATTAAAATATTGTGTTTGAAGATATAATAAGGTTTCACAACTGATATTTCTAAAGAAATGTTTGACATTTTTCAAAGAGTGAGGCCCAAAACTGAGGAGAAAGGCACTGACATTTAATGCTGCCCACTTGCAGTTTTGAGAGACTGAGGCTAACAAAAGAATAGAAAAAGCATTTTATTCTTCTTGTATCCAAAAAGCCCTAAAAAATACAGACTGTGCACATACTGTCCTTGTCCTTTTTACCTGGACCACACTTTTAGGAAATAGAACAATTCTGTTTGTAGATTTTGTGCAAATATCTCCAATCCACAAGCTTCCTTAATGCAAAATTTGAAGTTTATACACAGCAATGGCAAAAAGTCAAGGATGTGGGAGGAGCAGAGGTTGCTGCTATGTCATGAGTATCCTTGAGTGTTTTGAAATTATCAGTGTGTCACTTGAAACACACCTTTTTGTGTGCAAACTTTGATTGCGTTTGTGTCTCTTAATAACTATAAATATTCCTGTGTATATACTCAGGAAGATTTGAAAATGTGGTGAGCAATACTTGTCAAGCTTTGGGTTTGGATGGAGTGTTGAAGAGCCATGGAAAGAAAAGAAATTTTGGTGGTTGAAAAAGGGTGTATTAGTATAAGATTTATAATGCCAAGTTTTCATCTAGCTCATTCCCTGTTGAATATTAAAAAAATATTCTACTTTAAAACATCACCTTGCTTGTCAAATAGATCAGTTTTTAATTTGATGAATAGAAATGGGTTTTGTATTGCTAATATATATTTTCATTTAAGAACTTTCCATGAACTGAACATTACTCGTGCTAATATTCATCAGATTTGTCATGGAAAGTTCTGCTAGAAGAACTTTTAAGGGACTGGTAGTGCTAAATATACCAGTATCTCCCCAAAAGCAGCATCAGGGAGTTGACTGTTGTGATCTACAGCTCAGTCTTTTATTTTTCATGATCTATTTAGTGTGTAGGCACTTAATATTTAGTTCTGAAAAGTAAACACTGGAATTTTTTTTCTTCCTCTTTTATGAACCTTGAGGTCATGGAAAAAGTATTTCTTCCATTAAATCAATTTTTTTTTTTTTTCTTTTTAGGCATTTTTAGAGGAAACCCTACACAAGTAAAGGAATATCAGGATCTCCTGGACCCTTTGCTTCAATATACATCTGAAGGTATTATCTGGAAATTGTTCTTCTGAAACAATTGTAGCTTTTTATTGACCTGAAATTGTAAAAATCCTGACATTCCTATTAATGTATTAATTACTTTCCTAATGTATATTGTGGTTAGAGCAAATGAGAAGTAAGAACATCAACATGTTTCCTAGTCAAAAAATACTAATTCTAAAATAACCTCTTTTATGTAGATACATTGCATCATAAACTGTGATAATAAAAGTAGCATTTTTCCAGAAAAATGTTACTTTTATTATCACAATTTATGTGATCTTAAAGTAAGATTTACACTGTGCCCACTCGTTCCTCTCCTCCTTCACCTCTGCTTCATTGTTTACAAAGTTCAATTCTACTTTTCAGGCAAATATTAACAAAATATTCACTACCAGCAGTCAGGTTTTTTCAATGTCCCACCTGGACCCAGCTGAGAATTACTCTCATCATTCATTGTCACTTAATTTTGCAAGATTTAAAAACTAATTTGGTACATGCATATGAAATCATTTCTAGCTTAGAGCTGGGAAAATGGCCACATAATATTTTTGTTATAAATGTGCTCTTATTTAAATTGGGAACTTCAGAATTTTTGTGCTACTGCAGACAAGGCTAGTGGTGGCCTACAGGCACAGCCATCCAAAATTCAGTCAAAAAAAGAAAAAGGCCATAAGTTTGAGTAGGAGGAAAAGAAATGGCCTGAGAACAGAACAATCCAATTTTAAAACTCAGCATTTTAGTCACCTGTTCTTACATCTGTGGTACGGTTATACAAGTGCCTGCAGAATATGCCTTGTTCTTTAAACTTTTTGAAGTGAACTAATTTCTGTAAGGCAATCAAACATTCCCTTGCCAAATTTGTATTATGTAGCAAATTTTTCTTGCTGCTGGTGTCTTTTTTCTGATTAATAATGAGTATGTGAAGGTTCATGGACACTAAATTAATCTTGTGGTTCCTTTTGTTGCATGTCATCAGAAATGTCACATCTTAAAATTTCTGGGTGTGTTTTGGTGCCTCACTCATTTGAACCTAATATCTCTAATAACTGTTGCTTTTCTGTTTTTTTTCTCTGCTTCTTCCCAGTAATTTGGGGTTTTTTTCTAGGCAAATAGTAAGACATTACAACTTTATTCTGTTTATCATCTGTTCTTGATCCAAATTAGTTCAAGAGTAGAGCAATATTAAGGTGGAATTTAATTATGCAGGAAGCATATTAATTTGCTTTTCAATTTCCTATAATTAGGTCAGTAATTTGTAATCATGTCTCTAAATTCCTGGTGCATGTCCACTTAAAAAGTTCTAAAATAAAGTTTACAATGATCAGCAATAACTGGGGCATAATTCTAGATACAAAATATGTATCTTCTAGTAGAGAATTTATGCCATTTTGTTTCATGGTGTTTCATGATTCAAATGCTCATTTTAAACATTTGATAAATAAAATTCTCCAAAAACCAAGTTGACTCTTTTTGAGGAGGAATTTTAGTTAGAAAGAGTTGTCTGATATTGAGCCTGTGTTAACTGGGGGGCACCACACCCAGAGTGTTTCACTGGGACCCAGCTTTCATGGCTTTTGGTTAAGGCTTCTTAACTGAACTGCATTTTCTTCCAGGTGACTTCTGTTATTTTTAGTTTGCACAGAAGGTGCTGCACAGACAACATACCTGTTCTGGGAAGAAATTCTGAGGAAATGTCTGGTGAAATACAAAGTAGTTTAACACTGTCCTGGCATTGAGATAACAACGAATGAGTCTCTGTTCAGAATGTTACTGTGGTGCAATATTTCCTGGTCTGGATCCACTTCAGCTTTATTATGGGACTCCAGTCAAGTGAGGGCAGTGACACTTACTCTCTGGCTGTGCTTGCTGTCCCCAGGGTGCCCTGTTGTCCCCAAGTATTACTACGTGCCTGCTGACTTTGTGGAGCTGGAGAAGAGGAGCCCGGGCAGCCAGCGGCGGTTCCCCAGTAACAACGGGCGGGATGGGAAGCTGTTCCTGTGGGGCCAGGCCATGTACATCATTGCCAAGCTGCTGGGTGAGAGCTGGGCCCCTTCACCTTCTGTCCTGACCGTGTTCCTCCTGAATCCAAACCGGCATTGCCTTGGGTTTGGGATGGGCCTTGAGCGGCCTGTGCGTCCCCTGCTCTGCTACATCGTGACAGACAAACATTGCTTTGCAGTCTTTTTATGCTGCATACTATAAAGCTTAGTGGAATATTTCATAGAGTACTGAAAATCTAAACGTGATGACAGATTTTTTTTTTCCTGGCTTTCGCTCCAATTTCCTTTCCTTTACGACAGACTATATTCATGTGATACTTTCTAGGTTAACTGTATCAGCTTCACCTGTACAGTGATGTTTGCAAATGATTTATAGCATTTAATTCAAATTATTGACTACTTAAGCAAGACAACTTGAAACTTTGAGTAGCTGCAATCTCAGAGAATGTTAATGATTCGTTCATCTGTGTTATTTTTACCCTTTTTCAATTATATGAGCAATTAAATGTGCATGTCAAAATTTGACCATTGAAGGCTGTTATGGTGAATTGCAGTCAAAAACAAACTCTCAGTCTCACTTGGAATGATTTTATAGGCTAATGCAAAAAGAATGGTTAATCCAGAAAAATCTTCACAGCTGGGTTTTTTCTTTAGTATTTCTTTCAGGAGAACGATATATTACTTTATTTTAACATGATCAGCAGTTACCTAGTAATCAGTAGATGGAGTTTTGGTAACCATTTTTCTGTTAACACAGAAGGGAATCAGGCTGTTGGTAATAAAAATGAGAAAAATTGAAGAGGAGTTAAAAAATTCAGCAGTTGGCAAGAAAAGTGGATGTATCTTTAGATATAGAGGTACAGAGTCTGTCTGGTGCTCCACCTGTTTGGTTTTGCTGTATTCCTTGCAAAATTCCTCTTTTAGCCAACACTTCAAAGTGAATGCAGGCAATCTCACTATTAATTAAAAAAAAAAATTATCTTACAAGAGTATTAGGCAAGTAATCCTCCAGTGTGTATGTGTAGGTAGCTGTAGTAGTTCTGCTAGTATTGATCTCATATCATATTTGTGTCTTTCTGTACCTGCAGAATGCTGGTTAAATAAATTCTATTTATAGTTTGCTAGGTGTTGTTTGTGTAACATAAACATTCTTGTGTTTCAGTTCTTTGCTGAACATTCTTACACATTGCTTTTTTATTTTACTTATTTTTAATTTTTTTTCAAAATATTCAAAATTGAGTAATTTTTCCTGCTTCTCTTGTAGTCCTTGCAAACAGGGTTTGGAGATCTTACAGCAATGTGTCCATCAGAGATTGTTGTATCAGGACCTCCATTTATTCCTACTAATTTAGAGTTGGTGCATTCAATTTTGCTCCTTAGTGGTGAAAACCTACCTGAATAATAATCTTCTCTTTGGTGAAAGCATTTGTGTGTCTTACTTTGCTTGTTGGAGGTTGCTAATTAAGTGGAAGCCTGGGTTCAAATACTTTGATATCTGAGAAGGTATTGGTTTCCCATTTCATTATCCATTCAGAAATCATTGTGTTGTCTCCAGGGTATCAATTAATTTGTGTTTGTTCAGCCTCCTTGCTCCTGCTGTGTAGCCCCTGCTGCTGTCTCTGGGCCTGGGCTCTGCCTCTTGAGGCCCAAATATTTCTAAATGCAGCAACATGAACCTGAGTCAATTGTTACCCTCCCACAGAGGGGCAGACAGAAATAGGGAAGTCAAAATTTTGATCCTGCTTGCAAATGCTGAGTAACAGAGGCAGTGAATGTGCCTGTTAGAAGGCACATTTATGCAGCTGCAAAAATTGTTTATGAAGGAAAAGAGCATGTGTTTTGCTGGTGGTGATGCTGTTTTCCACAGAATTTCCTTCTTGCTTTGGATGAGGAGGCTTATAAAACCTTTATATTAAGTCCCCATTTTGGAGCAAGGGAAAAGAGTCCCAGGTATTCAGCTGTTTCATGCAACTGAAAATTCACTCAGTCTTTTGTTTAGTAGCTCACTTTCCTTTGTTTTTCCTTAGAATTCTTGTAGCTTGTTCTGTGGATTCAGTGCTGCCTAGAACTAAGAATTTTAGCAATATTTCTATAGATCAAATCGATTAAATGTTGTCAGCTGCTGCTGATGCAGATATGGAGCTAACAAAGGAATCTGCTTTCGCAGTCCAATACATTTCTAGTTTTGATAATGGTGATGAATATTCACTAGCAGCTTAAGTTTTATATTAGTCTATTGATACAGTTATTTTAAATATGAAATTATTCCTACTATGTATTTTAATTACTGAGCAATGTAAATCAGTGTTAAAACCAGTGGGAATAGAACACACATTCTGGAAACCTCTCTTGTTTTTGAGACTATGAGGCAGAGCCCATTGATCTTGAAATCATTTGGTTAATTCATTTTATTGCATTAGCACTACTTCACATAATACAAGTAGCTTCCATTGCTTTAGCTAGCATAAGAATTCTGCGTGGACTGGAGCTTAGGTGAGTGCTTTGCTCAGATCTGCTTTGGTAACTCGTGTCAGTCTGTTCATCAGCTGTCCATAGTGATCTTTTGTCATCTGGCTCTGCTCAGCTTCGTGTGCATGGAAGGTGGCCCTGCAGGAGCAGTTCAGAGCCAGGAGCAGGCTCCTTTCCTGCCTGCAGTCCAGCTGCCTGGTGGCAGCATCCAGGGCTGGCAGAGCTCTCTGCAGCAGAAGGCTCCAGCAGGGCTTCCCTGTCCTGCCCAGCCAGGGCCCCTCAGTGCTGCCCAGGGTTTGCTCCCCACTGCCCCATCACTCAGAGCTGGCCTAGCCCAGGCAACCTCCAGGCAGGGCAGATTTTGAGTTTTAAGCTGCTGCCTTCATTTACTCCATGGTGTAGTGCTCAGACACATTCTGATCAAGGCAGTGTTGGTTTTCTATCAGAGATGAGTGCAGCCATGAGTCACTTCTGGTTTAAATTAATACCTTATTCCCTTCTGTTGGGGCTCTTAAGAATGGCTACAAAATTGTTGACTTTGAGATGGAAGAAATGAAAATGTATTGTGACTTACTCTGCGTTAGAAATTAGATTAAGTTTGGACAGTTTCCTGTCAAAATACAATTTTGGCAGGAGAAAGCTTATTTAAAAGTTATAATAGCTCATAGATTATAAACCTCTATTCAAGGAATTTGTTGAAAGTTTTTAATAGTGTATTTTTTTTGAGTGTTTTTTCAGGAGAAGGTGAAAATACTGGGGTTTTAGGTTTGGTGGGGTTTTTCCTGCCCATGTAAAAAAACTCCATGTAGAAACTGCTAGATTTCAAATATTTTTAATTAGGTTTTTTCCACAATTTCTTCCTGAATTGCCCTGTTGAGAGGTACCTTTTATATCTCATGCTCTTTTCAGGATTCCAGTCATGTGATTACCTTGAGTTAATGGCTGTCTGCTTTTCTGCAAAGCTAAACAGTTTTTGCTGGTCATTGAGTTTATAGTTAAAGCTCTAGAATAGTTCCATGGTTATGGATTAAGGGTTTTTTAAGTGACTTGTGTTGTGGAGTCTCTTTGTCTGCATATAATCTATTAACATATCTTTGTGAGCAAATAAAGGCTTGGGTTTTTATGCTACAGTGCTGTAATTAGCTGTAGCAAGAACAAAGCTTGAGTCATTCATTTTAAAATTAATAGAATTCTGAGTTTTTCAGAACATGCTTTTATAAGTCATTGATCTAAAACAAATCAGAACCAACTACAACACAAAAGTTGACATGGCTTCTTCACAAAAGCTGCAGAAAGTGCTCAAGTCATTCTATATTTCCGTTCTCATTTTCTTCAGCTGATAAATTAGTGAGTCCCAAAGATCTCGACCCTATTGGCCGGTACGTACCTCCCCAGGACCAGCGCAACGTCAGCATGAGGTTCTCAAACCAGGTAAGCATTAGCTTGGGATTGCTATATTTGCACTGAAAAGTTGTCATCTGAGTGCTGTGTATGGTCCTCTAATCTTGCAGCTAAAGTGCAAGGAAAATATTCAACGTGTCTACATTTTCTGAATTGATGGAGGATTGCTTTTAAAAGGAAATTGTAACATCTTCAGTTTTGAGGAAGCGATGCACATTTGCCTTCAAATTAGGTGATGCAGTCAAAATGATAGATAAAATGTAAATATAAATAACTGCTAATTAACAGGTATGTGTCTTGAGTTTTAAGTTATGTCAGGAAGGCAAGAATGAACCTGCTTTTCTTATTCCTTTGAAGTAATTTCAACTGCAATATATTAATATTTTTTGTATTTATTGCTCCTAAGAGCTACAAGAATGAGGGTTTTTTTGGTTTTGGTTTGTTTTGTTTTGTTTTTGTTTTTTTGTTTTTTTGGGTTTTTTTTGTATGGTTTATACACCATCCCTGAAGGTATTTAAAAGATGTACAGATGTGGCATTTAGGGACAGGGTTCAGTGTGGGTTTGGGAGTGATGGCTCAGTGGTTGGACTTGATGACTGTAAAGGCCCTTTAATGATTCTGTGATTCCATGTGCTCCTGTATTTGGATTAAATGCACAGTAGGAATGAGTGACCATGGATGGGTAATGCTTGAAACGTGGTAATTCAAATCTGTAGTGAATGGGACAGCAAGATATGTACATGTCTGTATGTAGGGAACTCCTTTAAAGAGGTAAGAACTGTGTGTATGGAAATGTGTAGTTCAAAGATGTGTTTCAGCCTTCTTATTTCTTGAATAAGGCATGTATTTGAGAAGTTCCTTGTTCAGCACTGTGAATTTGTTACTGAAGCATAAGAGATGAAGTATTTACCTTAAGATTCACTCCAAGTTCAGAACTGAACAATGTTTTTCTTGTTCTATCCAAATGCTGCTTATCCCCTCAGTTTCCTCCTATTTCCTGTTACCAAGGTAATCCATGTGCCTGGCTGTTGGTTCATTCCTAATGAGACTTTCATTGCTCACAGTGCAGCACTTGCCATGTTCCTGTGAGATAATGAAAGCTCAGTGATGTCATTTGTTCTGGTTTCTTTGTTTTTACATCATGGGGTTACGAACATGACAGACCCTGGGAGCTGCTGGCCCTTTTGGGGTGCCCTCAGGAGGGGCCTGTGTTGAGTCAGGGTTGCTGCAGCCCATCTGAATCCTCTTGCTTTGGTTCTTCAAACGAGTCAGTTTTAATATGCCACAGCTGAGCACTTGGAAGATGATGAGGCTTTGTTCTAAAGGCACTCTATGACTCATCAGGAAGTGTCTTAGTAGAAAAGCATTTTTACTACTATTTGGGGTATCCAGTATGTGATAGGCATTTTCCAGATCTTCAGAGAGAAATAGCCTCTGCTCTGAGAACTTCCCAAAAGCCATAATAAATAATGCAATGATAATTCATTTTCTCACGAATTAGACATTGAGGGCCATTTTCTCATGACTTAGACATAGTGAGTCACTAAAGAACTTAGTAAAATGCAGCTACCCAGTAAAATTCAGCAATGCAGTAGGGACTTGAAAAGTCAACAGTGTTGATTGAATGCATTGAGAATAACAGCTGCATTTTGATATTTTACTTCATCTTCAGAAAGTGCATGAAGAAGGAAGGAAATTCTGGGCATGCCTAGGTCTGCTTATAGGTCTGTTCTTCCCAGTAGTGATACTCCTTTGCCACAGTTTCTTTGATATGTAAATGCAAAAACTATCCAAGATGTGGCATCCAGTGTGGGTTAGAAGGAAGGGATGCCCTTCTGAATTAGTGGGAAATAGAGACTGTAGCATCAGGCCTTTGGCATTGCAGCCTCTGAGCAGCAGTGTGGAAATGGTGACCAGAAGGGCTCGTGTCCCTGTAAAGTCACCAGGTGCTTGTGGGATTTCTTTGGGATTCTTTGTACTGAAACAGCTGCTGCAGTAATTTTGGTTGGTTTTACTGCTACGGTATCAGGGCAAAATGTTCCTTCATGGAGATGTCAAATGGGTCATTGTTAAGAGAAGGTTAAAGATGCCCAGGCATGACTCAGGAGAGCTGTACCAGCAAAGGTCTTCGAGTTCCAGACAAGAATCTTGAGGTTGGCTTTTTTAACCCACGTTTTGGTTTTGCTAAACCAGTTTGTCTGAATATTTGATTATGCCATTTTATCTAATTGAGCTAATTTATGCAAAATCAGTATCAGTATTTGCCTTAAAGTGCAGGAAAAATTACTAAAAATACATATAAAATGAGAACACAGCACATCTTAATGATGTCTTTAGAAATCAAAAGTAGTTTCTTCTCTTTGATAATGTCTTCTCTTTTCCATACAGCTAAAGAATTATTCAGTTAAATTGCACAGAAAACTATTTCCATTTGTATTAAATTTTATTCCTGTAAGCAATAAACAAGGATATGTAAACATTTCAGAGGCCTGGGTATATAAATTTTGTTGTGATACTGTGTTTTGAAAGGAGATGTACCAAAAAGAAGGCTTTTAAAATTTTTATTTGAAGCTCTGTGCTAAGTAAATATTTCTTCAAGACATGCGTTTTCCATGTAGGCATGTTTTCATTTTGTGGTTGCACTGATTATAAACTGACTAAATTGCCAGAGTAGGATGATTTTATGTTCTGAGTTAAGTTGAAATATGTGTTTAGGGTCACAATTAATTAACTGGATTCTCTGCATGTGATGATGGTATTATTTTAATGTTTTGCTGAGTAGAGTTAATAATAATTTGTAAAAATTTCATTTCAGGTACTGGGAATTAAGAGTAAAGCCTATTGATGAAAAGAATTGGGAAGAGAATAGTCAAAATAATAGACTGCTTCTTTTTATTTACTTAGGAAAATAGATAATATGTGAAGAAGGAACTAAAATTATTACTTGTAGATAATTAGATATTACTTGTAGACTGAGGTATTTTAAGATTGTTATGTCTAGGATTAGAACATGTCTAATTTGGATGGAACCATATTGGATGATTTGTTTTGTCATGTTAATTGTAAACATGTTCTTGCTTTCATTCCCTTTAATACAATTGTCTAGTACAGTTTAACACAGTTCTACACCTGCCAAATGCTGTTTTGGAATTTGAGGCACATATGTGTGCTGTGTTTGATTTCAGGGGACTGGTGTGTCTGTGGGCACAGAGTGGTCAGCAGTGGTCAGTGCTGCCAGGAGCTCAGTGCCAATGGTACAGGGTGGTCAGCAGTGGTCAGTGCTGCCAGGAGCTCAGTGCCAATGGGCACAGGGTGGTCAGCAGTGGTCAGTGCTGCCAGGAGCTCAGTGCCAATGGTACAGAGTGGTCAGCAGTGGTCAGTGCTGCCAGGAGCTCAGTGCCAATGGTACAGGGTGGTCAGCAGTGGTCAGTGCTGCCAGGCAGCCCTGGGACAGCTGGGTTGTGGCTCAGGAGCAGCCAGGGGTCATGGGGGTGCAGTGCAGTCTGTCCTGTCGTGAGCTGTTCCCATTTCTCTCTCTGGCTCTGTGTGCTCAGGAAGCCCAGTGGGTGCCATTTCCATCAGGGCTCTCCAGTGCTCTGCCCCTTTCTCACATGCTCTATGAATGGGTTTTTTTCAGAGTTCTGAGGTTTCCTGGCAGTGTAAGCAGAAAGGCACAGTGATAACATCTGTGCAGTGAGAGGCTGATGCTGAGCTGCTTTCTCTGCTTGTGCCAGGAACGGAGTCAGGGATTTTTCCCTTTATCCTACCTCCAGCAGTTTATAACCTTGTTAAAAGCTGGGATTTTTTTTTTTATTCTCCTTTTGGAGAGGAAGAACAACTAATCAGTCTTTTATCTTGTTCTTCTGAAGTATATTTATCATCTGCACAGCATGCAGAATACAGCTGAAACCAACCCTTCTGCCAAGGATCCAAGGTGGCAACTCAAGGCAGGAGTGGGAGCCTGGGCAGGGGGGCTGTTCTGGTGTCTTGGGGAGACAGTGATGGATGTTGTGGGAACAATACCTAAGCTGGCCTTATTAGGCAAATGAGAAAGCCAAGATGTTAAAACTGAATTTATAACAAGAAGAATTATTTAGTGAAATATTTAGCAGTTTAATGCTTTTCCATATCTCTTTTTTTAAAATATGCATCAAACAATATATAGCACGATCATCACTGGAAAGGGTGACTTGCTTTTTTTGAGTGTTTTATCTATTATTTCGATCTGTGTTTCTGTAGGTCATTCCTTGTGATCCCCCAGGGTGTGACATGTCAAATGACAGTAACTGTAGCTTTCTGTTTAATGTTGCAGCAACCCTGTAGTTGTAGTGCAATGATAAATATTTTCTACAATACCTCGAAAGGTCGAGTAGTTTTTCACACAGATTTTGTGTTGTGCCAGTTGTGCTGTAGGTGCATTTATGTAGTTCTGGCCTGTGTTAGAACCACCATTTATTGGCTGCTGTAAATGAATCCTGTCCTTGGCTGCGTGTGAGAGGCAGAATTCATGGGTTGTGTACAATTTACAGGCTGTGGTCACACAGTCCTGCTCAGTTCTTCATTGAAAGAGTAACAAGTGAGTCTTAACTCAAAGACCACTGCCCAGGTTAGACCAGAGGATGTCTACAAATCACCTTGGAAGGGCTCTCTCATTTTCAGATTTGGAGGGGGGTGGGGGGGCTTTTGCTTTTTGTTTTATACACATTGATTATGGCTGAGTTTTGGGTTGCGTTTTCCTACTTTTTGTATAAATACAAGTGATAGCACAATGATCTTATTCTGAGCAGGAAAATATAATGTCACTTGAACTTCTGACTGTTTCATCTAGTCTCTTTGTACACATACTTTTATCAGAAACTTATTTAATGTGGCAAAAAGTCCAAAATTTTTAGTGCAAATATAGTGCTGACAGACTCTGGGAAAAAGTTACCAAGAATTTCTTCTGCAAATCCCTAGAATCTTTATTGATAGGAAGGCTCACAGCTCACAGCTGCCTGAGCAAGCAAGCGTTCCCTCTGAACTTCTCATTCTAAATCAATGTCTATCCTTCTATCATCACAAAAAGTGCTGTCCTTTTAGACAATCAATAGAAGATATGTTTAACTCTGTCATTCATGTTCTGGTAGTTTCTAGACAAAAGCAGACAAAAGCATTTTATCAATGAAAATGTGAGCTGCTCTTAGTTGTGTTATTTTACAGTCAGTGAATACCAGAGGAGTGAACAAGGACTGGGGAATTGTTCATAGCTCATTCTGCCAGACACAGCAAAGGTGAATTGCCAGATTGAGATCCAAGGAGTCAAGTCAATTATTTCACCCAACATGTTGAATTCACTCCTATTTGCATGGTTTTCTGATGTAAAATACTTGTATTTATTTCAAGCATGAAATGTCTGTGTAATAAACAGTGCAAGGGAATGCAGCTGTCTCCAGTAAGATGTAGTATGTCTTTCATGTCACTAGAGAGCTGTGTGATGACAATTTTTCAGAGTAAAGATTTGAAATCATCAGGCCATTACTTCTAAGTGAATTTTATTGTTTACCCAAAAAGCTGAATAATTTCACTCATTATAAAAATATGTATCAAAGCATTAGGTCATATCAGGTATATAGGTGATATATTGATTGGATAAATTCTAAATTTTTGTACGAAATAAAATGTTTTCCCTATGTAGTTCTTCTTAATTAAAGAACTCCCCAAATTAATCCAAACAGTGTGATGATTGCCAGAAATATGTTTATTACTAATTCTCCAAAATGTCTCTTGCAGAGTATTATTGGTAGGACAAGCTTCCTGTAGTCGTAAGATTTATAAATCTTTCCATTTGCTCACACCGTAAGAAAAAGCAATGCAGACAGCGCTGTCATAGTTGTGGATTGTTTGAATAGCCATTGTCCTTGGTCATGCTATATTGAATAAAATCTTTAGGTAGCAATGCCAGTAATGATTCTGTCATTATTTTGCAGGGTCCTTTAGAAAATGATTTGGTGGTACATGTGGCCCTGATAGCAGAAAGCCAGCGGTATGTATTTACTTCTGTTGAGTACCTATGTATTAAGGAAGGGTTGAACAATGCATCTGAAATGGTGTCGAATAAAATGCTGCTACTTGTATTCATCTTCTGCCAAGAGAATTATTAACACTATTCTGTGATTTGTCATTAACTGTATCTGTATTTCATTTGTAGCCTGCAAGTTTTTCTGAACACATATGGAATCCAAACTCAGACCCCCCAGCAGGTGGAACCAATTCAGATATGGGCTCAGAAAGAACTTGTCAAAG
Source organism: Chloebia gouldiae (assembly GCA_003676055.1). Lineage (NCBI taxonomy): Eukaryota > Metazoa > Chordata > Aves > Passeriformes > Passeridae > Chloebia > Chloebia gouldiae. Next base: position 839,466 of record QUSF01000110.1, read on the forward strand.
TAAGGAATTCTGCATTTAAAATTATTTATCCATCTGTGTATTTATTTTATAAAAACAATGATTTATATCAAGCTATTAGCCTTGTATTTCCCTAAGCTGTTATCTACATATTTTTGTCCTCCTAATGCAGTTGCAAGGTGTGCTGGCACTGGAAGTTACAGATGCCTGCAGCTTTCAGGGCAATGTAGGAGCCCACATGTTCTGTATTATCTGATTAGCCTTATTGCCTGAGCCACTTTCAAAGTAATGAATGAATAATAAAATTTTAATAACATTAGTAGCTTGGTAAACTGAATGAATCTTGATGGAGAAACAAGCAAATGAGCAATAGTCAAAGAAATGAATTAAGGCAGTAGGCATAAACCATCATAGGATTTCATAGTGCAGCCTCTGTAACAGGCAATATCCACATCTCTGTCACTGTTTTCCCTTGGATTGACAATATCCAGGAGGTTTTGGGTTTGAAAACCTTTTTGGTTTACCTCTTTAGCTGAGCTCATTTAACATGCCACAGTTAGAAATTACTGGGATGAAGGATCATCTTCAGCATCCCCTTTCATCCTCCCTGAAGGCTCTGTTTTCTACTGGGGCAAGGAGTCTCCTGAGGGACAGCCACATCCTTCCAGGCCTAGGCTGGCCCTGGTTGTCGATCAGACACAAAGCTCCTGTCTGACCCTGTGTAGTGCAAATGGTCTCACAGGAGAGTGATGAATGTCTGGGGCAGTGCAGTGACAAATTCTGTTTGTCAGTCCCGAGGTCCCAGCTGTAGATCACTGTGTAGGGCTCTCCCTCAGAAATCAGATCACATGGCCAATGCCATGATCTGTATCAGGAGTCTGGACAACACAAGAAAAAAAGTAAACCCAAAAATAGAGAATATAGCAACCTCTTTTGGGTTTCTTAAGTTTGTGGGGATGAAGGATGTGCTAAACCTGGCTGTGGCTTATTCAGAAAAATGCTTACCCCAAATAATGGCTGCCACTAACACCTGAGAAGGACTAAAACAGAGATGAGAAAAATCCATGTTTCCATTCATCCTTGTTCATTTCTGAACCTGTTTTTACTCAGCTTTCATGATAATATATTCCAAAATGTTCTCTTTGTTTGTATCTGTCCTGAAATTCTGTACTGAAATTTTGGTTTAACAAATGAATACTCCATAACTTTACTATAGTGGTATGTATTGTCTCTCTGTCATCCATCACTTATTTGGTTTCCCAGACAAAAAGATGAAACCTTAATTCAGTTTTATTTTTATCAATTAAATTCCTATCTATGAAAAAGTCTGTGTTAGGATTTATTTTTCTAAAGCTGTTGAGACATCTGGCAATTCTGACACTTCCTTTATCCTTATGATTGGTAAGTAGAGTTGCCTCATCAAAACTTAGTTTTTAAAGGAGTGCTATGAAAATACTATTTCACCTGATACAAAATCTCTTCCTAATGGACTTCTAATAAAGGCTCTGCCAGAGCTGTGAAGTAAAGAGAGTGTTTGGGGTGTTATGAGAACTTGGGTTTGATCTTAAGCTTATGCCAATAACCAAAATGAACCAAAAAGCAAATAAACAAAAGTATTTGTCATCCTTTGAGTGGAAAGGAAGCCAACAATGGAACAGTCAATGTATTTTGGGGAATGGATGGTTGATCCATGGAAAAGATGGATCTCAGTATTTCCTACTCTGATTCTGTCACTTCTAAGGAGTATTTAATTTAATCAGAAATTTTTAAACTGTTCTAGTAGCCCATGATAACAGTTTAAATCTCTAGACTTACTAACAGGCATGTGTCCAAAAAAGTGCTGTAAAACAAATGGATGGGAACTGAAAGTAGAACTTGAAGTCAGGTAAAGATATCCACAAAATGGGGGCAGCGGGGAAAAGAGAAGGAAAAAAAAAGAGAAGGAAGAGAAACACAATAAAATGGGACAAGATAGGAAAAAAGTACATCTGGAGTGGAAGTACAGCACAGGAGAGGAGCAGAACACCCCTGGGCATGGACTGAGAGGAGGAAAGGGAGCACAGAAACAGATGGTGTGCAAGACCACTGCATTTTGGGTCATACTCATAAATCAACCCAACAGCCCAGTCTGCTTTCACAGCCATTTCTTGCTATTAGCAGCTTAATAATCCAGAATTGAAGGGCTTTTTAATTAAAAAAAAAAAACAAAAAAAAACAAACCCAAAGGTACTTGGAGCAGCTGGACTTGAATGAATTATGCCTGGTGCTGCATCTGAGCTTTGTAACAGATCAGGATGGAGAACTCTCACTAAAGGAGGAAACTGCTTTAGTAGCCTGTGTGTCAACATGGACCCTCAAGCTAGAGAGTCCTCAAGGAAACAGACAATATTACAATGCTAATGCAGTTCTGCCTTTGTTAAGAAAGCATTTCATGTTCTGCATACCAGCAAAATGAAGGTCCTTTTAGTATTAAATGGCCCTGTCTACTGCCATTCTTCCAGTCTCCCTTACTTACACATACGGAGGTTCAGCATTGTTTGGCTTTGTTATGCACAGATGGGTTTTTGAAGGCTATAAGTGTTCTGATGGCTCCATCCTTCCCCACTTGAATACAGTTCCTTACTCTGGATGAACTGGTCGTGTAGATAATGTTGTTTATTTTCTTTTTTAAATAGCTCTTGGTATTAGTGCAGAAACATGGGGAGGATCAGGAAGGCCCCAAGCTGACAGCAATAGAAAGCTATTGAGTGTAATGTTTGTTCAAGTGTTTGTTTTCATTTGCTTCTGAATTATCTTCCTATAACGCAAAGAAACATTGAACTTTGGAAAATGTTCAGAATTCTGAATATTCTGCAGTAATGGTGGGTTCCTTACCTAAAACAGGCCAAGTAAGGAAAAATTACATCTTTCAGTTGGTTTAACTGATACATATATACTGTATTGCTCACAGATTAGTTATTTTCTTATGGTTTTATATGCATACAATGTAATAAGTGAAGATTATATTTGCAAAATTGTATCAGTTGAATGATAGGCATACATAACTCTAATAAAAATCAAGCTGTGAATAATGAGATAATTCCCTCTTGCTTGTGTTGCTGATGCATTCATTTTACAGATTGGTACAAAGATCTTTAAAGGGTTCCTATATTACTCTTTTACTTTTGTATCCACTCTGGAAAAGCATTACAGAAGGCAAATTTGGCTAGCCAATAAATGCAAATGATCCTTTAAAAATTATTTCAATAAGAAATTTGAAAAATCAATAAATATTTTACTTACATAGAATAGAAAAGTAATAGGAGCGAGAAGTTAAAAAGAAGACTTAATATGGGAAACAACAAGTGTTTTTTAGAAAACCCAACCCTGAGCAGCAATAACAGCCACATTTTCTGAAGAATTTCCTTATCAAAGCAGACTGTACACAGGCTTCTTTGTGAGATGTGGCAAGAGTATGAGAAAGGCTGGTATCTAGGTTTTTATCAGTTTTCATGATTCTTTCTCACAGGCTTACTTCCATTTGGGAGTCAATGAGAAACTGGGATTATCTGGAAGACCAGACAGACCCATAGGATGCCTTGGAACATCGAAGGTTGTTACAAGAAAAGTTTATATTCTGATTATGAATAAATATTTCAGATAAATAGTTAGTCTGTGTGATTTTAACTAGAATTGAAATGTCATTTTATGCATATTTAATGACTTTCAAGTCACTATATTTGGCTCTGATTAATGTTTTAAAGAAAAGATTAATGGAAGTTTTCTCTCTCAACAGATTTATCGAATACTAGGGAAGACTGTAGTTTGCTACTCGATCATTTTTGATCTCAGTGATTTCTACATGTCTCAGGATGTTATGATGTTGATTGATGACATTAAGGTATTTGTAACTTTTCATTTGAGTAACTGACAAAAATAGTCTGTAGAAGAGTAAACTGTGCATTCTGATAAAATAGAAGACTGAAAGGGGAACACAGTACAGTGTGTATTATTATAATACAAAAATAAAATTGCAGCTAAAAAGCGTATTGAGACAAATATCCTGTCAGCCCAATATGAGTTCTAGTAGTATCTCTCTGTGACAAAAAAAAACTGTCCCCAAAGTGACTGGGAATGCTGTAGGGCAGCAAGCAAATTATCATTTGTTTCTTTGGGAGAACAAATGTTCTTGGCTGAAAAAAAGGAACAAAACTGGTGTTTACAGGAGATATGAAAACCTTACCTGGAGGAAACACTACTTGATTTTGCACAAATATTAAAACCTGCCCATCTTCCCTGCCTGTAAGGTTGGCAGCAGTGCAGAGCCCACCCACTACGTGCCCCTGGGCTTGGAGCATCAATGTCAGTGCACAGAAAGTGGCCCTGGTGCTTCCATCCCAGTGGCTGGGATTCAAGCCCTGGATCCCCACACACATTTTTTAGGTCATTGCCTGTGCAGAGTGCTGCACTGTTTCATGCTTTGCTCCATGATCCATACATTTGCTTAGGACTATTTTCAGAACTCTTCAGAAATAGCAGGGCTTGAGAATAGAAATCTGTTGGTGCTGTAGTAGCTGCGGTGTTTTTAATCTGTTGGGGTTTTCAGGGGTCTAGGTGCTCTGCTGTCTAGGAACAGGAGAACTGACTTGTGTGCTGTGGTAGGCTGTGCTTGTTGTGTTTGGGATGTTTTGTGACTGAGGTTCCTCTTGCCCAGAACGCCCTGCAGTTCATTAAGCAGTACTGGAAAATGCATGGCCGGCCCCTGTTCGTGGTGCTGATCCGGGAAGACAACATCAGGTAGGGAGAGAGAAAAGCAGGATTTGCAGAGTGGGGTTTACCTGAGTGCAAGATTAATGGAGTTCTGTTTCAAATTTCAGAGGGAGCAGATTCAGCCCCATATTAGATATGCTGGCAGCCTTTAGAAAGGGACTGGTTGGAGGAGTGAAGGTTCGTGTTGACAGAGTACAGGTAAGGTGTTGCTCCTGACTGGTGTTCTTACCTCCTGGTACTGGTACATGTATTCTTACCACTTTTGGGGTTTATGTGACTTCTGATTTTATTTCATTTCATAAAAGTAAGGAGTCAAGACGCAAAACATTTGGTACTGTTTGTTTTGTTTCAACAGAAACATGGGTTTATTTTAATTCCTTTTGATGAGTCTTTTGAAAGTCATAATCTTCACAGAGGATTTTCAGAAAGGAAAGTGGTGGTTTTTGTTAGGCAATCCTGTGAAATTACTACCAAAGGATAAAAGCCACGGTGTCAAGCACTGAGGGATTTCTTTTGATTAGGTTATCACAGAGGGGGAAAAAAGGTGCTTCACATATATTAAAATTCCTACAAGAACTAAGATCTAGTTTTAACATCTTTACTGTTTGAATGAATCTTAAAGCACAAATATTCTTTCATTAAAATGTGAAAATTACCAAGACAGGTGCTGATTTTACATACTCCTATGTGGTAGTTAATCTTAGTTTACACCTGTTGAACTTTTCTTTTTTGTAAGAGAGAAGACTAAAGGCAGAGTAATGACTTCTTGTTCCCTAGAAGATCATTAATTTGTAGAAGAGCTGGGTCAGGAAAGTTTAAGATATCCTAAGAATCTTTAAGTATTTATGTATTTCTCCTGCTCACATGTAGGTCATGTAGTCTTTCCTGGCACCACTGACTCTTCCTATAGCAAATGCCATTATGGCCCATGGAAAACCTTTCATTCAGCTACAGGGTTGTTGTTGTTGTGGTTTCGTTTGTTTGTTGGTTTTTTTGGTGGGTTTTTGTTGTTTTTTTTTAATTTAACTGAAATTATTTTCTTGCCTTACAAGCAAGATTTATCAGACAAGAAATTTCTCTATCTACCTGTGTCCTTATTCTGAGCATTACACTGGATAGCCATTGGGGAGTGAACTTTGCCTTCCATACTCACTGACCTTCTGGAAAGATTCTTTTTGTAATATAAAGAGTAAGGAGTCGTTTTAAAGGGTTTAAGATGGTGATAGTCACTGGTCTTTGCTTTACTTGTTAGCCATTAAAAAGAGCACATGGGAAGACTACAAACAAATGTTTATCTGACTTGAAGGCCCATGGAGATGTTGGTGCTTTTCCTGCTGGGACACCCTGTGCCTGCTCCAGCAGCTGAGTTGGAATCTCTGTCTTACTGCACAGTTGGCACATTTTATTAACAGTCTTGTTTCATTACAGGGGAGGATTTGGGAAAAGAACAAGGGACATGTCTAATTCCTGGTGTTTTCTTGAATAATTCATTTATTCAAACAAAATATATATTGATCTTTGTCAGTTGCATTCAGCTGCTTCATTTAGGTGCACATGTTAAACATGCCTAAGAGAGAATGTGGATCTCTAATTGGGTGAAGGCTCTTTTTTTGCTGTAAAATATACCAAATCTGATATAATTTAAAATTTTGTATGCTCAGAAGTTTTGTAGCTCTTTTCTGATTTTCACCTTCATTGTCATCCTGTGTTCAAGCAGATGTGCAAGGCAAAGAATGAATGGCACCAGTAATAAAAAGCAAAGCAGGGTTTTTATATTCTGTCATCCAAAGTGTAACAGATCAATGTTTTACTGCAACTCATGTACAGTGAAAATGGAATATAAGTCCACAAAACGCACTCAGTTTTATTTAGCTAACGAGAACCATCAAAAGCAGTCTTAAAAATGCTGTAGTACAATACATTTCCTCTTGCAGTAGGCAAATGGGGAATTCCTATAAATTCTGAGTGAATGAATTGTAATGACTACATCAGATAAATGCTGCACTGAATTTCAGCTATGTAATCTTTTGAGATGCAAGTATTTGTAAACTGCATTTGATGTGCAAACTTAGGCCAGGCATGCTTGGATTAGGGAATGAATACAGAGTGGGAATGCTCTTTGTAGTGTTTGCCTGAAACATCAGTGAGGCTGACAGGAAAACTTCCCGGCCTTCAGCCATCCCTGGAATAATGAGCTTTGGGATCCAGAACATGGGGACTGTGCAGGACTCTGAGGAATGCAAATCCTCAGTCTCAAGTGTTTCCATCAGCCTTGCCTCTGGGGGATGGGCAGTGCTTGATGAAGCTGGACAGGGCAAAAGAACAATGGAACAGAGCAAAAAGGAGACAGCAGCCCCAAGAGACTCCTGCTGCCTTAAGCTGTCTTTTTCCTCATGAAAGAGCAAAAATACTCTGAAAGTCTAAAGTATTTGGAACTATAGATAAACAAACTACTTTCTCAATGGAAACCACCAGCAACATACTGAGATTAAAAGACAGCTATACAGTTATGTACATATTTTAAAATTTGTTTTCAATTTTTCATTGCAGACATTAATATCTGGAGCAGTTGTTGAACAACTTGACTTCCTAAGCATCACTGAAACAGAAGAGTAAGGCTATGTGTAAATAGTAGTGATGAATTATATGATTATTAGAATATTTTCTGAACCATGAAGAAATTAAATACTTATTTTTCAGGGCTCCTGTATTTAAGAGTTTGGAGGAGCTGGATCTTCCAAAACATTCAAAAGTCAAGAGACAATCTAGTACTCCCAATGCTTCTGAACTTGAGCAGCAACCAGATGTAAATATTAATGACTGGAAAAACAAGTCAACATATGAGATCCTGCAGAAACTTAATGTAAGGAAACTTGATAAAAGTACAGTGTAACTTCATTCTTGTGAAATGAAATTCTGTGCTGATACTCCTTTTACCAGCAGCACACTTAGATCAGCATGATTAGTGTTGGGACACAGCTAATAACAAGAAATACCTGATATTTCTCCCCATACTCAGGGAATCCTCCTCTCTATCTTATCACAGAGCTTCCAGGCCCTTCACATGTAACTGTTGGCTCTCAGTTCTCCCAGCTGCCCCAATCATCCTTGGTGCCAAGTGACCATCTGAGAGGGATCCATTTGCAGGTGTCCTAAGAACAGATATTTTATTGACAAACTGCAAGTCAACAGACTTGAGTAGTGGGTATTCACTTGGGTGGACTGGGAACTTCTTGGTGGCCTCAAGGGATAGTTCCAATCTGCCACTTGTTCCCTCTAGCTAGAGGAAAACTACCAGTAACTGTTCTAGATCTAGTGCTGATACGAACACACCAAGTGTTCTGCTTGGTTCCTTATTTCATTTCAAGCATTTCTGCTGTAAATTAAAGGACATAAGAATGAAAAATCAGGAAACTTTTCCAAGGTCAAATTATTACAGCTTAATATGATCCATGAGAAGCCTCTGCAAGCAGCAGTGACAAGGATACAGCATACACAGGGTATGGAATAGTTGTAAAATCCCCTTGAAAATAAAATATGTATAATTTTCCTTAAACAAAAAAAAGAAGAACAAGCCCTTTGGTTTCACCTGAAATTTTTAATAGCTCTTCTGGATTTGCTTCAGTGACAATCTGAAGGCTATTTATGGTTCTGTTGTTGCTGTTTTTTCTTTAAGGACTGCAGTTGCCTGGCAAGTCAAGTGTTACTCTCAAGTATATTGCTTAAAAGGGAAGGGCCGAATTTTATCACCAAGGAAGGTAAGAGCTGCTTCCATTTTATTGTTCTGAGCAAGCAGCTGTATGTTTAGTTGCAATGAACATGAATAATAGCTGTGCATGCCAGCAGTTGTGGAGCTCTTTTCTCTGCCATTTAGAGCAATTTCTGCATTAAATAGGAGATGCAAATTGATGGTGTGGTGGGGAATGAGCTGCTGGATATATGAATGCTTTTAGATTGTTTGTAGGCCAGTGCTGTATCTGGTTGTAATTTTGAATGCATAGATTAGAAAAAAATGCAGGATTTGACCTTACAAAGAAAACAGAAACAAAAGACAAGTCTAAATGTCTGGTATACTCTGAACTATATGAGGCTTTATACTGAATTTTTATTCTGCTTTGATGTAATCCTACTTCAATTCAATATGTCTGTGAAGCTCTGGTTAGAGCAGAGGGTCTAAATTCCTGTAATAGAATTCTGAAAAGGCTACTGAGGCTTTGGGATTTTTTTTGCTGCAAAGTTTAGTGTTTCCTCTTTTTTTCCAGAGATTGCTTTTTAATTGCCTTTTTATATATGACTCCTCAGAAAAAGAGGGCTATTCAAATCAAATAATATACTCTTAGTTATTGATCAAGCAGTGGGACTTCCCACCTCATGTTACAGAGCCTGCTTCTTAATTTTGGTATGAGATTGCTGGTTCATGTCTAGAAGAGCTGTCATGATGACATAAACAGACATTACATCTGTATTGCTATGTTAAAAAGATCATAGAATCTACAGGATATTCTGAGTTGGAAGGGAGCCACAGGGATCATCATCCTTCACAGGACATCCCAGCAATCCCCCTGAGCTCTGTCAGGTTTGGTGCTATGGCCACTGCCCTGGGGAGCCTGTTCAGTGCCCAGCCACCCTCTGGTGAGGAACCTTTTCCTGATATCCAACCTAAACCTGCCCTGACTCTGCTCCAGCCATTTCCTCGAGTCCTGTCATTGGTCAGCAGAGTGAGGAGATCTGGTCCTGCCCCTCTGCTGCCCCTGGTGAGGATGTTGCAGACCCCATTGAGGTCTCTCCTCAGTCTGCTCTGCTCTGGGCTCAACAAGCCAAGCCACCTCAGCCACTCCTCATGGCTTCCCTGCTAAATCCTTCACCATCTTCCTGTGCCTCCTTTGGATACTTTCTAATATCTGTCTTTCTTCTGTTGTGGTGCCCCAAACTGCACACAGGACTGGACAGCCATGTCAAGTGGAGTAAAACACATTGGCGTTGCAATCTGCACATTAGGCCCACGTAGGCTCTGAAGTGGCCTTTTCCAGCAGTTACTGTAGTGTTGTGGGGCTTTGGGAGCCTCAGGAGCTTTCTTTAGTCTTTTGTAGGTTGTGTTCTTTGTTCTAGAAACAGGGCAGATTCCTTAACCTCTGTAAGCAAGCAGTGTTACCGCTTACAACCATTGGATCATGATGATGAACTTAATAATGCTGCTGAAACCAACTAGGTCCAAAAAAAGTGCAACTGGGCCTCTAAGTGTTCAGAGCTAACTTGTGCATCCCATATGAAATGGTGGCTGCTGCTAACCTTTTTAATATGCACCTTGTACTGAATGCTCTGAGTCACTGACTAAGAGTGCCCTGCATGGACACTGCTGAGACTGACATTAATAATCACCCAATCAATAAAACATAAACCTAAAAACAGAGGCTGAAGAACTTTAGGTTCTGCAGTTTGAGGATGTACCTTATGATGGGGTGTACCTTTATAGGCCAAATCTATATGTAGATTAATTTTCCCCAGTATATTGCAAGAACAGGTGATATTATGGGTGTCTCTACAGAATGAGCAGCAAATTCAGCTGAAATCTGGTTTGGCTTTTTCAAAACAACATACACTGGGAGACAGGGGATTTGATTGCATCTGAATTTTAGATGTAGAGCATAATAGATAAGTGCTGTACTAAAGCAGAGTCAGAATTAACTGATTAACTCATCAAACTTGCCTTATTACTGTTAAATGAAAACCTGTGCATCTGTTTTGCTTGTGTTTTGTTTTTCTTTTCTTTGTTCAATGCCTTTAGGTACTGTTGCTGAGCACATTGAAAGAATCTACAGACGAGCTGGTAGCAGAAAGCTCTGGTTTGTATACAAATATCATGTTCCTTCTGGCTTACACCAGTTTTGTTTTCCTAGTGTGTTTATAGAAAGTAAGGCTGGATTCTCACACACTTAAAGGGGGGAAAATGGCAGCTTTCCTGACAGCTGTATTGGTGCATGGCAGCTGAAGGTCTGGTTTAATAGGCTTTAAAAAATGAAGAAGCAGTTTCTTACTGTTTTCTTTTAAAATACAAAAGCAATAGGCTGGTTTTCCACTGAGTGCTACTGCCAATACACAGGCCTCATTACATTGAAATAATGTGAGAAGAATGTTAATATCCTTATTTCTTACAGGGCATGATAAAATATTGTCAATAGCTCTATGTAGGAAGGCTGGTGATAAGATATAAATCATTTAAGCTGATGCACTAACACAGATTTATTGCCCTGAAGTCATTTGCTTTGAGCCTGACTTTGACACAATAACTTTAAAAGGTTTCAGCAAGTAGGTTGATATTTACATGTTGTTTATTAATTTCTTTGTCCTGAATCTCAGTAGAAGTTTAATTTCTTTTTATCAAAGTCAAGCCTGTCCTGAACTCTGTTCTCTCCCTCTGTAACTATTCCTAACAGGTCAGTAAATATAAATATGCTTTTAATTTTTGTCTCTATGTACAGTTAAATGGGCCTTTGCCAATAATGAGGTAGAACCAAAATACCTTGATGGTATTTTTTGTAATTAATAAAAATCAGAAACATTTTTAGCAACAAAATATGTAAACTGTTTTTCATTTCTCTTCCCTGATTGCTATGTGACACACATATAGGTTGGTGTTGCGCTACAGTGCTGCATTTGCACAGAAATTTTCTTCTTCTATAACCCCACATATTACTACTTTACTGGTACATGGGAAACAGGTAAAGTGCCCAGAAATCTGAAGTGCAGCTCTGTGAGATATTTTTTCTTTTTGCTTATTTGCGTTTTGATAGTATCAGCTAATGCATTTTTGAAATGCTTTGCTCTTGATCTTAAGGAGTGTGTAGCAGTTTTCACAGGAATCACCATCAGTTGTTTTGAGTTTTTTACTAACACCATAGACTATTACAGCTTATTCCTCATCTCTGTGAATAAATGATTCTTAGTAGCCTCAAAACCTATGCTAGAAAAGCTCAATTACAGGTCTGTTAGGCTTGCAATTTGTCAGGAAATTATTATTAAATGTATTCATATCTTTAACCGTCTACTGCATATATGGAAAAATGTAGTCTTAGACGTTACAGCTTGTTTTTAACCTGGCAGGGGACATAAGTCTCTTCTTTTTATGCTGCACATGCAAAATATTACCTCAGCATGGAACACACAGCAAGGTTTTGGTGTTGTTACACTTTCTCTTGCAAAATCTTTCTAATTCTTCCTTAACTTTGGTAATTTAAAAATCTATTTATCTTGCAAAATGATGAAAATGGAAATGAAAGAGGAGCTGGCATTTCTTACCTGCCTTTGTTTAAGATGGTGTCGAGAAGAGAACAAGAAGCTTCTTATGGAAGTGGTAGTTTAATGAGTTCTAAATAAATATCTTTTTGATCCATTAACCTATATCTGAACTAAAAAATGAAAACCGACAGAAGATTGCATAAAATCTGGTCCAAATTCCACTTTGTAAATAATGTATGGTTTCACTGAGTTAATTTTGAGATTCTGCTGTGGCAGACTTCAGATTGCTATCTGAATTCATTAAACTAGCATGTGATATGCAGTGGGACTGCTCTGTTTTCTGCCCTCAGGTCTGTTGTGCGCTTCGCAGCAAGTCTTTTAGGTAAACTAGTGGACAGCCTTGCACCATCTATTACTAATGTTTTAGTTCAGGGCAAGCAGGTAAGTCTTTGCTCCTCAGAACTGCATTAAGGAATGATAACAGAAACTAAACAAATGGCTTGTTCATTTTGAAAGCCTCTGATGCTTCTTTTAAAAGTATGCAACGGCTTAAAAAAACCTTACCAAAGAAGAGAAATCCAGAGAAAATAAAGATATGAGTAATAATTGTATTTAGAATTGAATAATATTTTAATTAATGAAAGAATAAGACTGAAAAGACAGTTCAGCATTCATGGAAGACTGGAAGGAGCATGATTTCTGTAACTCCTTGGGTTTAAGGTCTCCAGGGAGACCTTGGAAACCCTTCCAGTGCTTAAAGGGGCTCCAATGGAGCTGGAGAGGGTCTTCTGACAAGGACATGGAGAGATAAGACAAGAGGTAATTGCTTTAAAATGAAATAAGGCAGGTTTAGATAAGATCTTAGGAAGAAACTCTTCCCTGTGAGAGTGAGGAGGGCCTGGCACAGGCTGCCTAGAGGAACTGTGGCTGCCCCATCCCTGGGAGTGTTCAGGGTGGACGGGGTTTGGAGTTGCAATGAGATGATCTTTAAGGTCCCTTCCCACCCAAATCTTTCTGTGATTTTATCTATATGACCTCTTACTTGACAAAAGTAGATGGAGTGAAGCATTAAGGCATCTTTTGAAAGACTTCTTTAATGAAAATATAATCGTTCTCTGTGTGATCATAAGACAATAGGTGGGTGGCAGCTGAGCAAAACTGTCAGGGTTTTCTGTTTCAAAGAAAGTTTAATTGTCAGTGTTTTTTCCTTTCCTAGGGAGAATATTGTTTTTCTTCCCCAGTACAACAATTTTAATTAAATTCATGAATATGTGCTTCTAAATAATACAAATGGAATATTTCTGTATTTTTTTGTATTAAATATATATATGTGTGTACCTGCTTACATGCAATGTTGTTGTCTTACTCCAGACTGAGGTCTGGGTTTGTGCTTCTGGCGCTACTCAGCTGTAGAGAAGGCTACATCTGCATGCAGCATAATTTGAGACAAATGGCAACTTTTTAACCTAACATCCCTTCCTTGATCACGTTTTAACAATGATCTTTATTTTAGCAAAAAATCTAGTCTTGCTGTGTTACTGACAGTAGATTAAAAACAAAACAGAATTTTAATAAAAACCCTTTTTTGTGAATAAACAATCTGGTACCAGCAATACATTTTCTTAAAATTAAGGCTGTAACTTTTAGCATGCTAGTAGAAATAAGAAAACAAAACTATAAATTTAATTCTGAATTTTAATTGAGTTCCACAGCTGAAATGTATGGAATTATATAACTGTCTAAACCTAATGTACAGTCCTGATGATAACCAAAGTAGTGGTCTTGTATTTTTATTTTAATTTGGAAAAATATATTCCATATTCACTGTGGTTGTTAGTGAAGTTTATGACTTCAATAGCATCCAGTTAACGGTATTAACAAGCATCAGCCATTGATGTAAAATTACCCTTGTACTGTGAAATTTTTAACATGCAAAGCAAAGGTGATGCAGTTTAGTTTCTGAATGGCTTTGCAGTGCTTTTCTTGCTGTCCCTATCCTCTGAATTGCTTTCCCTGTACCACAGGTGACACTGGGAGCTTTTGGCCAGGAGGAAGCAGTTATTTCTAACCCCCTATCACCTGCAGTGATTAAGGACATGATCTATGATAAATGCCGATTACAAGATGAAAGAGAAGCTGTGGTGCAGCAGGAACTTGTCATCCATATTGGCTGGATCATCTCCAATTCCCCAGAACTCTTCAGTGGAATGCTGAAAATACGGATTGGGTCAGTAGAGTACCTCTGGGATTGCAGGGGAATGTAGACTTCAGAGAACCACAAACTTGAATCAAGGTTAAACATCATTTACCTCCCACCTGTTCTTTCGTTCTTTGACAAGGTGACCTACAAATAGGCTGTGCTGGAGAGTTGTCACATTCCGTGGTGTCTGCATTTACTTTGCTACCCACAGAAGTTAATTAATTTTTTCACATTTAGGAAGAGACATACATTTGAATAAGCACTTCTTTGAAGAGGCCAGGTGCTACTGACTGAGATTTACTGAATCAGTGAGCACGCTTTAGAATCAGAACTTAAGTGTTTCATCTTCCTTTTTTTTTTTCCATAGAGAAAAATACAGCATTTCAGCACTGGAGGTAGATACCAGCAGCCCTTTTTCTAGCACACAAGATTCATATTTCTTCTTTAGCAGTACATTTCAGTCATCATAAAACAAAAAATTGCCTGTATTGCATTTAAGTGGAAGTATCCTTTTGCACTTTTAAATGCTTTTCTGTCCCCTCTACAGATCCATGTTACTCCTCTTTCCTCCCATTCCTTATTCTCTGTAGCTAATCCTTTTTGCAATTTTTTTTTCTTTCTCCCAAGGTTAATGCTAGATTCAATTTCCTTTATTTCAGTGTTATCACCCACTCCAGTGAGCAAAATTAACCTTCTCACAGAAATGGCGTTCCAGTTTGATAATGATTTGATTTAGTGTCTTGTTATTGATTTGTTTTCAGGGTTTCATGTTGAAATAGATCAAGTTTCTGACAGCCCTATTACTGTTAAAACTCCCAGCCAACTGACTTGAATTCAGCTCTTACCAGTGAAGAGCTCAGCAGAAGGTCCACCCTTGACTTTGGTGTGGCTTGTAGGCCCTTGCACAGAGAAAATACCAGTCAGAGACTCACACCCAGACACAGCTGAGGCATGGGTGGGGACAGAATTCCTGAGCCAGCTGTGTTGTTAATCTTAGTAACAAGAGAAGGACTCTCATCACCTGCTAAATGGAATGAAAGTAGCATGTTCTGCATAGAGTAATGGGCCCTATTACTCCCTGGTACCTTGCACCTCCAGTGCCTGGTCCTGGAAAGCTCAGATGTAAAGCAGCACTGAATCAGCTGGCCAGGCATCTCCAAAGTCTGTGGAGTTACTAAGAGCTCCCTAGAAAGGAGCGTGACTTGTCTTGCCTAAGCAAAATCATTCTGCACCTGGTTAGCTAAACAGTGCAATGACCAGGAATGTGGCTGTGGAGATGATAGCCTAAATCTCTCACTTCATTTTCAGATAAATGCAGAAGGGCTCTGATGTACCAAGCCTTGATCAGGTGTTATGGACTCTTTGAAGAAAAATTAGATCAGTTTCCTTTTGTTAGTAATGCCTACTGGAACTGAACCAGTGTAGAGGGTAAGAGGCTGAATTCTGTGCTTATCTGGCTTCTGAGGTATCTGTACCTTATTTCATCTTTGATATTGCATCAGAGGCTGGAGCACGGGTTTTACATAATGTGAACAATAAAACTCAGCATTTTCCTTCAACACTTTGCCAAATTCTGCTCCTCTGATACCTCAGGCTGAAAATTTTCACTGTTACTATATTTTTATTGAATCAAGTTTTTTTCAAAAAGGAGCAGAAAAAGAAAGTGATAGACTGGAAAAAGGAATTTCAAAGGCTAAACCTAGAAATAAGCCCTGAAGTCTTCGTAAATGTAAAATATTGTAAATTTTATGGCTTTTTAAAACTCATCAGCAAAATGCATATATAGTCAGAACATAATTCTGACTAGGAATTTTAACATCAAAAGGCAGGTAAATGTTGGTCGTAATGAACGTGGAATATAGGGAATGTAGTCCAGTCAATCTTCTCTATGGAAAACATGGTCCACAACACATTTCTTAATTGCATTATCCCTTTCAGCTTGTATCATGTTCCAATCAAACAGGAAGAGTAGGAGAGTAGTTGTCTGATATTTTAAGCATGTCCTGACATTGTGTGGAATTCTTATGAGCTATTTTATTAGAGTTATTTTTCCTATTTGGAAACTTTGTATTTAATGAATAAATGTATTCCTCCCCTTATGTAGGTGGATCATCCATGCTATGAAGCATGAACTGAAAATCCGTGCTGGGGATATGCCAGCCAAGGACTTGTACCAGATGTCCCCCAGTGAGGTGAAGCAGCTCCTGCTGGACATTCTGCAGCCTCAGCAGCCGGGCAGGTAATGAGGTGTGGGGCTGTGGCTCCCAATTTCTTTCAGAAATGTTCAAGTACATTCCATTCCTGAGCTGCTCTGTGTGCACCTGAAATCACCAGGAATCTGTAATCAGTTCTGTAATTTTTTAAGGCAAGGTAGCAAAAATGCACTTTTTAATTCTTTCACATGGGCCCAGGTTCCAGAATTGTTTCTTTTCTATTGCATAGTCCCTTTTCAGCTTTATCTTTGTGGAAATCTCTTTACTGCCACAGAAAAGAGATCAGTCTGCTATAATGTGAACTGTTACACTTTTTAATGTGGGGAAAAGAGCCAAAAATTACCCAATATCTCCACTTAAGTAACTTGTAAGAACAGTTTATCTGCTGTTCAGGGCCTGCTTTCTTCTGGGTTATTATATGAGTAAGAGCAGATGTTCTCTAGAATTCTTAAAAGACAGTGGTACTGCCTGAAACTTGAAATCTTTTCTCCAGTCTGTAACCAGCTGCCAAAAAGAACATTCATTGTCATATCAAGTTTGCAAGACAAAAGTTAAAATTGCAGTATTTCCACATAACTTTATTGGTAAGAGAGAAGTCAAAACTCTTCCTCTTGGTTTTAATTCTAGTTTAGTTAAACTTTGGCACATAATATCGCTAATAATTGCCATAGTCCTTGACTGAATGGGTGATGGGCTTTTCCTCTCAACAAAGGGGAATTACACCACACATCCTGCTGTTTATGTTCCTGCTGCATTCAAAACACACCTGTGTTTTTCCCCAATATATAATCCCTGAGAAAAGAGCTCCTTCAATCACTGCCTCATCTCTCAGTCCCGTGGGCTCTGTTCTCCATCTCCCAGATGCTTTTCAGAGCCTTGGCTGTGCTTTCAGAGCCTTGCTGTTTAGGTGCTCTCTCTGCTCATGTTGGTGCTGACACTGTCCTATAAATCACAGCAGAACAACCCCTCTGCAGCATCTTCCATGCAGTATTAATGCTCTTTAGGAAGCATTTGGTCAATCTCAGTAAGTAATTCAAGCACCACCTTTTGTCAAGAGATTTTACCTGTGTTGCCACAGCAGCTGCTGCTTATGATGCCTGTAACACACAATGGGTAGGTCACTGAAGGGCACTTAGATTGAGTTGCTTGAGTTACTGAGGATTTCTCTTTTTGGGTTATCTGAGTACAAAAACTCACCAGCATATCCTTCAAAACTTTCAGCCTTCTAACTTCTTTTCTAACTTATTCCTGTAAAGTATTGCTAACTCATTTTTCCTTGCCCATTAGTGACTTGTTTTTTAAAGTTTTCTTCCTGCCGGGAAATACAGAATATTATTTTTTTATCATCCTTTTATTTTTACTTTTTTTTTTCTTTTTGAGGACACCTTTTCCTACTCTTGCAATGTTTTTAGAAAAAAAAATCTCTGGTAATGTGATACCATAGCTCACTCAATACCAATTAATTTGTCATACAGAAAGGGATAAATGGTCCATTTACCTCCCTAACAGTCTCTCCACAACTAACCTCTCTCCAAGTTTTCACCGAAGACATTTTTTGCTAGCACAGACTCCACAGATTACACTTTTAAATCTATTTATGTAGGTCACAAAATTGCAAGGAACTCTTTTTAAATGGAGCATTGTTCTTTTAATGGTCCAAGCAGTTCTGAGAATCACTTTGCTTATTCAGTTTGCAAGACTCTCTTCCCGACCCTGTTAATGTAGGTGGGTCAGAGCATTTTTGACATCTTCAAATACTTTTTTTTTTTGCATTAAGAAAACAATTTGTTATTTTTACCACACCCCTGGTCTTTTTGCTTTTATGGAAGTTTTTTTATCCTAATCCAAGGACAGAGCTGTACAGAGAGTAAGATGAAACTGTCATAGTAGACATGAGTTTTTGATAGTTTAGTGCTTAACTGAGAAGTGATTGATGAGAAATGTTTTCTTACCTTGCCATGTTTATTCCATACAGTTATACAGGAAAAGAGCCCACAATATGTTGGCTTAGCCCTGGCTTTATAGGGTTAACTTTAAACATTTCCTTTGTTCTCAGAAAGTGTATCCCAATTACCTAGAGCTCAAACCTGTTCAGGAAATGCACCACTTAGTGATAATTTTTTCCCATTTATGCTTTAAAAAAAAACCTAAAACCAGAAAAAAGAACCAAACCAACACTGTCTGCTTTGTCTTGTGGTATAGCTGGGAGTGAGCTACACTAAGAAATTTAAGTGTAAAACCATGCGTGGAGTTGTCAGTGTTTTCTTTACTGGTTGTATGTCAGAAGGAATTCTCGCCTTTTCTCCAGTATTTAAGAATAAAGGTTTTTTAATGCAAAATATTTATTAATTTCATCAAGCACACTGGTATCTGCAGGAGCAGGTCATTTTACAGAAAAGTGTTCCTATTCTAAGCATGTCATATCAATCTACCAATACAAATGGAGCAAAAACTAAGCCCCCAAACTTATTACTGCTGAAATAATTTGAGCCAGGCTGCGAAAGGTCTGCAAAACAACATAACAACACTGTTCAAGCAGACCAAAGAATTTCCCTTTTTTTTTTTTTTCTTTTCAAGTAGCCTACCAGAACCAGGTCTAAGAAATAGAAAAAGGCATGAGGCATGTTGCAAAGAAATAATTTAATTGTTGTTATTCTAGAAAATAAAGTGTGTGTTGATTTTTTTACTTAAAATTCAAAAAGCAGCTAAGGACCATGTAACTTCTCTGTCAAATACATTCAGAACAGCCACACAAGACTTAAATCTGTCTTGTGAATCTAGCAATTAATTCATAGCCATGGATACCACTTCTTCAAGTTCCATTGCTGGTGTCTTAAACATTCTGGCTAAAGTCCCATTCCTGTAGTAACATGGAGAAGAAAAAATGGGAAAATTAAATTCCATACTTGGTGGTTTTAAGTAAAATGTTGGAATACTTCTGAAGGCAAACAGGATTTGAAATTCATGAAGAATATGACTCAGTTTGCTCAAAGCCTTAGTTTTACAAAACCATTCTGTTGAATCTTCTAAATTTGCAGGCCACTTGTTTTCTATAGATCATCAGGAAAAACTGCTTTCAACAATTCTGCTGAAATGCAATTTTTCTTATATGATTAGACCAGATGAATTTGATCTGCTACTGTTACTGGCCTGCACTGGATGGGTTTCACAGTTGCTGCTGCTTCTGCAGTTCCATAAAGCAGAGCCAGCCCCAGGAGATCACACCACATTGTGACCTCTGCATGCTGAGCCCCTGTGTTTGCTGTAGGTGCCCCTGGGCAGAGAGCAGAGCCTGCACACGGCGCTGTGAGTGCAGCACAGCTGCCTTTGGGGCTGCCAGGGCTGTGCAGGGCCTGTGCTGAGGCTGTCCCTGTGTGCCCACAGGAGCTGGCTGAACAGGAGGCAGCTGGATGGCTCCCTGAACAGAACTCCTGCGGGCTTCTACGACCGCGTGTGGCAGATCCTGGAGAGAACCCCCAATGGCCTGATCGTGGCAGGGAGATTCCTGCCCCAGGTAATCCCGCACACAGGCTCAGGCACTGCTGTTCCACCTCACTAGTAATGGTGAAACTCCTCATCACTAATGGTTGTTTTACGCCATCATGTTTTACTTAGAGTAACTTGTTCGTTGGGGAAAACAAATTCAAGTTTTCTATTTCATTTGGACTAAAATATAATTAGAACAGAACAAAAGCAAATAATTTCTATTAAAGCACATTTATAAAACTGTAATTGTAGAAGATTCTTTCCAAGTCATGAACTCTGAAATCTGCTCCCTTTTCGATCCTGCTATTATTTCTTAGTTGAATATTATTTGTTCAGCAAGCAAGTAGGCTCTGCCTGGGGGGTGGGTTTGATTTAATGCATGTGGTCTTTGAATAAAAGTATGATTTGCTTTTCAGCAACCAACCTTATCGGATATGACCATGTATGAAATGAATTTCTCCCTCTTAGTTGAAGATATGCTGCAAAACATCGACCAGCCACAATACAGGCAAATCATCGTGGAGGTCTGTGGCCAATAATTAATGACATTTTCTGGTGTACATTAGTATGTTACAGCCTAAAACAAAACAAAAAAATAACTTGGACTTAAATACTTGAAGAAATAACATTTTCCATATAAACATTTGCTTCAGAGGTGAGCACCATAGATTTTTGTGATTAAACAGGTTCCTGCTACATGTTCAGAACAGAGTGAGTTCACGATGTTCTTCCCCTTCAGCAAATATTAATGACAGTAGCAATACAATTAGGTCAGAGGAGGTAAAAATCTAATAATTCCAGTGTAGCTTTCCTTCAAGTCCTTAGCCCATGTCTTTTCCTAACAATTTCCTAGATCCAAGAAAAACTGCTCTAAAATAACCAGCTTGCCCTCTGAACCATTTTTCTTTCCCTTTCTGCTGAGGCTGTCTAGTGAGTAGCTTTACTGAATCAGCCACCTTCCCATTTCCTTGTGTTCCTCATCCTAACAAGACAGCAAGAGGCTGTTTGAATCTTTCCCCTCACTGCACACAATGTTTGCTTCCAGAACAGACGAGGAGCAGCTGCCCCCTGGTACCTGGCATCTGTGCTGGCAGCAGCATTCATTGTTAGTCCCCAAGGCTGTGCCCCTGGTGCTCCTCCCCAGGAACACCAAACCCCTCACAGCTCTGCCTCACAGCTCATGCTCAGGCTGGTTGCTGGAACACTCCCAGTTTTTGCTAGAAGATAACAAGTACCAAACACAAGGTGACTCCGCTGCTTACTTGTAGATGTTATAACAGGATGCTCATCATGTTCACCTTCCCATTTTAAACCCGTTTCAGATGTAAGTAATGTAAATTCTGGTGAACTGAAGCTTTAGACTGTTCTCTTTGGTTTTGATAAACTTTGTCATAACAGAATTTTAGCATCTGTGATTATGCCTCAGAACACCAAATGCTGAGGTTCAATGTTTGCTGCCTTTCACTCTCTCCACAGCATTTGTGCAGCCACACAGTGAACGGCATAAAATGGAAAATAACTTCCCTGGCTCCCAGCCAGGTTAGATGTTAATGTCAATCATTTACACCATGCCCTTACCTAGGCAGTCACCAGCAATTCAAACCTTTCATAAAAGCCTGTTTTTCCAGTGATTCTTTTATCAAGTCAAAATTCTATTATCTGTGCACTATCACCTGTGCCATTATTTCAAGCTTCCTGCTTGAAAGAGACACATGCAATTACTAGCAGTGCTATTATGTAACCTGAATTTTAAAAAATGAAATTTTAAGTCTTACAATCTTTTTCTGCCTTCTAGTTGCTGATGGTTATATCTGTTATTTTGGAAAGAAATCCTGAGCTAGAGTTCCAGGACAAAGTGGACTTGGACAAGGTGGTGCAAGAAGCATTTAATGACTTTCAGAAAGACCACAGCAGTCCAAAGGGAGCTGAAAATCAAGTGAGTAAAATATTGCTGTCTTACCAAATTTACCATTCTTATTGAAGTTACTTCTAAATGTTAATTCTGTGCAGT
This sequence comes from Chloebia gouldiae, assembly GCA_003676055.1. Lineage (NCBI taxonomy): Eukaryota > Metazoa > Chordata > Aves > Passeriformes > Passeridae > Chloebia > Chloebia gouldiae. The sequence goes on from QUSF01000110.1 coordinate 861,319, forward strand.
TCAGAGTAAAAAGCAATTGACAGAAGTTCAGACTGGAACACAAATAAGAAATTAATATACCCAAGGGCTGCCTAGGTCTGCAAAGAGCCTCTAAGCAGAGATGAAAGAGGTGCACTTTATTGCTGAGTTGTAAATTCAAAATGTTACAGTAAGGAGAATATTCTGTGTTCTATGGCTCTGAAATGGGACTCTCAGTAAGCTGGAAGAGTTCTCCTCAAAGGGGAAATAATTCTTTAGGAGGCACACTAGAACAGAGAAGAGTTAAAACTAACAAAAAAAAAGAAAGCTCAGTGAGGAAGTGTGAACTTAGGATCTTATGTGCACAGAGACTAAGAAAACTTTAATAACCCAAGAATTCATATTGACAGTATTAAAGTACAAACCTGAGATACAGAACTGTTCTTAGTTACTGATTTTTCTGTTAGATTGGCATTCATGAACCGGCAAAAGTTTGGCTAAAATCCAAATAAAGGAATAAATGCTTTTAATATTTTCTTCACTAAAATTATAGGTTTTATGCCTTAAAGATTTCTGAATATTCTCGCTACAAGTTTTGGTGCCTTAAAGCTCTGAAATTCTGTAATAAAGCCAAGTTTATTGGCCTGGTTGAAGGAGGAGATAAGAGTGAGACAAGTCCCAGAGCTACTGAGGATGATCTTCCTTGCTCCAGCTGGCATTTTATTGTGGACAGTATATTTGAAGTTATCTGTACTAGTTCTGAGGAATCTATTGATTCATAAAATTAACATGCAACAGCTCTTCCTCTTGCTGAATTTTTAGTTCCTTTAAAAGATGAGGAAGGATGTGCTGCTTAAGAACTTTCAAATGTTTCAATGTTCACTCTTTTGCCACTGTTTTTTTGTACTAAGATTTGAAAGCCAGCCAGATACCCAATCCCAGCATTGTGTCAATTTGCACAATACCTTTGTTTAGAAAAGAACACAGTTTCCTGGAACTTATGATCCTTTTGGTCCATATGATCCTTTCGATCCTTTTGGTTGGAGGGTAGTCACTCTGTGGCCATAGCAAAAGCACCCATCATCCACACAAATGGCTCTCAAGTGCCAGCTCCACACAGCACCTGGAATTTGCTAGTGACTTTTGTGACAAGCTGCAAAGGCTACAAACAGAAAAGAAAATTTCATTCAAACCCCAGTTTTTCCTGGTGCTGCCCTAGCCTCTATTGAAGTGATGGGGTTTTTTTTCTCCAAGCCCAGACCTACTCAGAATAATGAAAAAGAAAAGAAAAATTTTGAAAATTTTTGTCTCTTAGAAAGAGCCCCCTGATTTAGAGTTGTGACTAAGATTGTTGTTGGAAGTTCAGCTCCTTGCATTAAAATTTTCTGGAACCTGTCTCTCCCATGTTCCAGGTGGATGCCTGCTGGCAGTAACTGTAACCCTGTCTGGGATTGTTCTTAGGGTTGCTCTGTCTCAAGGTTTCCTAACACTGCTAAAAACTCCTGATTTGTCAGAAGTACGGTCTTCCATTAAATGGATTTGCAGATATTTTGAACTTTGCTGATTCCCTGTTAAGATGTAATAAATATAAAAAGTATTTATTCTAGTAAGTTCAGACACACCCTAAAACTACAGATCTCTGCCCTTGATTTAATAAAAGTAACCAATTTCCCAAATTAAAGCATTAAACCTTTTTTAGAGCAGCTAATGCATAATTTGAGAGTAAGCAGGTGTTTTAATGTCACTAACTCTGAAAAACAGGTGTTCAGTGGAGGACATCTATTTTGGTGATCTGATTAATGAATGAGTTCATGTGCTACCTGTGGTTTGGATCTTGGATTTTTTCCTTTTGAATAAATCTTCAGTCAGTTTACACCTCATGTACACCCAAGGCCCTGGCTCACCGTTCTACCACACAGGCATCACACAGCTGCATGTTTTAGGAGAGCAGTTGTTCTCTGACAGCTATGACATTTGAAAAAATGTTAAGAAGGTGGTATCTGTTCACTCCTGGAAAACTCAGTGAGGAAATAGATGCAGGTAAATACATATGGGAGATTTCTGAAAATTGAGCAGAATTATTTTCTAGTTTTAGAGTCCAAAAACACATTTGCATTTTTAACATAGCTGATGTTGTTCTTGTTTCCCTGTGTGTGGCTGCTTTCCACATTCACACTAATGGCAGGCTCTGTTCCCTCTCTGCAGAGTGACATGACTGCATTCTACAACACCCACCCACTTGGAAAAAAGGGAACGTGCAGCTACTTGAGCAAGGCTGTGATCACTTTGCTGCTGGAAGGGGAAATGAAATCAAGCCACGATGATCCTTGCACCATTAGCTAAGGCTTGGCACACAGCACAGGAATTGTTGCTTTACTTAGTGTTCCATGTATTTTTCAAGCCAATTATAAGGGACTGGTTTGAAGGGTAGCCTGGCTAGTGACACAAATGCATCCTATCCTTTGCTGAAAGAAGTGCCATTAAACATACCAAGTGCCACCACATTTTTTCCTTTCTCAGCTATGCAGCATGAAAGTAAGCACATGAACCTAGTCCTATGGTATTTGATTAAGTTGAATGGGAATGTATTTATGATTTTAAAATATGCATCTACTGTAGCTGGTAAATTCAAGGGAACGGCAGTATGAGATTTTGTCTTTATACCTCTATTTATTTATAATTGCAAACAAGTAGAAGATAAATTAATATGCATACCAATCAGTGTAGAAATACAAAAACTGGATTATTTTCTTATTATTCTACAAACAAATTGGAGGTGAAGTATTTGTTATTCTCTTAAGGTTTTCTTTATCGGTTCAAGTGATAGCATTCATTTAATGTGCTGGGTTTTTTAATTTACAGGTTGGTAACTTGATATACAGGTTTCATCCTAATAGAGCAACTTTTTATCTCTAGCAATACACATCACTGTATTTTCCCAATTGTTATTTAAACATCTGTAAGTTAACAAGGGAAATGTATGGTAACACAATAAAAGTTTGTTTTTTAAAAAAAGGCAAACAAGCTGTATTTAAATTAAAATCAATGAAGAAATAACTTTGTATTACATATGTTATCACAGTATTAAATAATTCAAGATACACTTATTTATCTCCTAAATGTGTGAAAACACTGTATGCTATATGCTTTATTTTGGTGAAAATAATAAAAAGCAAATGCTTGTAAAAAAAAAAAACCTGTCAAAAATACTCTTAAGTGACATGCAAAGAGACTCCTGCTGACTGTAGTGGCAACCTTTGACCTGCTACTAGAACCACCTTGCAGCACTGAAGTGTCACTTTTAGCAGCACAAAACACACTTAAGCTCTGGAACAGATCCTTAAACATTTTGCCAATTAAGCTGATAGCGAGGAGCTGCAGCTCAGCTGAGAGGCAGTTGTTGCCACACTGCTGTCAAAGGCAGGTGCTTTCAGAGGGCAAAGCCCCTGCTCCTGCTGCTCCCCTTGCTGTGACACACTTACCTGTGCAAGCAGAGGGGAGGGGACAGGGGGACAGGGAAGCAGATCCAGAGGACACCCCCATGGCTCTCCCTGGAGCAGCACCATGCTGGCTGCAGGGCTGCAGCTCTGCCCTGACTGCAGCAAGGTGGGCACAGCTCAGCAGCAGTGCAGAACACTGCCTCAGCCACTCCTCCCAGCAGTACAACAGGACCTGGGATTTTCTACTGCATTACTGCCCTAGGAGTTACCAACTGCAATGGATTCCACTTGTCCTTTCTGTTAAATGTTGCCTGCAGCTGGCCACGGCTCAGTGACCACATGAGTAGCAAGATCTCTGTTTCGAGTAGATTTTAACAATGATATTTGAAATGGGTGTATCTCTGGCCATACAATACAGAACATAACTCTTGTCTACAGACTGTAAATGCTATTGAAAGGAAACAATCCTTTACATATAGACCCTACACATTACTCCACGAGCACTGGCAGTTTCTCGGATTCTGGTTTTGCAATTGCACATGATTTAGTGTAACTCAGTTTAATTCTTACCCCTACTTTTTCCTTCTCTCTTGTCCCATTAGCACCTCAGTTATTGGTTAGCCTCAGGTTTGCTGATCTTGGTCTGAACTTTAGAACTGCAAATGAATGAAAATGCCAGTGACCATTTACCCTTACACAAACCTGGAATGAAAATCCATGCAAACTGTTCCTGTTTTCCTTTATAGCCTTGACCACATGGTTTATGAAATTATGATTGGGACAGTTTTTCAGCTGCTACAAAATAAGGATAAATGAGAAGATGAAGATAGCAAAATCCAGCAGAGTCCACATTCTCTGAAAAAGCTTCTTGAATCTGAAAGGACAATACGATTAATTTTTCTCTTGGTGAAGTAGGAACAAGACACAGGAGCTTGACACAAATGGCTCTCACAGAACCTGCCTTTTAAATTATAGCTTTATAAGATAACACAAGGAAATTGCAATAGAAACTAAATTTTATATTAAATATTTTTCTACATTATAAAATAGCATAGCAGAAAATAAAGGGTAAACCAGACAGTTTTTAAACAGCCACATCCCAAGTGATGTATGGTTAATATCTAACAAACTTGGTGCTAATTTGCTTAAAAACATTCTGCCTCAAAAGGATAAGGAAGGAGATGCCTTTGGGGTTGCAAATTGGTAACTGCAGGTGCAGCAGTCACCACAGTGCCCTGTGTACTTGCAAGACCTATTGGCAATAGAGTTGCTCCAGGTATTAAAGAAATAAGTCCCAAAGTTCCCTTATCATACACCTTCACACCTCCAAAACCTGAAAACCCATTCTGCTTACAGGGAAAGTAAGATCCATTAAAACAGTGGGAAAACAACAGCTGAAAAACTTAAAATTTCAGCTGTGTAGTAAATGCAGATTGGTTTTAGCACCACTTTTTTTCCTGATTCCTCTATCAGATACTCTTGAGAAGACCAAATTATTTTAGTTAAGCAAACCATAGGAAAAAAAAATTCCTCTACTGTTAGGAAAAGGGATTTAAACACACACAGTCCCACTCCCCTCTCCACCCCCAAACTCAGTCACCTTCAATTTTACCAAAACCAGTCTTCACACTGCATTCCTGTGCCACTTAATAGATGTCATGCTCCCAGTGCATCAGACATTTCGAGTGCACAAGTCCTCAGGAGAATTCAGGAGAGAAGTTTGTCCTCAGGAGAGAACAAGCAGTTCAAGGCATTTTTTCTGTTGGCTTTGTTGCTTTCCTCCACATGAATTTTCAGTCTTATTTTCTTACAAATAAGTCTGTGCAACTGATACAGAACAAGATACAGAAAAAAATGCACAATCAGGTTAACAATAAATCACTCTCTGAGAAATCCTCTTCATTACTTCCTAATCCATCACAGCTGAAAATGTAGTAAGAGATGCAGAACTGAACAGGCTTTTTTTGGCTCAGCCCTGGAGCAGGGGATGTGATGGTATCACAGCACTGATGGGGCATTTTTCTGAGCAATGTTTTCTCATCAAGGTCCATCAGCAAGCAGTGTCTGATAACAGCAGCATTACTGTCATAATACCATTCTGCTTTTGTACTTTAGGCCTCATATTTTTTTGTTTTCACTGCTATTTAAAATACTTCCTTAAGCCTTATACATTAAGTTCATGTCATGAAAACAAATTCCTTAGGAAATGTTCATCAGTCAGAATCAGTGTTATTTTATGTTCTTGTACCTTCTGCAGATTTCAAGAAAGTCTACTTGCTTGGCCAGTGGCACTTTTAAGACTGAAAATTACCCTTCTGTAAAAATTCTTTTCAGCTACATGGGTGTTGCAATACTAACATCACTGGAAGACAAATTTAATAAAAAAAAATACAGTCAGAGCATTTACCTACAAGAGACTTTGTATATAGTTGGTAAGAGGAAAAAATAAATGTATCAAAGAAAGTGGGAGTGGTGGGGCAATCTGATGCTTAAAACATAAATTAAAAAAATACTAGGATGCAATTAATTCCACTGAAGCCTATATATCTCATCCCAAAATCAATCAAAAAAATGGCTTGATTGAATTTTTAGATAATTACTATCCACTCCTGCCAAATATATTCTGTTCTCCAGAAGCGTGACAGTCTTTTAAGCTAATGAACTAAGCCTTGCAGCATGAGAAAATTAAATGAACAAGAAAATCTTTGCTGTGCTATGAACTCAAAATGCAACAGTGTTGGAAAACACGGCTGAGAGCCCAGAGGAAATGTGCAGGGTTATAGCCACTGTCCATACCTACCTCTGCTCCTTCCACACTCAGTTCAAATCATGGGGGTGGGTGAATATGGGGAGAAGGTAAGAAGGAAACTCAGCTGGGGTCTTAGGTGGAGAGAAGTTAAAGGATTTCCCCTAGGGGTTTGGTTTTGGGAGTGGAATAAGGAACGTGCATTCTTTTAATTTACCTCTGTAGCACTCTGACATTAGGAATTACCAATGAAATTCTCTCCACCTGAACTTGCTTTTTCCTCTTGCATATTAGCAGGAGCTGGAACAAAAACAATGCAGAAAAAAACAGATATAAGGAATTTAAAAGTCTACTTGTGGTGGGTCTTTCCTGAATCAGACTCTCCTAAAAGGTTTGCAAAGGTTTTCTGTAACCTTCCATAGCAATGCATGTTTCTGACAAGGGGAGGGAGACGGGAACTAAAAAACTTCCCCTCTTCACATGAATACATACAGGATAATTGCTCCTTTTTTCAGATCAGGTCAAGAATTAAGTTTCTCATTTCATAAAATAACAACCTTTTGAGACAAAAGAGATGTTCTTTGGAACAGAGGGTCCTGCTACCACCCAATTGTAAGGATTGATCTCATTTCAGCCTTGTCGTTTTGGGAAAGTGGCAGGAAGCTCAGAAAGCCCATGAAGAATGCCATAGTTGATGTTTTTAGGGAATTTGAGGCCAGACAGAAGGAGGGAAAGGGTGACATCATGCATAGGGAAAAAAACTTCTGTAGGAATCATTTCTTACTTTACTTTCACACTAGGGAAACAAAAGAAAGAGGTCTCTGTGCCTTGCCACATGAGGAAATCCACTCAGGTGCAAGGGGCTGTATGAGGAGAGGGCACCATGCTGGTTTATATCTGCACCACAGACTGAAACCTTGCATATCTCTCCATTCTGGCAGGAAACACAATTTACTAAAAAAGAACTTGCAAGTAAAAAACACCTCCTAAACCCACTTTCTACCCCATCACTGAAGAATAATGCATGGATGTCCCCCTGGGTTATGTTCCAAAAATGAAAACATACAATGTTTTAATGCCTCTTTGAACAGGACTGGGATTATTTATTCAAGTGTGTGTTTTTTGATGTTGTTGCCCAAGCTGCCTACAAGCCTCTCAAGTTCCTGCTTTGCTTGCTGAGGCTCCTGTATCAGTCAGTGGTCCCTGCAGCAGGGCTGCCAGCTGTGCCAGTAAAGCTGGAATTCCTGGCACTGCTCATGGAGGAGTCACCTGGCTGCATTCAGACCCTCACAGGACTAATCTGAGTCATGGGCAAGCCAACCCAGCAGATTTCTGGGTTCCAGTGACAGGCTAGGTGTGTTTAGTGAGCTGAACTTGCATTGCCTGAAGATAAATTATGCTGCAACATTTCTGAAGGACACATTAACCATGTGCTTAGAGAAGACTGGAGCACGTTCTGTTAACCTGAGTGTTTGTGCATCTGCTCTATAATCGATGATAAGTAATAAAAACAAGCCAGAAAAAAAAATGTTAACAAGATTCTCGTGTGCCTGGGAGGTGTTTAGCATTGCTGCCCAGGACATAAAGTTGTTGCAAAAAAAAAAAAAGAAAACTGTCTTTTAGAATGCAAAAATGAACCCCTACAGTTTCATGCCATGTCTCCAGACTGAGCCAGGTACCTAAATCCAAAATGCTTTTTCTTTGTGGACAAATCTCCTTCCCCACAATGTTTTCTCTGCAGTGCTAGGGACCTCAGAGGCTTAAATATAAGTGAAATTATTTAAGTACTTGCTGTACTTTGATCTTACTTTTGGTGATTTCCTCTTCTCCAAGGATGTAGAAGACCCAAGTGTAAAATTAGAAGAAAAAGACGCATAAAGAGCCAGGCAAAGGAACTTAAAAAGGTGTTTTGTCACATGGCCGAGCATGGCTGCTGTAAACCCTGCAAGCACCACACACAGGGAAATCAAATTTCAAGTTGCTTCCTGGCCATCTCAGAGCACATCTGTGAGATATGATGGTGAAAATATCAATGAACAGTCCCCCCCATCCTCACCTGTGTGTACTCCCCCCATTTTTAGCAGCCAGATCTGCACTGGAGGCTGGGGCTGACGAGCCCTGCTGATGCTCCCTGTTGGCTGGGAGGCCACAAGATTTGGGGCAGGATCAGAAGAAACTTCATAAGCTGTTCCTGACATGCAGACAGCAGAGGCTACCACTCATCAGCCTCATTCTGGTCATGTTCCTGTGCCTGATTTTACTCAGCCAAAGCAATAACATCAAAAATATTCCCCAGACTGTACACACCCCACTGGTGTGCTGCTGGAAATGGTAAATTATTGTATTCATAAGAACCCTTCAAAAAGGGAAGTCTAGGTTGGCAGTCTGATTTTTTGCTCTCTGCTGGAGAGAACCTGATGTATGGTTAGAAATTTTTCTTCTCCCAACTAACCGACAGGCAACTGCCCTCACAGCATCCAGTCAAATATGTTGTATTTCTAGCTGCAAGAAATGCTCTCTCTCTTCAAAGCATAGGTTTTTCACAGAAAAGATGCAAGAGACTTTAGTTCCAGAGCCCTGGCAGATTCCTGTGCCTCTCCTTTATGAATAGGAAGGCACCTGCTTAAGTACCATGTTTGGAGAGGCTACAGTCTCTCCTCCTGTATATTTTCTGCTAACACCTTTTATGCCACATATAAACAAAATTTATTGGAAATAATTTAATATATATATTTTAAAATGCAAATTCATTGCATACCTTAGCCTTGGAAGTTTATTTTTGTTAGATGTATTAAAAACATTTCATAGTGAGATATGAGAACATGAAAACAAGTAATAGTATTTGGATCTCATTTATCTTTTAAATTGTTTCCAAAATTCTCTTTTCATGCAGAAACTGTAATGTCCTTCTTGTCCTCTGAGGCATTGGCCAAGACAGAGAAAGCTCACCAACTCTTCTCAAATTAAGCTTTCTTCACAATGCAGGTTTCAGATTCAGTGCTGTCAGCCTCTGTTTCAGTTCCATGATTCACACAAGCTTTGGATCAAGCCTCAAGTGACAAAATGAATTTACTCCTTCTGGATATTTATTTTTTCACCGTAACGCTATCTGCCTCTCAGTACCAGAGAATTCATTACCTTGGATCAGGTTAATTGTGTGCTTATTTGTAACTCATTTGTACCTTGAAGCCTTTATATTAAATATTCCATTGCCTCAACTGACTAAAAAATTCTTTACCCAGTTACAATATCAAGTCTTGTGTTAGACCTGACTCTGGTTTGCTTTAAATGCTTTTGGTTTAGAACATTTTACTTGTCATGCAAAAATAAAACAGAATGTATAAATTTGTACATTTTGGGATATAAATAACAGAGGTTAAGAGGCAGCTGGAGTGGAGGTCCTGTGGTCATTGACACCTCCCCCCTCACTCAGACTGCAGTGGCACTGCTCTAACGACACTGCAATTTGCATATAGAAAAGGAGAAACCTTCAAAGACAGCAGCAGTTCATTAATTTTAATGCAACCCATCCAAAAAGTGCATAAAGCAGAGGTAAATATTTGTCCACGGGATGTCATCAATCTCTTCTAGTCCATCATGGTACATTATTATTTCCTCTGTACCTAAATGACCTCTCAGACTGGAATGCTGTTCTGAACCAAGCTTCAGTTACAGAAATTATTGCTAAACAAAATATTTTGCGGTTCCTTGCAAAGCAAGGATTCAAGATGGAAGATGTTATGTAAGAGAAGATGAAGATGGAGGACAAGGACAAATGAAGAACAGGTTACCTGTCCTTACTATTGCACAGGCAATAGCTGTTCATTCTTTCAAATCATTTTAAGATTTTTGTTGTCATTGCTTTTGAATAGAATCACCTGTACCTTAATAGATAAACAATCACTAAGTAATTCAAATCAATAGCAAGAGACTAAAAAGTAGCATAAAAGACTTAAACTTTAAAAACATGTTCTGCAGTTCTGCACACCTTTAAGCTGAGTTTTAGTCCTACACATACAGTTTCTGGGCTTGTAAATTCCATACATATAATTTTTGCATGCAAATACTTAAAACTGATATCAAAACTTTTGGCTTTCTACAAAGACAGGAGCAGACAAAGCCAAAATGCCTTTGTGGCATTTTCTGTTAGTGCCCCCCCTGTTTACTTGACCAAAGTCATTCTGGCCTGAGCTGGCACAAACCTTTGTGCAGCCCACCCTCAGAGCTGTACCTTTGTTATGCTGTGGTTTTGAGCAGGTTGGTACATGGCACTGCAGGGTGGCATGTGCCAACATTAATGCTTTATAATGACTGCTGATGCTCTCAGAAGATGGAATGACATCTCCATGAAGAAAAATTACCACTTTGGCACAATGTCAGCACTATTTCCCTTTTCACTGCAATCAAAAGCACTGCAGATAACCCACAGGGGAGACTTGGTCTGTTTTGCAAACCCTGTTATAGGCTTCACCCCAAAGCCAGAGCTCCATCCCCAGCCCTCTCCTGAAAACAGCTTTTGCTGTTTTTGTCATCAGGATTTTGTCATCTGTACAAAGGCCTCCACAGACAAGAGGCTCAGTGTAAGACAGGGGAGCAAAAAAAAAACCATCAAAGGTGTCATTGCAGGACTTGAATCTTCTTTCATTTGCTGGTCAAACCTGACAGAGTTAATGTATAGGAAGTTATTTGTACTCTATTCATATAGAACTTTCATAGATACAGAATCAGAACTATTGGACTTTCAGACAAACAATTCCTATCTTCATTCCACTGACAAGATGGGAAACATTTCATTTGCACCTCAGTCAGGGATCTATGAAGGCAGTAAGATTCATCTACTCAGAGCTTCCTACCAGATGAACTGGAATCAATTTTAGATTGCTGAAAAAGAGGTCTTGTACAGAAAGGTGACTCCAATACAATCTCACTGCCAAATCACATTCAATGTGAAGTTTCAATACAAAACATACTTCAATATTCACAGTGCCTGAAATCTACAGTGGGTTTGATCAAAGAGTCAAGTGAAAACTGATCCGAGCCTTACAAAGCCAGGCCCCCAGAACCAGCACAATTTTGGGATAGAAAAAGATGAAAGCAGCAGAGAGAGCTTTATTTTAGATCCTGTCTTAGAAGAGCCCTGACAGAGACTCAGTCAGGATAGCTCATGAATAAAGCCACACCTAAATTAAAGTATTAGCTAGACCCACACTTTCCTAGAACTGTTCTTTAATGCAGAAGTCCACTACAGCCTATTCATGGTAATATTTCAAGACGTCACATTTTACTTATTTCTGGTAAAAAACTTCTGCCATGAAGTTACAACAAATTCACGAGTTTTACTACAGCACTACTAAATTGCTTTTATTAAAAATGCACCCTAGCACCAGGCCAGCAAGTGAGGCTATTTTTGGACAGGATTTTCAAATACTTTTACTTGAATTGCTGCTCTCTGCTGTACCAATGGTAAAGTTTCCATTAGTGTCTGAGTGAATAATGAACAATTCCCCAAGTGTTACCCGTATTTTCTTTCCCTCGAGGCTGCCACTGATTTCTGTGACTCCAGGCACTCCTCTCTGCTCCTTGCTCCATCCAGCTGTTCCAAAGGTTACAGCATTATGTGTTTAAGGCTGTCAGCTCAAATTTTTAATTTGTTCAATAACAATCTACAGGGGGATATGAAACAAAAAATTACTTTAGAATATTCACCATGCCTTTTAGATAATCTTTTAGAAAATCTCCAATATCCAAGCCTGCACACTGGGAACTGGCCCATGAAGTTTTGTACTGACAAACTTCAATAACATTTTAGAAGAGAACTCGGCAGCTGTCTGGCATTAGCCCTCCAGTTTCCATGGATACAACAATTAGATCAGCACAAACAAAGCAGCTGAAATTTTCAAATGAATAGTATTTTACATCACCCTCTTGCACAAAAATCCTGGTGACAATAGACATGTTAAAAATACTGAATTTTTTTAGTTGAAAGCCCAGCCATAGAGACAACACTGTTAAAATAATAGTTGTAAAAGAGAAGAAAATAAATCCTATATTTTACCTTCTCATTTTAGATAAGGAAGACTACATGGCAAAGGAAAGATTATTATTAATATTTATTGAAAAATAATTTCCAGTTACACGAGTGTTTTTGCAATACCAGCAAAATTTAGAAAGAAGCTCACCTTGTTTTGAGGGGTTGCAGAGGGGAAATCAAACCAAACCAACAACACCAACAGAGAAGCTATATGTGCTCTTAGGAGAACTGCAACAGGAGCTCTGCAAATACATCCAGCTTATTTATGCTGATCTCAAAATGTGATATAACAGACACAAATTCTGAGCCAAGCCAAAAAATAATATTAAACTGGAAACACTTAATACACTGAAGCCAGTAATAGGAATATCCAGTGACTGCAAGCAGTAACTTGTAAAGATAGAAGGCTGAACAAAAATCTCAAAACAAGAATAATACTGGGTAATCCAGACAGTTTGTCACAAGCTTTGTTACCTTTGGTGTGTCTAAGAGGTCTCATTTAAGACATCCACTGTGGTTTCTGTATCATGGTGTAACAAATCTAATGCCTTCTGTTTCTAGTGAGAAGCCAGCTAAAAAGCTCAACTTTCTCAAAGATGCAGGAAAACATGACTAAATGCAAGGAAGGAAAGTTTGGATTCCCTTCTCATCAGGCACTGTTTTTGCAGACATAAATAAATACACAGAGTTTGCCAGGAGAGATTTCTCTGTTGATTTCTTCTATAATTTATTCTGAACCACAAACAACTTCCTCTTACAGATTTGTTATTAATTATTAAATCCTCTGAGAAGAGCTGTTGTGCTGAGATCCTTTATGAGTGTTATTAATTCTTCCATGATTTAAAAGCATCCATAACTCAGAAATTCAAAGCCTATATCAATTAACCAGCCAATACCAAGGTTGTAATGATCTCTTTAAATTGAAAGTGCACTATATTGTGAATATTAATTACATTTTTTTTGTTATTACATCAAATAACTTTTTTATACTGATGGTTTCAGATTTCTCTGAGTTTTCCCAATTGAAGGGCTAGAAACACTTAAACTAAACTCCCTTTCAGTGTGTTCTACCCTCAGACACTTTGTACAAATTCCACAAAGCACTCTCTGGATTCTTTAATGGGCAAACAGGCAGGATATACACCAGAGAGCACACAGTCAACTGACTGTGGCACAACTGGGTTTTTAGTGATTCTCACAGCATGCTAATGTAAGACTGAATGTCTCATACTAAATAAGGAGACAATTAGATTTCTAAGTTATGCTAGACTCAGATATCAGAGAGAGGGAACTGAATGTTGATGCAAACCAAGCCCTTGCAGCTGTTAGTGTGTCACCAGAGAGAGCAGGGACAGGGCTGGCACCCTTCCCTCCTGTCCCCAGCCTCCAGCCCTGCACATGCCCCAGTCCACAGCACACAGCCTGCCTGGAGAGAGCAGGAATGGGGAGCAGATGAAAACATCCTGCACCTGCTTTACTTTTCCTCTGGGGCCTTAAAACTAAGAAGGCAGCTGCACTCAACAGCTCCAGCTCAGATTTTTGTGCCTCCTCTTCTCAGAGCTCAAGGTACAATTTGGTACTCTTGCTATTTACATTGCAAACCTGGTGCTTGGGCATATTTTTGTTCCAAGCACCCCATTCCATAAAGATTTCCACCCAAATCTCTGCTGTCTGACTGCACTAAATTTTTTACTAGGAATTAACAGCAGTTTATCCCAAATCCAAACAAAGTTCCACACAACTGAAACAATCTCCCTGCTCTACACTTCAAAGGGAGCCACAAAAATAGTTAGAACAACTGATACGACATAATGATTAGGATAGAAGAAGGGAAATGTGAAATCTTAATTGTGGAATCACAAAACAGTTCAAACATGATTTGTTTTTCGAGAAAAAGGACTGTTGAGGTTCCCCTCTAAAATAGCTTTGCCTATATTCACTATAAATGAGAATCAGCAAGGACAAGCAGAAGGAAAACAGGCACAGAGGACCATGGGAAAACAGAAAAAAAAGGAAAAATCCACCACAGAATGACATGGCTTTACTGGCACTGCTATATTTTCTTTTCCTGTCTCTACAGTTTAACCAGGAAAGTTTACATCTCTCCTTTTTATAGAGGAGAGAGCTAGGCCACTGGAAGAGGACCAATCTGTATTATGTGCTACAAAAGTTAGTCTAACAACAGATTAAACAAAGCCTTGAAAATTAAATAAAGACTACTGGATGTTTTTAGTGTCTCACTCCATAACCAGAGGGCAGGGGATATACATACATATTCATCAGAAGTCTACATGGTGAGGTTTAAAAAAACCTAAGACATTACTGTGGAGACTGTCAACAATTCAAGACAGGAACTATTTAAATGAAATGATTTAAAGACTGAAATAGCATCAGCTATTCTGGGGAAGCAGAATTTATTTCTGTTAGATAGCTTTCCCTGTATGATCCTGCCACACACTATGTTCCTAGCTTGCTGTCACTATAAAGCTTGCCATTACAGATTTCTGGGGATACCTAGAAGCACATAAGGATAATTTGTCTCTCATGGAATGCTATATCAGTAAATATCCAGGCTATATCAGTTAGATAAATGGGGGATTCAAAGCTTAACTCATGAAAATTTTGATTGTTTACTACTTCTTCCAGTGAGCTTTTTAATGTAGTGTAACATAAAATGTTATGGGAATAAGAGGAAAGCTGGGCATCAACAGCACTTCTGCCAGGCAACAGAACCCAGAAGTGAAGAGGGTTTCTGCTACTTCCAAAAAATTACTTTGATGGCATGTATTGCATCTGTTCATTTTTCCAGTGCCTAAACAGGCAAGAATGGTTTTCAAATCCTGCGAGTCATTTTAGTTGTTTTATGGTTTCCATATAAAGTACAAACGTTTTTGACACTAAAAGTTTTAAGTTGTAAGTGAAAAGAGGCGAGGTTTAACCTGCAGTGTGAAATCACATGTTAGTCAAAAGAAAACCCAACATGCATTTCAGAATAATTGCTGATCAATGGCACCTCACTCTCACACAGATATATGGAAAACACAGCAAAAGAAAAGCCTTTCACATTAAACAAGAAAGTCTAATAATCTTCATCTTCACATCCTCCCCCAGTTCCCAGAGTTTATTTAAATGTGAGAGACAAGTTGAGGTCTGATTTCCCCAAACAACGTCTCAGACCCTGCAGAAAGAGGAAAATGTTCATGCTGAGGAGTTTGGTGTTCTAAAGCATGAATTGCAAAAGCACATCCTCCACAGGCCTCAGGAATGCCCCTGTGCTGTGCTGCACACGTGTGTGCACATCCATACACAGCTGGAACAGCCTCTGCCCTTTGCCCTGTCCATGGAACAGCCTCTGCTGCAGTACCTGCATCTGCTTTTTGGGCTGCAGAACCCATCTGCCTAAAGGCAAGCTGCACAACATGAATTTTGGGGCTGTAAGTACCATACCCAGCTTTGTGACTAACTCTCTAAAACTGTGCTCAACCCACTCGCCCTCTCTGTGACTCTGCTTAGCCTCTGGAAACTGCAGAGAACAGCTTCTGTTTCCCCAGGGTGGAATACTCAGGAAGTACCACAAAGTAATTAAAGAGGCTTCCATCAAGAATCAGACAGAAAGCTGCAGTAATTTCTCCTTCCTTCACAGTGAGTCAGCAGAAGCCAGACCTCTTTCCCAAACACAACCAAAATCTCCAGGATGGATTTCCCCCTTTTTTTCCTAAGCTGAGGCAATCACAGCTCTTCCTGCTTCAGCAAAATATGCTCTGCAGAACAACAAATCTCTCCTCAGCCTCAGATGTGGCACATTCTAAAATATCTAAAAATACCTCAGCTACCCTTGGAGGTTTCAATTTGCCCTTATACAGGATAATTAACTCATGGATTTGAGTTATTGTAATTCCCTGGTAATGGGAACAATTTTAGGGTAATTAATAAGGCATTATGGCTCTCTCTCTCTCTCTCTCTTTTTTTTAATTCACTGCTTTCTTTACAATATCTGAGTCAAACTTTTAGCCCCACGGTATGACTTTGGTGACTAATGTTTTATGAAGATCACATTAAATATTCTTCTGCCTGAGAAAAGATGGGGTGCAATCTGAGTCCATTTAGTACCAAACCTGCCTTTAGTCAGATCTTCTCCTTATGTCAAAATGTTGCTGTGAGATCTACATTAAAACAGAACCATTTGCACAGACATACACTTCCAAAAGCTTTATTGTACCCTGATCCCAAAGCACAGACTTGGAAACCTGCTGGCAAAGCCTTGAGACTTCACAAGAGAAAATATGACATTGATACAAAAATCAGATGGCAGCCCTAATGGTCTTCTGCCCTTTAGCAGCAAGGGTAAACCCTCAAGTCCACTATGTCCTGGAACATAAATCCCATTACAGCTGGAAAATGAATTTCTCAGACTAGGTCAACAGTATATAATAGTCAATGAAAGTGCACTAATCTGGGGTCATGTCCATCTCAGTTATTCATTTCCATTGCATTACAATAATTTCTCTTGAATTGGGATGCTAAGGCCCTTAATGCATGAATGCAAGTTTTTGGGCAAGCATTAGATCTGTGTTTCATGGAGTTTTGCAAGAAAACATTTACATTTAGTTCTTTTTATACTTCTTCTCAAATCTGACTTGTAACAATCCTATAACACAATTATTTTAATGTAAAAAAATAGTTAATTTCATGCATATTTTCAAAGAGTTCCACTGAGAGTTGATGTTGTGGTGTTACTATGAAAATATCATTTATTATGTTTGCAGCTTTCAGCAGAAACACAGTCAGGTATCCAAAAAACACATCTAGAAAATCTGCTAGGAATACCAGCTAGAAATAAGCCAGCATATTTCATAAGCAAATTAAAAATATTTTTTTTGGGGGGAAAAAAGGAACATTTAATAGCTTTTGTATATGAAAGGTATCTGGTGACAAAGAGCTGAAGGGTATAAATTAATTAAATTTATTTTTTTCATACAGAGCCAAAAGAGGCTCTACCAATGCGCAGCTTTCACCAACATCAGTTAACAAAGTAAATTTTAAGTAGCTTGGATGAGCTCTTTGGTTGCATATTGATTTATCCATTCTTCTGTGTGGGTGGTAAATTATTGAAAACTGAGATATCTGAAACCAGAGAATGGAAACGCATCAGGGTTTGGGTCATTAGAGAAGAAGTAAGAACTGAGAATTAAATATGTATTACCACCAAATATGAAGGCATAGAAGTATTTTTCACTAATAACTGGGCATAACAATGAGTGAAAAACATTCATATTGTGAGGAAATATAGAAGGAAAAAATCTGTCACAGTGAACTAAACAAATGTCAGAGACAAACCTCCATAAACAAGGACTATAATTCATTCTGTGAAATTAACTACAAATTAAAAAACCCAGAACAACAAAACAAAACAGAAACCTCCTTCCATTATTAAATTTTTGTTTTCTCTGTGTTATTTCTTATATACAGTTAATAAAATCAGGTGATGGCTGGAAACCAGAATATGAGGATAATTGTCCAAAGTGGAAAAAAAAGGGGGAGAAGAGATACACATCACACAATAACAAAAAGAAAGAGCACAAGTGATGCAGTGCATGCAGAGGGCACACCCTGTACCTTTGTTATGTATCAAAGTTGCTGTTCTCATTGACACAGACACCTTTAAAGGTTTGGTAGGGTGGCAGGAAATTCCTGGAGACTGACACAGATCATATCAATGTTAAAAACAACCACCATAAAAGGACAGTATCGATTCCAACTTAATAAATATGTGGGTTTGATCCATCAAAGACCAAATATTGTCAAAAACTTGTTCAGCATGTAGTGGAAGAACAGCTGGAAGCTGCAGTTTGAGCATTACCACATGGATGAAATAAACAGCAGCACACATAACCAACACTGCAGCTGGGAACTGCCTCAGCCTCCAAAGCTGCCCACGTGTGAGGAAAAGATTGAAAATGGCCCAAAGTGTAGCACCTGTTATGCTCTACATGAAATCACAACTGTCAGGCTGTGATTTTTAAACATAGGGGAAAAAAGCACATTTTCAGCAGCAATGCACTTCAGTGTTGTGCAGTTTGCAGCAGCCACCACCCCCAGCCCTGCCAGCAGACATGCAGGGCTCACATGAGCTGATGTCTGTGCTAAAGGTGTTGTGTTATTGACACGATGGGCAGCAGAAGTGCCCAGTGCCAGAGTGTTTAACACCCAGGGAAGGGAAACAGGCAGGAAAAGAGCTGCCCTGGCTGCCCTGCACAGGCATGGGCCCGTGTTCCTGATCTGCCATATGACCAAAACTTGAAGCCAACAGAAACTCAAAATATTTTTCCTTGCAATTGCACTCCTGCCTTCCTTCTGAGACTAATCAGGGCATCACTGGGGCTGCTGCGTGCCCCAAACTGCTCTGTCTCTTCACTAAGTCTAGAATTAACCCTGAAAGGAGATTGGTGCTGTTCCTCCAGGAAAGAATTCCACATAAAGGAGAATCCGAGGGATCAATGAAAAGTTGAGACAGAGGCTAGAAAAAGCAGGTGCCTTGGAATCACAGGTTTATACCCTCCCTCCTAAGGCAAACTCCTGAAAATGCCCTCCTGGAGCACAGGACAAACTGCACAATGCTGCTTGAGGAATATACTGGGTCAGGTCATCCACAGGAAAGGACCCAGCACTGGCTGGGAAACCAGCTGCACCAAATGAGAATTTCCCAGTCTGATCAGGAATTGTTTTAGTCCCTTGCATACCATCATTAGGCCAACCCCAGTTCAAAAATAAGGTTTAGTGTAGCTCCTACCTTATTGTACTTAAAACGGTGCTTTTCTAGAGTATTTGTGATATCTACACTATTTACAGGAGTGATTTTTTAAAAAAAAGATATTAATTCTCTCTATAGATTTAGAATTGCGAACAGAAAGAATAATACAATAAGATTTAAAAGGTTTATGTTAAATTAAAACAACAACATTTCAAAAATCTGTATTGGAAAAAAACAGGAAGTCGGTATTTGACATGCTGTAGGTTCTGAACATATGCAGAAACAAAAAAGAAGTGAGATATTAAAGAACAAAGAGCAAAATGAGCCATTAAGTTGTTTCTATGGCTGCAGTGGCTAGTGCAAAACTACCTCAGAAAGAATATTCAAAAAGAAAATAAAAGCAGGCTAAGAGAAAAATCTAAGCACAAAATACTTGGTTTTTAATTCTGAACTAGGAAGAGTTAAACATGCCTATGAAAAGGACTGCCTTTAAGACACAAATAAGAGGCAAAACAAAACTCTCTTGTTAGCACCACTGGAGCAGAATTATTTGCATCGAGCATTACTTGGTGTACAGAGCAGAGAACCAGTTCCAAGACATCAGCAGAGTTATTTCTGCTTAAGAGCCCTCTCTGTGTCAAGAAGCATACCAAAATGCTTCATGAGAATTTGCATTCAGTCTATTCCAGGTTTGAGAAACTAGATTTTATTTCCCTTCCACAGCACACTGTCAGTTTTTATCACTCATATCCTGTTATGTAACAGAGTGGGGCTGACACAATCAGTCCCGACTTAACAGAACCTGAGCTGTCGTCTGTAAAATCTGAAAAAGCACTTCTCTGATGCTGCAGTGACATGAAACATATTTTATTTTTAACATCAGCTTATTTTTTTAATACCTGAGGAAAAACCACTCCCAAATAAAATACTTAATTGACATCTGCATTCTCTAAACAGAGCAACTGCATTACCATCATGGCCATTCTCCTGCACAGGGGTACATAAATTCCAAACCAGTTCAGTTGACATTTTTGTTCTATGTGTTAGTTCATGCATAATCCAGGGCCAAGTACCTATGAATACACATCAACAACAGCATCAATCACACATGGAAAGCTCAGTTACAAACAGATCTCCGCCCCTTTTACTCTATTTTGACCAAGTACTCTATTTAGATCCCATCAACATCATACTGAACAGAATTTTTAAGTTTCTTAAAGTGAAACAAATCAGTATTTGCTCCCAAGGGTTGTATTTACAGTTAATGTACTGACAGTCATAAAACTCATATATATATGAAACTAAAACCTTAATATACAAAGAGTGCATGCAGCATTTTGACACCCATTTCAGTCTGTACAGACTGGCAGAGTGCCCTTAATCTGTCACCTACTACCCTTGGTGATGGCGAAGTTAATGATGTCAGTCAATTGACATGAACCAGTTCCAAGGAAAAAACCAAAAAGAAGATTCTGCAAGACACTTCTTCATGGGCTCATTATATTTCCCTAAGGTTCTCATGAGGACATTTAATGAGCCAAATTGGCTCCTAATTACAACTGCTAAAGTCAATCCATAGGAGAGGTGGTTCTCCTCTCCCTGGTAGCAAACCACTGCATGAGTTCAGACATTTTTTGACACTACATCCAAAAGCAGGAGGCTCCAATAGAGGAGTCAGCAAGGAGCATAACAGCTTCTGAGCCACAAAATGTCTCTGTTCTACTCTGCTCTTCTGCTCCTCATTTCTGTCTGGGGTTAGGTCACAGCACTCCCAACTCTCCACACAATTTAATGCAGCAGTCCAGCAAAAAAAATCAGCAACTATTGACTCTACTGACACTCTCCACCAGGTGAGAGCAAGTGAGCAGAAGAGCCCAGTGCCCCCTGCCCCTCTTGCAGCAAGGACCCATCCTGATCCTGATGTGGAAGTGCCACCTTGGCTGTCCCCTCAGGCTGCTGCCTGATTTAATCCTCTGCCTCGCTCACACACATCTCTGCCAGCACAGCTGATAAAACATAGCAGGAAAGGGAAAAGAAAGATGTTTCTGGATGGCAACACAGTCCTATAAACCACTGCTTTAAAATTAGACTGGTATGAAAATCAATCACTCAAGATAATCCTAAAGAAAAATTGAGAGAAAAGCAGAAAAGAGATAAAACCAACACTAAATAGAAAAAATGTGGTAGAAAATAAATGATGTACAGACACTTGGATATCATATTTTTTTTTAAAAAAGGAGAAACTTAAGCAGAAAGTAACATTTCAAACCTGAAGTTATGTGCAGACATGCTGTTTTTAAAAATAGCAAGTGAGAATCTTTCTCAGCAACTCTCAGATACACTGATGTAAATCCATTGTATTTAAAACTATGTTGGATATTGTGAATGTATCAATGCAAGTGTATATTGTAGGACTCACAGAGAGAAGCAAAATGAAAAGCAAAACTACTTTTAACTTCACACACATGAAAAAAGCTCAATGACCCCTGTTACTTACAATACAGCTCACTGAGACGTCTTGGCATGCTCCATTTCAAAGCAGCCAGACCAGACAACAGCTTTTCATATTTAGTTTCTGCCATGTTTTT
This sequence comes from Chloebia gouldiae, assembly GCA_003676055.1. Classification (NCBI taxonomy): domain Eukaryota; kingdom Metazoa; phylum Chordata; class Aves; order Passeriformes; family Passeridae; genus Chloebia; species Chloebia gouldiae. The sequence goes on from QUSF01000110.1 coordinate 882,833, forward strand.
CCTACTGATGAGATGAACCATAAACCCCTGTCTAGTTTCTATCTCAAGACATCAAAAAGTAATCTTTGATCTTATTCCCATGAGTCCCTATTGCTTCTGCAATATTTGATGTTAACATATTTGTTTATACAGCAATGTTCTCCAAAAATACCCTTGAACACACAAAAACATGAAACAAGTTGAGTGTTTTGGTATTTTACTAGAGGACTTGAACAAACTGTCAAACTCAGATCTGCTTATCATGGATGTTACAATACTTGGTTGCAAAGATGTTTTGATATCAACATCTAAAGTCCATAACCCAGGGATCTTTTGTCAGATCACTGTTTCCATAATCATGAGAAAAATGCTGCTGGCATCCTCATTTGGATGTGCAGCTGCTTCTGGCAACCTGCTTCCATGTGTGGCCACAAGTTATTTGCTACCCAGGATCTGAAAGCAAAATCTTTGAGTTTACCTTGCTCTAAATTTACTTTGGGTTTCACCACAAAACTTCAGTAAACTGTGTGAAGCAACCAAACAGAACTGTTTGTGTGGCAATGGCAATACAAAGGAGGAAAACCCCAAGCCAACAAGCCCAACCCTCAAATACAAATCAGCCTTCAGTTCTAAACCAGCAAAGAATTGCTGGGATGACAGGGTACTCTAAACTTTGAAAGTTAACTAAGAAAAAGTCCAGTAGTGATTATGCATAGAAGAATCATTTCCAAAAGCAAAGCAGGCTTCTCTTACCCTGTTCCTTACAGGTATTTCTCCCACGTGGATGGATTTGGGAATTTTTCTGTGGTACCACATTCTGCTTCCCCTGACAGCATGCTATTGACAGAGGGTGGGAACACATGGCAAGAAAGGACTGGTTAGTGAAGGGTGGAATTAGCTTCTCTCTGACCTAAAGAAATCAGATCCTTGCCTTGTGTGGCCAACAAACCAATCTGAATTGAAAGTATTTGTTTTTGTTATACAGCTATTACTTGTACTACACACATCAGGATAACCTGATACCTTGATAAATCACTTCAGCTACTCTCTGCTACCACTAGCATGATATCTGACATCTGTTAAATAAATAATGGGTGTATCAGCAAACTTTGGAGTTAATGGGAAGGCTTTTTCTGACCAAAACTGACTTTGAGTTGCACCCACTAGTTAGGAGCTGTTGTATAGTGTCTGCTTGTAGACATCTTGGAGGGGCTTGTTGAAAACAAGAGGTTTCTCCTGCAAACTTCCCACAGTATAAAACTATTTTATATGCTGCTTTATTTCCTCCCTTAGTTTTTGCAACTTAGAAAGGTAAAACAAACAGACAATTAAGCTACTAGATGAATGGAGATACCCTGGCTGGAATCCAAAATGGTATCAGTAACATCCCTTAAGCTGAAAGAAAATAATTCTCAAGGATTATTTGGATCTTAATTTTACTGAACCACACTGCTTCTTCATTTGGCAAAGTTCTTAAACTGGGATATTTATTACCACATAATATCCTTATGACAACTAATTTTCTTTCCTATGCACGAGGGTGTTCAAAGAAAAATGGACATTTTCTGCCCACACTGTGGAAGTTCTGGATTTTATTTAAATAAAAACAGAGGCTCCCAGAGCTGGTACATAAATCTCAAAGTCCATCTGAAGGGAAAGGTACCACCTTCAATATACTTCTAGTCAGCAAAGATATAGATAGATAGACAGGCGGATTTAATGTAGGTTTATTCCCTTACAGAAAAAAATATTCAAAGCAAAAAAATCCAGGTTTTTTATTGGGTCGGTTTTGGAAGGACAATGCAGAACATTATGTATAGTGTTTAGCAAACTGCTTAACAGCTTATTGATTGCCAATAGCTCATACAGTGACATTCCTGCTATAACAATTCCCAGAAAATATAATGCTTCATGGATTGTGCATGTGCAGAAAAGTTCAAAAGCACACTGGGTAGATTCTGAAAGCTTTATCTAGAATATAAAGGGGCCAAAAGTCTTTGGCAAAAGGACAAGGAAGAGCTAGCAGTGAGACTGGCACATAGTTTTCATTAAAAACAGGCAGCTCATTATTAGCCATTAGGTTCTCATAATTCTGATATTACATAGCCAGAGGAGACACAAGTTTGGAAATCGCTTCTTATGCAGTTGTCTGGCTAACAACTGTTCCAAATGTGACTGAGCAGAAGCATTATTTTTATTTCTGGAGTAGAAAAACTTTAGGTTACATCAACATCAGAAGGGCAACTCCAGCCTGGAGGCATTTTAACTGAAGGTAAGAGGGTAGAGAGTCTGAACAAACACGGATCACTTGGATTCCAGTGGAGTACAAACAAAACAGTGAGAGACAGCATGCTAAGAAACAGGGCTTAGAAATGCAGAACTCCACTAAAATCACTGCAGTCATTTCAGGCAGATGCATTTTGCCATAAATTTAGACTCAGGAAATTGAAAGGGAAGAGGAAGTTATTCTGTTAGAAAATCCTTCAACTATTTGACTTCCCAACAGCAAAGATGCTGTAAAACTGTGTACTGACATTTACAGCTTGCACAAGATTAATTAAAGCATCAGGAAATAAAACTCCATAATTAGTCGTGGAAAAGCCGCAGGTGCCAAACTGCTATTTACAGACTGGGGGGATGTCATATTTTAAAATTAAAAATTGTTATGCATCAACTACAAGGAGACAGAAGGAGAAATGCACAGCTAGCTCAAAGAAAGTAACACTCCAGCATCAGCAAATATAACTAAAACATTGATTATGATAGTTTTGTTAACCTTTTCCTGGTATTTTGATAAAGGGAATCCACCAGTTCTAGAGGGCTAAAAGCTTTTCTGAAGTTATGACCTCCTTTCTCCCATCTTATTTTCTTAATTTTGTCTGCAAATGTTACTCCTAGCTATTTCTTAAATATCTGTGCAGTGTTTTAGAATAATATCTCCACATCTACCAGTCAGAGAGACGGAAGAAATGTCACCCATAAAAACACCAGCAGCAGGTTTATTTTATTTCTTTCCCCTTTCGGCACTTGGTGCAATCTTACATAAGCCAAACATTCCCCGAGGAATTAAATATTTGGAGCTTTTGTGGCTCATGGGGTATGACTTTTTTGTTTGTTTTTATTTGGTTGGTTGGTTTTGGGTTTGTTTGTTTTAATTTTGAAACTAGGACTTCCTTAGAGCAATATGAGTCACCAAACTTAAAATTCATCTGATAGTGGAGGTCTAATCTTTTTTCCCTCTACACAAATTTATTATAAGATGCCTTATTCTTTGAGTAAGAATGCTTTTGGGTTTTGTGCACCAACCACTCCTGCTGGCACAGGGTGCTTTTCAACAATTTCTGATCTTGTATGTTGGATTTAGGTAGAAAAATGGCTATTTTAGGGATCTTTATCAGGCTTAGCAGTGAGATAAGCAGAAAATGGTCCTTAATGCCAAGCACAGCTCTACACATGCACAGAGCAGAGCTTTGAGTTGAACATCCAACTTCGCACCTGCTCTTCAGCTTCAGTCCTCTCATTCTGTTAAAGTTCATTTTCTACCTGCATCTATTCTTTGTGTCTCAAAGTTGGCTGTAAAAACATGCTCATCACAAAAATATAAATAAGAACAATGGAATTAAGAGAAATGAGACAGGCATTCTGTCTTTAAGAAATAATAATATGGAATCAGTTCTGTGGATGGATTTGAAAGAAAATTACAGAAAATTATCATTTAAAAAATTATTAACTTGCTGTGTTCTACATCATGGTTCTGCAGCCATTACTGCCTTGTTTGGAGCTTCATATTCTTGTTTTCTATCTGTGTTGCTCATTATTTGTGCTACCTATTTACACAACCTATAATGTCAGCCACTCTAATACAGGTAAACATCTTGACTAACAAGATGTGAAAGAAGGGTAGGGGATCAGAATAATGCCATGAAGGAAAATTCTTCAAGGTGTCAGCAAGGACAATAGTCATTTATTTAGGACAAAATTCACATTGTGGAAAAAATGTTCCTACTTTCTTTTCAGGTCATAGTTAACTTCCATGACTAATTCCTAAAGCCAGTTACTCCATTAACATTGCTTAAGATTAAAACTAAGCTGTTTACAAGGAAGTGAAACCCTCACACTTCAGTCAGCTCCCAGGAGGGCCCACTGTGCACAAGTACTTTGCACTGGCACACTCACCTCATTCCTTGTTTGCATGTTCTAAGGAATGTTCTTTTTTTTCTTTACAAATTTCAGTTCCAACAGCTGTATTATTCATTTGTACATCCGACTACCTAATATGAAATCTGACAGGAAATCCTAAACAGTTCACTCAGTCTCTTCAAAACACCTTTTCAGAGTTTCATGCAAATGAGTTCTTCCAGGCTATTTGGTGAGCACTGTCAAATAACACTAAAATATTAAATACTATAATATAACTCAAGTTTTTTTTTTTCTTTAACTATTCACATATTCTTGATGTTAGAATTGTGTGAACTTTATAGACTAAAATAACTTCTACAACTTTGAATTACTAATTATTTAAATGGAATTGTCTGGAATGAGTTGGTTTCATTATTTTGAGACATGGATCAGAGTCTTTGAGTAGTAGGTCTTGAATTCCAAACTTTTCAAAGTGAAGAGTTCTTCTGCTGTAATCTAAAGCACAGCAGGTATCCTTTTTATCCAAATTACTTAAATCACCACGGGAAAATTTAATGAGGGTTTATCACATGAATTAGATATTTTAAGTTTAGCAAATCCAGAACATTCACGCCTTGATTCTGCAGCTTTGAGAGCCAGTAGCATTCTCCACTACAAGTACTCCCTAAGCAAAAACCAGATTCACAACCCACTCTTTTGAATTCATTCAATTCTTGTCTGGGCAAAAGTAGCAATTTAATAATTGTCAGAAGAAAAAAATTTATGGCTTTTAAAAATACAAGATTCTGAAAAAAAAAACCCAAACCAAACAAAATCCTAAAGACCCCCAAAACCCAAGAGTACAGAAGGAGTCCAGAATAGCAACTTGGCAATAATAAATTAAATTACAAGGACAAGGTAAGCACCTACTAATGGAAGAAAGAGAAGACATTCAGGGTTTTTTTGCCTGAAAGTATGTTTGACAAAGAATTAAATTACTAATACTAAAGAATAAAAATTAATTTACTTTGAGGAATGTTCTTTTTCAAAATTTGTATCTTTTCAACAATTAATCAAGATACACGCTTATTTCCATATCCCCCATTTATTTCTGCTAAATTAAAAGTGAGTGGTTGAATATCCATTTTATTGTGACTAATATCCGTTTTATTCTTACACAGTGTCTACTTTTATGGTTTTTTCAGGGCGGAAATTTTGCAGAACATATAAAACTGGGGAAAAGCTCAGATATTTAACTATGGAGGAGATTTCTGTTGCTAGAAGCACTAACCAAAATAAATGGGGCAGTAGTTATTGAAACACAAAAAAAAAAAAAACCAAAAAAAAACCAAACAAACAAACAAACAAAAAAAACCCAACCAACCAACCCCATATATCCTTATTCCTTTCCACTAGCTGCCATAATTTTCATTCTAGTGCACCTAAAATGCTGCAACCAACATATCGAGACCTTTCTATACATCACCTTATGCAACCTATCTACGGAGATTTACACATTTATACATCTAAAAACCAACCGTCTTGCCAGGACAGTAAAACACCATGTATATACAGAGAAAGAAAAACACAAGAACGGAACCGAAGACATTTTTCCAGCGCTGCTCTTTCCAGAGTCACTGGGGAAGCTCCAGCCGGGCCCCTGGGGGATGGAGGAGAGGGAGCCGCACGCCTGCCCCAAGGCGCCTCGTCAGGCACTGAGCAAAGTGCCCCGGACCCGCTGCAGGGCACAAGGAATTCAATGCTGGAATGGGACCCAGAGGAGAAGGGGCCGCTGGCGGGAGCCGCCTTGTGCCTCCCCCAGCAGCTCCGGGGGCCGCCCGGCACGGGAAGCTGCGAGAAGCCGGGGAGCCCCAGCCAAGTGCCCGGACCCGGCAGGGCCTCCGCGGCTCCCGGCAGCTCTCTGGGAAAGGCCCTGTGCGGGCCGGGAAGAGGCATCGCTGCCGTGCCCGGGAGGAGCCATCCCTGCCCTGCCATCCCTGCCGTGCCCGAGAGGAGCTATCCTTGCCCTGCCAACCCTGCCAGTGCCATCCCTGCCAGTGCCATCCCTGGCAATGCCATCCCTGCCAGTGCCATCCCTGCCAGTGCCATCCCTGCCAATGCCATCCCTGCCAGTGCCATCCCTGCCGTGCCCGGGAGGAGCCATCCCTGCCCTGCCATCCCTGCTATGCCCAGGAGGAGCCATCCCTGTCAGTGCCATTCCTGCCGTGCCATCCCTGCTATGCCCAGGAGGAGCCATCCCTGTCAGTGCCATTCCTGCCCTGCCATCCCTGCCGTGCCCGGGAGGAGCTATCCCTGCCCTGCCATCCCTGCCCTGCCATCCCCGCCGTGCCCGGGCTCAGCTCCCAGCTGAGGCCAGGCGGGGCGCGCCGTCCGCTCGCACACCTCAGGCAGGGATGCAGCCCCTGCTCAGGGAGGAGGAGGAGGAGGAGGAGGGACAAAGCACCACAGGGCTCTAAAGACCTTTTTTCAGGAGTGTAGGGTTTGGGGAAACTGCAAATTTAACCAGATAAAATACCTGTGTATGGTTTATGTAGAGAAAAACAAGTAGAACAAAATGTAGACACACTGATGCTTTAAAATGCTGCAATTTCCCAAGACCATTAATGTTTGTGCTTTCTACTTTGTACACTCCAGGAAAGCACTTAACATATTTCATTTAAAGGATATAACCATACAACTAAGAGTATTTGAGTTATTTAACCTAAATATCAGTTTCAGTGATGTTCATTAGTATAATTTTTTTTTTCAAAATTGGTTATGATACCTTTAAACTGTGTTATCAGACTGTAATTGCCAAAGCTTTTTATGAATGCCTACAGCAGGTTTTACTGAACCAAAAATGTTTATACAGTTCTTTAATATCAGTTGCCATGTGTAAACATTAGTGGTTGCAACAGATAAAATAATGTGGAGATTACAAAACTGCAAAGGAGTAGAACTGAACAAATTGGAAACAATTAGAAAAAAAATTACATGAGATTATTTGGGTCTGTATTCAAACCATAGTAAGGGTGACTGGTATGTAATTTTAGATCAAGAATGGGCTAGCTTGGCCTTTTTAATACTCTTAATGATCTATAAAAGTCTATAATTTCAACCATTTAAATTAACTTGAGTGTGTTATCATTCAACAGCAGAGAAATTATGCTAATAGGATTATTGTCATATTAAAAATGGTGCTAATTTGAGGCTTTAAGAACACAGATGTACAGCTCAAATGTTGTGTTCTTGTTAGCCATGCACTAGAACATGACATAAAGTAGGTATTTTGTCATTGTCAAAACCAAAATGGCTCTAGTGAACAATGGATTGCACATCTTCTCATTATGGGAGGGACCATACTTGTCAGCAAAACAAAGTGACTCAGAAGACATTAGTGGATAAAAGTAATAAGGGAAAGCTGTTGCCAGTGGAAGGAAAAAGGGGGGAAATGTGATTCTCAGCTATGGTGTTATTTACTGGAAATCAAAGTTGTAAATCTACCTCAGATATTAAAACAAAATTCTGATTTTAATGGCTTGCTTCCACCAGCACAAAAATAATGCAAGTAAACTATTTGTCATGCCAAAGATTGATTGATTGATTGATTGATTGATTGATTTTCCACTCAATAAAAAAAAAAAGATTGTGTCTGAAGGGATAAGAAGAAAAAAGCAGTCAGGTGTGTAGTGATAAAGGTGCTGGAGATCTGCTTCAGAAATCAGCAGTTTGAAATGGCGCAACCACATTTGTTTACTGATACCTGGAAAATAGCTTATTCTACCAGGGGTCATTTAAAAATGTATTCTGTTTTGTGGGGAGTATTGTAATATCAAGAAATGAGCCAGAAAGTAATATTCATTTTGTACTCATCAGTATTCTAGCAAAACCTTTCACGAATCTGTTTTAATTTATAAAGCAATTGAACAGTTTGAGAAAAGTGTATGCACTAAATATTTTCAGAAAATTGTAACCATGCTAGGGCAGTTCTGCTTTAGTTCTGTTCCAAGCTGCTGATATTTAGTGCTTCTCCTTGGATAAGTGACCTGTTTTAATGAGCTCTCACTGCAGCAAAATTCACATTGTTCTTCAAAAATGAGGAGAAGGGTGTGCTCCTTTGGCCACTCCATCCTGTGCTCAGCTGGCCCATCCCTGGGGAAGCTGAGGATCAGGGTATCCACACTCATCACCTGGAGCTCCAGGTTTTAACACTTTGTCACTTTTAACACTGGGTAATTGTCTTTTAGGAAATAAGGAAAGATAGTCTTTAATCCTGGATGAATTGTCTGTTTTAGATTCAATAGAATCTTGATACTCTTGCTTCAACAAAACCTTTTTCCTCATGATGAGCTTATATATGCACAAATACCACTTTTACAGTCATGGGATGAACATACTGCACCCCATGAGTGAATTATACTGGTCAATCTGTGCTGAGAATGTCTGACAGGCACTGGGCATGAACATAGTGCAAAAGCTCAAGAGTCAACAAACCCACAATTCCTCTTTATTAATTTATTAGAAATAGTTTTACATTATTGGGAAATCCTGTTTGGCCTCCACTAAAGAGAAATGCCTATAGAATTAGAATTAGACTGCAAACACAAGTTATGTTGTGACAGTTTTGGCTCCAGAAAAACTTTTTTTTAGAGCAAGATTTCCAGAGAATTTATTTTGCATAATAAAAATTAGATCTGGGCATCCTGTTTTGCCATGGGATCTGGGAATAAATTAAACAATTACCCCACTGATAAACAATTTTCTGTCTGATGGATGAGCTGTCTTTAGGTAATGGGACTGTGGGATTCCGTTCTTTCACACTCCATCCTGCAGTTCAGCAAAATTTAAAGATGCTGGCTTGTGAAATTTTTGTGTAGAAATTCTATTAAGTGAATGAATGCTTTGATATTTTACCTGTTTGAAGTAATAGTCCTGCTTTTTGGATTTATCATAACTTGTGCCAGTTTCATATTTACCAGTTTAATCAATAAAGCCATGCAGCACTTTGATGTAAACAAGATGACCTCACTATTCACCACTGTATTTTCCCCGCCTTTTGACAAAGGACATATTGATTTTTCACATATCCTTTCCTACCATTTCTTAGCTTCAGGCATTCAACACCTAAACCAGACATTTAGAACTGTAAAGCCAAGGCTTGAGCCTGCAGTTTCTAACCTCACCTGGCTTTTCCTTGCTTTATTTCCCTCACTTTGATGCAAGGATTGCTCTCAAATAACTTCAATCCTGATCCAAGTTACTTTTCTTAACTTCCTTTGATCAATATGGTGGAACAAATGAGGGAAACCATGGGGAGGTTGTCCTTTTTTTTTTAATGTCAAAATACTTTTTCTGCCTAAACATTTAATGGTTACTACATAAACCTGAAAATCTCCTGATTTTTTTCCCCATTGAGTTTTTCATTTATCTTCTGAAAAAAGTGCCTAATTAATACATCACAAATAGATAAATACTAAAACTTATTGTTTGCTTCAGTCTTCGGAGGCTTTAAGAATATTTGGAAAAATCTAGGTGTAATCAAGCTGCCTGAAAAATGTCAGCTCTTCCTGGAAACAACCCCAGTTATTGTTATCAGATTTCTTAAAACAGTTTCACTCAGAGTAGCACTATCTAATTTGCTGAGTTCTAAGGACACCATTCAGTCCTCAGCATTGAGTGGGTACCTGATGAGAAGGAGGAGGACCTGCATGAAATGCAGCAGTAGTAATGGAATCATAGCAAACATCTGCATGAAATCAGAATTTAAATCTGTTCTTAGTGCAGAAGGACATTTTGGATACTGTGAAAAGAAAACCAATCCACTGAAAAGCAAATCTTAAGTGTCATAGGAGCCACTGCTCCTAATTGATACAACTTCAAGTCCATTTCAAAGCATGAGGACTCCAAACCAATTGTTCTCAGTTCCTATTGAATCCCGTGATGCAGCTTCAGTCTTCAGACTTGGCAGGTTCTGAAAGCAGTGGCATCTAGGGTGGATAGAATGAATTGGAAATATCAGCCTTAATTAGGAATTTTCTTTCTTTTGTGAATATTGTTTTTGTTTCAAGAGATCACTGCTACTCTTACATCTGTAAAGATAACTATTGATTAGAGATGTAAGTACTGAGGAAAGAGGTGTTTAGCACAATTTTTAATTGTCTTATTCAAGTTCCTCTTTGAAGGGATTTTGTCAGAACAGCTAGAAATCTGAACAAAGAATGCATCTGAACTGAATTGATATAGTGCACGTTGATTACAATTAGAAAACTTTGTGGCTATATTAGTTGGAACTTCTGCTGAAAATGATTTAATGTGAATCATTTGTCATAGCAGTATATTTGAATTCTTGAACAATGGAACAATTTTCTTGATGTACAAAGATTGGCATCCTTAATGTTTTAGCCATATGGAGCACATTATCCTGAGAGAATGATGTGCTTTTTGTATGCTAGTATGTAAGGTTTGTATTGGTTTTTTCCACATTTTTTTTTGTTTTGCTTTTTTTTTTTTTGGTGGTTGGATTTTTTATTTATTTGTTTTGTTGTTTGTTTTGATTTTTTTGTGGAAGTAGACCACCTGATCACTTTGTTGCAATTACTTTTACATTTAAAGCCTTTATTGTTGGAGAACTTGCACAGGGCGTTAATGAAATAACATATTTAATGCCTGGCAGTAAAGCCAAAGTCAGAATTGTCAAAGATGAAGCTTTAACTATCAGGGTGACTGCCAAAACAGGATTGCTGAGAAGCTGGATGATCTGGCTTGGTGTCCAAACCACACTTCTACAAACACGACTGTGGCATCTGAGGGATAATTTTTGTCCTACATAATTGTGCTGACAAAAGCTGCTTGCTCTACACTACCAAAAATAGGGATATGCTGGAGCTGCTAATTACAGCCCTCTTGGATCTGTGCTAAGTGATCCTCATACAGATCAACGTGAGACATTAATAAAGTGAGCAAGGCCCAAGACTTTGGATAGCAGAAATCATGGTACTAAAGATCTTACCTTAGTAGTGAAGTCTGTTCTTGGGATTTTTTTATACCTCACCCACATATAACTAAATATTCCTACTATTTTATATGTTGTAGTACTGTTAAAACAATAAAAAGGGCAGAAGAAAATTGTAAATGGGCCCAGCTTGCCTCTATTTTGGCTTGATGTTCATCACTGCCAGTGACACAAGTTCTTGTGCTGCTCTGTAAAGCCACTCAGATGATGTGATGGTTCCCATTTCATCCTCTGTTCTAGCTGTTATACTGCCAGTGTTGGAGCAGGTCAGATCCTGGTTCTTCCCATATTGTCATGCCTGAGCCCTTGAGATTCCACATTGAGGTGGAAACATTTATAATTTATTATTGTTTATTACCTACAACCTCTCACCTCCATGACAGTGATAGAGTAACACCAATAAAGAGCCCTGTCTTATTGAGTTATCATATTTCACCATTATTGCCTCTAAAGTGTTATGTTTTACAGAAAATGACACTGTTTCTTAAAAAGAAGGAAAAAACTTCAGCAACTCAAAGCAGGGTTTTTTTGTGGTATTAAGAGTGGTATTGGATATTCTAATATGGCTAGAAATGCAGTTGGAAAAAAAAATGCCCCAAAGGATATTGAACCCTACAACTGAGAATGTGTCTGAAAATATGGAAGACAAGTTGGTAAGATTAGAAGAGAAAATAAGAGAGGGAAAGAAAGCCTTTCAAGCTATTTAATGATAGAATACTTGGAATAAAGACAATAATAGGAAAAAGTTCCTTTTATCAGTAGCTGTGTTCTAAAACTCTAATTGCACTGCTTAGCTGGGGAGTGAAGGAAATGAACTGAATTCATTGTCTTAATGATACACTTAGCAGATGGGCAAAATGAATACATAATAAATTGTGCTGCATTTCTTACACAGACAGCAGTTTCATGAAATATAACAATGTTCTGCATTTTCTCCATCTGTTTCTACAAAAATGAATTTATTTCTTCTGTTTTCTTTGCTCCCCCTTCAAAACATTATTTGATTTGAATATCATCTAGACTTGAAGGAAATGATCCTTGCCATAAGAGGTCTCAATCAAAGCCTTGTCATTAAAAGAAAGATGTGTCACTGTGGAATTGTACCCCACGACTCTGTACAGCTGTAGTTGCAGAATTTGGGATTTTCGAAAATATGCCTGGAAGAACTGGGAAATATTGTAAAATTTGGCTGGTGTGTAGTCATGTAGATAATTCATTTAATGGAAAGGCTTTTACAATACCTCTTAACCATTATGTAAGTGCTGTATACTCTGTTCTAGCAGATTTAGAATTTTTTTTTGCATCAGTATCATACCAGTTATATAAAAAAAAAATATTCCTGGTAGTCCTGTGAATCTGAATGTACCTGAACATTTTATGGCTATGACTGTGTTCCATAACTACTGAAGTGGTCTTTCCACCCCCTCACATTTTTTTTTCTTTAATATAACAAGATTTAAGATGAAATCTAGAAACAGATGTTTGCTTCTGATGCTCTGCAGTAAAATGCAGTTTTATTTCAGCTATGGCCCCATCTGTGAAGTGTTAAGCACCCAAGAGCTCAGAGTTTCTCTGAGGGGCTTTTCCCTACATATTGGAGACTGTTAGGTTGTCAGCGTTGGGAAAGATCTCTGAACCATACTGAAATTTTGAAAAAATTACCATAAAGGCCAGCTTCACAAATACCTTCTTTTGTATCTCAGTGATATTATTTTGGGTGTTATAAGAAAAGGTTTTTTAATTATATGTACAATTTTTGATGTTTAAAAAAGAAAAAGGGCCTTTAGTCAATAAAACTTGCTGTTTTTCACAGAATGGTTTTGTAGTTACTGGCCTTACATTTTTGCTGTACTTTGTAAATTTAGGTCCAATGTTTTTTCCTTTTTATTTATAATTTATTGTGAATGAGTGAAATGCAATCTAGTAGTTACAAGGCATACTACACAAAATATTGACTAAGAACCATATTGTACCGTCTAAAAGTGATTCTGAGTGAGTTTTGTGCTTAACTATATCCAGCTTTCAATAAAGAATCCTAAACACCATATATTTGGCCTTACTATTTAAGAGGCTCACAAAAAAGACACAAAGGAACAAAGATACTGTATTCAATGGAGTGCTCCCCTTTGTTGCTATGCTTGTGAAAAATAAGTCTTACCGTAATTTTAGATCTTTGTCCTTTTTATTTGTATTCATCTTTTAAATTCATCTTTAAAATGAATGTTTCTATTTCTGTGAGTGATTTGAAGCTGCTAATAACCATATGCATTAGACTGTATGCAAAGCATTTAACTTCTTGTCAGTTACAATACTTTACAGGGAATTTGTGTAACATTTGTGTTCCAGAAGTGGCACTCCTATGGCCTATACTTGTTCCCTAAGGGCCTCCTTTCAGGAGGAGTGAACAGTACCCCTAGCTGGAAGGAAATACTATTATCTCAATTTTATTGAGACCAAAGCAGATAATAATTTACCCAAGGTTATTCAGGGATGCTTTCACAAGATTTAGAATTGTGCTTTTTCTACCAGGTTATTTTGAAAATTATTTAATCACACTGGAGTGAGGTTGCTGAAATTACATGAAGTGTTTTTTGCTCCTAAATTTGAGATTCTGTGTCACCTGTCAACTGGGAGATAACAGTGTATTTCTATAAATGTGTCTGTAAAGTGGGGCCTAATAATATGCTGAGACATACCAAGAATTCCTGTAGGACTTGACAAGTGCTACTAAGACTTCTGAACTGGTTTTCCTCAGGTTGCCTAAAGCAGCCTAAGAAAGATTCAGTTTTCTCCAGGCTTGGCAGAGGCTGTGTGGCACTTGGGGATGGATGGATGGATGGATGGACGGATGATGGATGGATGGATGGATGGATGGATGGATGGATGGATGGATGGATGGATGGATGGATGGATGGATG
>QUSF01000110.1:897260-943649 GCA_003676055.1 Chloebia gouldiae
AAAAAATTTGTACAGTAAGTCTATTAAATTTTTTATAATACAGCCATAAGGAACCGAGAACTAAAATCAGACCTCACATTTTGATTAATTGCATGGTAAATGAAAGGAGAAAGTGAAAAATGACCTTCACTGAGTATGCTTTGCTTCCCCTGTGGTAAAGAGAAGAATCAAATGATGATTTATTTTTTCCTCTCCTTCTAAGTGGAAAGAACTTTCATGCAGAGACAAGGGGTTTTGTAGCATGTGAGAAGTAATTTTGTTTTCTTGTAGAAGAACACTTTAGTTTAGAATGGTTTATATTAGATGAGAGGCTTTTTTTTTTTTTTTTTTTTTTTTTTTTTGAGATGGAGCAGTTTTGGATTGAGGACAAGGATCACTTAACTACTGGGGGAGCAGTTTGGTTGCTTTCCCTGAGTACTCAAAAATGGTCCTTGTGTCATCTCACCTCATGTCCAGAAGGAAGAGGGGAAGAAGCAAGGAAAGGGGAAGAACAGAACTATGTTATTTATATTTTTGTGATTGATCTGGGAGACAAAACTGGCTGTTCATGCGATGATCACACACTCTAATTGATTATTCAGTGATTCCATATTCAGCTCGGACTGATCAATATATTGATAACCTGACAAATGAGTAAGTTTACTTGACTCTATTCAGTTATAACTCTTAACATTCATATTCGGTGCAACCATATTTATAAGAACTATAGATGTAACTTATCAAGAAAGGAAATGGTGCTTCAAAGGTAACAATACTGATTACAGCCACAGGCTGCTGTGGGCACTTGCTGTCCAAGTCTGAAAGAATCACATAACAGGGGAAAATATTCCATAAAGGAGCAAGGCTAGTTATGGTCCTGCTTCTCAGTCATATGGCATTACTCAGCTTGCAGAATTCTAACTGCAGGATTTTGATCATCCAAACAAGAGCCTGCCTGTGGGACTACAGAGGTTCTTAGGAGTTCAAGAAAAAGGGGACCATCAGTGAGGAGGATTTGGCACTGGAACTCAATTTCCTTTGGTTTTATTTGATTTACAATGTCTTGGATGTGGCTGTGTTGTGTTTTCAGCTGAGCGTTGCTTATCACGTGGCCCTAGAGGGAGCAGCCTGGAGCTGGGCTGTCTGCTCGGGATGCTGCTCTGGGAAAGCTCAGAAAGGCACCTCCACTGAACTGCTCTCAAACAGCATTTTTGAAGTCTCATAGGCCTGGGATTGGGACACAGGCACTGCTGGCTGTGCATACACAAGTGAAGACAAAGCTTTGAAATGGTAATTGGTATCTTAAAAAGTCCTTGTCCACTCCTTTATCTGCAAGACAGAACCTTGTTATTCCAAATGAGAAATTTGTGATGCCAATAATAAAAGCTTACAGAAAAAAAAAGTCAAATATCCTAAAGACATTATTTCTTTTAGAAAAAGTACAGTGCAAGTATATATTATCTCTTTAAAAATATATACAGAAGTAAAGAAGAAATTTGAAAGTAGAAACGTAAAAGGCCAATTAAATTTTTCTAATCTGCTCTACTAGTGAATAATTGCTTAATGTTACCATGTATTGTCTATTGATCTGATGTTTATTAAGAAATTGTGCTTGCAGCATTGCTCTTTGTATGAGTTGGCATGAATCATGTCATTAGAAATATTTTGATTAATTCCAGCCGCATTACATTTTTTGTTTGGAGAAGTACTGGGCATCTTATTGGGAAAATTTGAATAAATATGATCTTCCAGAGAAGCTAATAAAAATGAAAATGGCTTATCATAAGGAAACAAGGCTTCCTTTTATTAGAAAGGAAATATTGCATGTATGTGTGTTGAGTGCAAGTGAAATGTTATACAATGGTTTTTTCAGAGCTAACCATTGGAATACCTTTCCATACCTATGCAGAAGGAAACATGATCAATTATCCCAGCACACCATTAATGAGTCCGTTGAGAAAGTATTTATGTGTCCTTATGGGTTCTATTTGAATGTGTTTGTATTTACCTGAACAATTTTAAGAAATTATCAACCCATACATTATAAATGAAGCATCTTAGATTTTACAATATTTCCTCAATCAAAAAGGCAATGTTGTGGTGTGCACAGAATGAACCTTATCATGCATAGAATATGTCTCTCTGAACAACTCCCAAAGACATGTCTTGTTCTACATTTTTCATGTAGAAAATGAATGTTTTCATTTCATTTTGGTTCATATGACTATCAGAAATTACAATGTTGTTCACTAGGTACTTATTTTTTAAACTTTTTTTTTCTCCCAGCCTGTAAAATATTATTTCAATGAAAAATTCAAGATGCCAACGCACAAGACAACTGCCATTTATGCAGCTGATGTCAGATGTAAGAGGTAACTGAAACAAATTCCTTTAAGCTGCATTGCAACTCCCCTTGTCTTTCCAAAAGAGCAAAGTATCCTGTAAGAGTCAGGTTTTGTTGCTTCAGTCTCTCTTGATAATGATTCTAATTAGTGTTGTGATAATTAGATACAGATGGTTTGCAGGTGGGGACTGCCAGGCTTCATCTTTTCTAAATTGCTCAATGTGTCACCTGTTGGATAAAATAAAGAAGCTATGGGGCCTGTTGATGTAACTGAAAGACTCCACATAAATTCCACTGGTTTTTGATCTTAAAAGCTACTTTACAGGGCATCTAATAGTAGTAGTGGATATATTCAGAACTGTGTGCAAGCATCATCTTCAGAAGAGATGTCTGTCTAGACAAGTCAGTTTATGTGGTCTTCATCTGATTGTACCATTTCTCTTCTGCCCCTCAGTCCTGGGGAAAACCCTTCCTCATGCTCATCCTCCTCTTTCACAAATTGATAAATCACTTAGTCCCAAATGCATGAGGGATACATGAAAATCCTCTTCAGCAGAGCTCCTCATTGAAATAATTGGGCATTCTATGTACCTTTTAGATCCTTCAATCAGTGGCTTTATTTTACTAGTTGGGATATTCTATGTAATGGTGGTGACAGAATTCCAATGAGATTCCCCCTGTCTCTGGAGGCAGGGGAGGAAGAAGACAAAGCTGTTGTATCTGAGTCACACTACATTTCCCAAGACAAAACAATTTCCAGTTGTGTTTAATGCAAAATAAATATGTTTAGATATGTTGCTTATCAGATGTGAATTTATAAACAAGGAAAAGTAGGAGAAAGGAATTGCTATCTGGAGCTGGCTGCATTTCTTTTAAGGTTGTCAGTGATCTAGAAAATTTAAACCCAGCCCTTGTGTACCTCCAGGCTTCTATTCAGAGCACTTCTCAGATTTACCAGAAAAGATTTCCTGTTGTAAAATGGCATTTAAAAAGTTAGTTTCATTTTCTAAAAAGTAACCTGATTAAGCTTTGCAATATTGATCTATATTGTTTGTTTTGTAATCTTTTTTGTATCCAAAATTGCCACTGCCTGGAAGACCACACTTTGCAGAATTCATTGGTGTATGATTCAGCATGGCCTTTAAACCTCAGCATTGCACTGTTCCTTGTTAGTGTGGGCTGGCAGGATGCAGCTCTTTTGGAGCGAAATGACTCCTTGGTACCAGCAAAGAACAGTTAAAAAGGAGGAAAAGAATTCTTTAAATGACTGCTAAATACCTATGACACGATTATTAAGTGCTTGCAGTATCCTATAAAGACAGACATGGAATATTGAAAGTCTGTCTCCTGGATTTTTCCCTTAGGAACCAAGCAATCTACAACCATCCCTACTGGTATCTGAATGCTAAAAATGTCACTCAAGAAATGGATTTCAGTCCCCTACTGCAGCTGGATACATTTAACTCTGTATTAGCACACTGAGATTTGTTAAGTAATATTTATCTCTGCTAAGCTCTTTGTCCGTATTCTAAGGTAAGTTTGTTTGAACTGAAACTGCCTTGGTTGTGATGCTTTGAACTTTTTATATTGTGAAGCCCTTTTTCCTTGTTTGTTGTTTTATATAGGAGATAATTCTGCCTTGATTACCCACTTGATATGGCAAAATATTCTTGTCACAGGCTAGTCAGATCCAAAGAGGGTCTTGACCCAAGACGGTATTTCTGCCACAAGGCAGTGTTTTAACACAGGGACTTCTCATTAGATATTCATGTCACATCCACCAGGACTGTCACCTTTGGATCAAGAATGAAATTCAGTTCTGGCTGAGATAATTACTTCCTTACCAGGCAGAACTGAGAGATCAAAGATCAGAAGTCAAAACTTGTCAGATACTGTTCCTTCTCTTTTATTCCTTTTTCCCTCTTTGCTGTTGCAAATACCAAGAAATTATGCAAATTGAGATCGATTTATACAACTTTATAGAAATCAAGCATATTAAACATTTCAGAAGTTTAGATAATGCCAGCTATTAACACAATCTAAATAATAGAATTATTAAGATTGTGTTTATAGTGTTCCTTTGTATTATATTGTTCCTTGCTTTACCAAGAACTTTCATTCACTTCTATGAGACTGTATCGTGTTTTTCATGCTGTCATGATATAAATTCTTCATGCCAGGACTCTCTTACCTGGATGTCTGTGTTGTGGACATTGCTGTGACATAGCTCTGCCCAGGCCAGACAGCTGTTGGGTGTGTATCCTGTGTATCTGTCCATCTGTCTGTCTCACTGGGAGTACTGCAGCCAGAAACTCACTGTGAGTTCTTTGGGTAATTATTCAGTTCTCTGAGAGGTTTTGCAGCTTGCACTGAGGGGTCTGATCCTGTAGCTGCTTTGCTGCTGGTGCCTAAGCAGCCTGCACAATTTCATTTAGCAACACTCTCAGCTTATCAATGTATGAAGTCCAGACCTTGCTTATTGTTGTGTACTTAATAAAGAGGAGTTATATCCCAGGCTTAGGTGGATGGAAAGTTTGGGCTTTTATTGCAGATTCAGTAGTCCCTCTTGCAGAGTAAATGTCAAGTCATATTGTGGATTTCTCTGCAACAGCTATGAAACCACAGCTTTTTCAGTCCTTAAAACAGACTAAGCTCATATAAGTCCCTACCTGGGGATGTGTTTATTATTTGAAATAAAAATATTGTTTGGGTTTTTTTGCATTTTATGAATAGGATTATATGAAGGATTTTTAAATATCTATTTATATTATCACAAATACTTCTCCATTTACTCTCCCTCTACAATCCTGAGAATATCTTATTCCTCCAACATAGAGGTTTTTCCAAGGTTAAAGAAAAAGTTTAAAATAATTGTCTTTAAAGCATTCTCCATTATGGTGCAAGGTGGTCCAGGAAGACACCATTATCCTTGGAAAATGTACAAGCTTAAAAATAAGCATTGATTTGGCAGGAGTTATAACCTAATTTATTTTATCCTGTACTAAATTTCATTGTACAGCTGGCTGATCAGCTGTGGCCTGATGATGCCTGAGAGGCACAGTGCTGTGCTGTGGACCATATTTCCATCTTTTCCTTGACTCTCCTCATTCTCCTTTAGAATTCTCTTTTAGCTCCTGAGGGACAGAGAAATGGCTATTCTTTTGTTTTGGAATGAGTGTGACTCTCCTTGGACTCCCACACAGGAACTAGGCATTAAAGGATCTAACACAGTGATGTCAAAAACCCTGTAAACCTCCTAATTAGACATGTCTGAAGTGTGAAACAATCAAACTTGGGGTTCTGCCCACCTCCCAGGAGTCAGCAGAGAGAGAAGCTGCTGTTTCACCACTTCATTATCACCCAGTGCACTGAATAGGAAAACTCTGATGTCACCTAGTTGCTATGGCAACACCATCCCTGCTTATCTCTGTTTCTCTGGCAACAATCCCTTACTTTCTGCTATATTCACACTCTCTTTGTTACTATAAAATTCTTTCATTGTGGTTTATGTATTCACTGACATCAGGTCATCCCTTAGACTCAGGCTATGACTTACTTATACAGAGGATTACTGGACTTTTATCATTTCACATTACTTTTGGTAGGTTTTGAATCTGGAAAGGAAAACTAAGCCATAGTCTTTAGAGAGGTGTGGTAAATTCAATTTCCTTTTATAGTCTGTAGGATACATTTCAGGCTGTAGTGGTCTTTGTTTCATTTGGGAATTATGCTGGTTTGAAGTTAGAGACCTGGGAGTCCTTGGGAGAATTTAATGTCTGGGTTTCAATTGACTGTTCTCCCTCAAAAGTGGATAAAATGCACAATCTGAAACCACAAGGAGGAAAGCAGCCAGAAGTGATACTTATGGGCTGGGATTCTGTGAAGGGTTCCAGTGTGTGTAGAATCAATTACAAGATAAGAATCTTTATACAGGAGTCTGGATGTGTAATGTTTTAAGTCAGAAGAGACCTCCAGAGTTCCCCATCTGTTCTAACCCCTTGCTCAAAGCAGATTGAGTTAGATCAGGCTGCTCAGAAAAATTTTGCAGCTCATTTTTGAACAGCTTCAAGGATGGAGATTCCGTAAACTCTTGGTGTGATTGTCCTAGTATTTGACCCATCTGATCTTAAAAAAAACTATTAAAAAAGGAATGTTCACTCTTCCAACTTTACACCTCCTGTCCTACTGTTGTTGTGCACCTCCAAGAAGAGTCTCTGTCTTCTTTGCTCCTTCTGACCAAGTCCTCGTGTCCCTGACCATCACAGTGACCCTTCCCTGAACACACTCGGGTATGCCTCCTCCTGCAAGGCCAGAGCTGCACACAGAACCCCACATTCAGACTCACAACTACCAAAGAGAGAGGGAGGGGAAGCCTTCCCTGCACCTTCCAGCTCCCTCAGTCTGGGCTGCAGGAGGCTTGTTCCTTCTGCAAGGGTGTGTTCCTTGCTCGTGTTCACCTTTGCATCCACCAGGACCCCCAGGTTTCTCCTGCAGAGCTGCTTCCTGCTCAGTCCCCAGCTGTATTGTTCATGGATTGACTGCATTCCACATGGGCCATTCTTCACCATGAGGGCACTGAGGCACTGAAACATGTTGTCCTGTGAAGCTGTGGATGCCCCATCCTTGGAAGTGTTCAAGACTATGTTGGATGATCTTTGAGCAACCTGGGTTAGTGGAAGGTGTCCCTGCCCATGGCAGATGGTTGGAACTCCAACCAACAACAAAACTGGATCTTTAAGGTTGTTTTTAAGCAAACCATTCCATAGTTTTATGAAAATATTGCACTTGATTTTGTTTCCTTGTCACCACATTTTAACATGTTGTCCAGGTTTCCCTCAAAGGCAGCCCTGCACTCCAGGGTGCTGACCCTTCTTTGTGCTCACCCACACATTTGCTGAGAATGCCTCTGTACAGTCATCCAGGTTGTTAATGAAGATGTTCCACAGATCCCTGGGGATCTCTTGTCATTTGTGACTGGCTGCCAGCTGAACCTTGTGCCTGGCATCAGACCATACAATTTTCAATGCACATTGCTGCACACTCACCCAGCTGGCAAGTCACTAACTGGGGATAAGGAGTCTGTCAGACCTTGATAAAGGTCTCCAGACCTTGCTGGAGATGTACAGCATCCACTGCCCTTGTTCACAGTACCTGTCACTCCATCATCCTGAGCTGTGATTTGAACAGGCATGCTTAGTCTGCTTAAAGGATGTAGCTACTAGGGACAAATAGTGTGATTCAGAATCAGAAGATGAAAAAGATAGGAAAAGTTTACTTATTTCTCTCCCCCTCTATATATTCCTTTTAGTTACAGTGGAGGATCTTCAGGCAATGAAGGGAACCAGAGAGGAGGAAAGAAAGACCAGGGGAAAAATTAATACAAAGAATTTTCAGAACAAGTTAAATATTTTTATTTCTATGGCTAACAGGTTGATAACAATGTTCCATAACTGAGTATTAATATTCATGATGAACTATTGAAAATTAACTGATTTGGTAGCTGAAGAGGAGGTAAAGAATCTTGATATTTTTGGTAGCATCAATTTTAGCCATCCCTTCCCAAAGATTAATTTGAACAAAGTTATAGAAAAAAATACCTTTGCCAACATTCTTTTGAGTCTTTCATGTAAGCATTCCTGTTCATTTCAGTGAAAATTTATTAGGGAAAATTTATTCTACAAGCAGACTTGCAACTTGCATTGCATTGTGTTTCCAAGGAGACAGACGTGTTTATGTTCATGTAATACATGGCAATATTAATCACTGGTGACATAAACTGACTCTTCCTAAAGTTCTTATCCACAGCTTTTACATTAGCTCTTTTCAGATTTATGGATTGATGGATACTCGTTTTTATGTTGTGTCAGCACTGGAGCAGTTTATCATTTAACACTTATCTCACTAAAGAGTAATATGTTCTCTCCATATTAGGTAATTTTTGAAACACTTGTATGTAATAACATCCATTCTCTATAAATTTATAAAGACAAATTTGAAAGAGCTTCAAAACTGGTTACTTCCTTTTAGGCAGAGAAACAACTTTGTTATTTCTATTATTATTGCTCTCTGATGTTTTGGTATTCTGTCATTGTCTGAACGATCACTGCAGCCTCACGATGGTGTAGAGGGGATACAGAATCACAGAATCATTGAACCCAGCAGTGCCAAGGCCACAACTAAACCATGGCTCTGAGTGCCACATCTGTGTCTTCTGAGTTCCTCTGGGGATGGGGATTCCACCACTTCCCTGGGCAGCCTGTACCAACGCTTGGCAATCCTTCAAGTGAAAAATTTCCCCCTAATACCCAATCTAAGCCTCCTCTGATGCAACTTGAGGCCGTTCCTCTTGTCCTGCTGCTTGTTACCTGGGAGAAGAGGCCAACTCCCACATCACCAAAAACTCCTGTCAGGAGGTTTCAGAGAGCAATAAGGTCCTCTTGAGCCTTTTTCTCCAGACTAAGCACCCCCAGCTCCCCCAGCTGCACATCAGACTTTTGCTCCAGCCCCTTCCCCAGCTTTATTGCCCTTCTCTGGACATGCTCCAGCCTCCCCAATGCCTTTTGCAGAGAGGGGCCAAAAATGAACTCAGTGTTTGAAGTGTGGCCTCACCAGTACCCAGCACAGGGGGACAATCACTGCCCTGGTCCTGCTGGCCACACCACTGCTGATACAAGACTCAGTGAAACACAGTTTAATTTCTTGAATAGAATAGATACTTGCTATCAGTAGATAGTGAATTGTGTTAGGCAATTTTACTCCACTAGAATTCCTTTAAAAAGCTAAGTAGCAGTTAAGGTTCCATATAAATGGAACAAACAGAAACAAAAAGGAAACAAAAAAAAATCTACATTATATTGTTGACACTCTGTCTATTGAGTCATAATGAACATTTGAAATCATTCAGCTACTAATGGGACAAATTAATATCATCTTTCCCTTAAGCTCCTTTCCATGTAAGACTCTGTTTTTCCAACTTTCATTATGGAATTAGATATTTCCAATAAACTAGTTAAGTATGGGCTGGATTTTCTTGCTGATAAGCTAGGGACTGTTAGTGAGAGAACATTAGAATTGTCATCCAAGTATGGTCCTAAATCTCTTTACCCAGTGATCTTCACCCTGCTGCACCCACAGGATTTAACAGAGGAGGCAGAGTGACTGAAGCATATCAAGTTGAGCATTTAAAGTTGAGTTTGTACCAAAGGAAATAAGCTGCTGTTTATGTGACAAGGAGCCTGGAGAGTAACAGGGGAGATATTGTCTAGTCTGAGACAATAATTGAACATTTTCTTTGAAATTAAAAAAAAAAAAAAGTAAGATTAATCCAGGGAGAATGCAGGGAGAATTGTCTCTGGCATCCAGGGCTTGGCTTTTTAAAAATAATTACAAAAAGGAAATAAATCTGATTCTTGCCTATTGAATTTTATGACCCTTATGTGTTAGTCATTGTTTTTGAGTTGGGAACAGAAATAATAGTTGAGAAGCAAACAGAATTTATAGTTCTGAACAGCAGTCTTGACAGTTTCTCAATAAAAAGTAATTGAAGAAATTGCCAACACTTTTCCTGATCAGAGTACATAATGCAACAGTTAAGTGACATCAGGCTCAGCAGGCAAGTAATCAGCATCCAGCACATAATGATCTCTGAAATTTGGTGTGAGTCTGCTCTGTCACATGGGCAATTGATGTCATCCCATGTCAGTTTTGTTCCTTGCTCTGCAGCAAGACTTTTGAATATAAAGAAAATCTTACAGGAGAAATAAATGAACCAATCACTACTCAACCACCTCCATTCTTGCCACATGTGATTAAGAGAAGAACTTGAAAATTTAAAGTACAGCTTAGAACTTACATTTGTACTTCATGTTACCATGAGTTATATTTCTTATCAGAAACTTCTGAAGTATTTATTCCGTCTATGAATTTTGTGTTTTGCTGCTCTGAGTAGCAAAAAGAGTTCATTCTGGTTAATTGACCTTCCTCACTTGTTTTCCCCCTCTTTATCTCATGCATAAAAGATATCTGAGCAATTTAACACTGTCTTAGCAAGATCTTTGTGGCATGTGTGGTACATTTCAGATTGGTTTTGCTTTGGTTTGGTTCCTTGGGTCTTTTTTTTCAAAGGTCAATTACCATGACAGTGGTATCTTTTCATCCTGGAGGACATTTAACAGAGACTATGGAATATGCTGAAGATTGGTAGATGAATTAATTAATTATAACACCAGAAATCATACTGTTTCAGTTAGTACAGTTGCATTTCTATAGCTATACATAAATTATAAAACATTACTTAATTATTGCAGTGTTATGCTGCTTTTAATTTCCCAGCATATTGAGACACCAAATACAAGGTGTTCATGATGTGTCTAGATTTGTAATATTAAAGCAAAATCATTGCCACATTTGTGTGTCTTCAGTTGTTTGGTTCTTCAGCATCCCTGCAGTGTTTTGCAGAGCATCTGAGCAGATCTTCATGCACCATTTTTCTCTGTCCATAATTCAATGCTATCACTAGAAGTGGCGGTTGGTCTTTATGTATCTTGGGTGGACGTTTTGGAAAGTCTTTCTGGTGTCCAGCTGTTTGGTTTTAAGTTAGCCAGGTTGCTATCACAAACTTGCTTTTCAGCCAGCATAGAAGACAGAGGGGATCTGAATAGTGATTAAGAACCAGATTCAGACTTCCTCTCTAGATGATCCTCTTTTTCCATCAATGCTCAGGAGTCTGGGGAGATTAGCAAGCCAAATGAAGAGCCAAAATAGTGTCGTGAGAGTATTTTCCTCCTTTGCTGCATATTAGACCTGAAAGCATCTTCAAACCTCTCTTTGGCTGTGCAGATGGTCTCAGAGCTGCATTTCAGCTCCCTCTGGTGAAAGGAAAGAGGTGTGAAACACAAGGGCTGGCTGGGGAAATAGCTGGTGGTGAATAATTTATAGAATTCTCCCTTGGTTTTTTTGACATAATTATGACTGCTCCTCTGAATGCATAGTCAGGTTGTCTGACTGGAGGATTTTGCTCCTCGGTGCTGAGGGGTTGCATCCTACAATTGCTTATTCATGTCTTCCAAGTATTTTTTCAAGCTGTTGGCTTGATACAGGTGAAATTTTAGTCACTCTTTATGTAAATACACCCAAATGTCTGAAAATGCTGTAGTAAATCATCAAGGTGGCATTTTATCACTACTGTGTATTTTAGACCACATCACATTATTCCTGTTACTGCAGCCTGTAGCTGAAAAAGCAAGATGACAGTGTAACTGTTGAGAGAAAATGTGTTATGTAATGCTACTTTTGTTTGGCAACATGAGAAGCCAACACAATTAACTCGTGGCACCTCCTTTACAGAGTTTGTGTAGCTGCATTTTTCAAATACTTGGGTGAGAGTGGGCATATAAAGCATTTTTTAATATGCTTCAATCTTGTAAAAAAGGAAATCTAAAAGAAGGAAAACCAAAGTTACTATTGATAAATTGCTAGAGATGGCTGGATGGATCAAATGAATAAGATTTGCTGACGAAAATATGTGGTCATTTAGGTAGCAAAACCAGCTAGAATGTGGTCTCTTTAGAGGAAGAAAGAAAGGAAAGATAGGAAGTAGGAAATCCTACGGCTGATTCAGCACATGACGCTCAAATGTGACAAATTTACTGCGAATTTTCACTTCCTAGGTCAGACCGATTTACTTGGCTGGGTTTTGTTTGCGCATCTTGTTGGTGACCTGCTGCTTCCATTTAACACATACTCTAGAATGCACTTTAAAAAACATAACAGTTTTCCATCTGCTGTTCACACAACAGACTTTATAGCCCTGTCATCTACTTGCATCTTCTAGAGAAAAGCAGTTGCCTGCAATCTTTTCTATGTCTCAGTGCTGTCAGAAGTATCTGCTTGGGTCTCTTCTCTCCCGTAAGACTTGGGCAACACAGGCATCCATCCTGAAATCATCTCCTCTTTTGTGGCTTTTAGGATTTTTAAAGCCTATTTACTGATAAAGGAAAAGCAGTGTTAAATGTTTTTATTACCAAATGAACCTGATAGTAATTCCTGCTGTGGAAAAATCATCACAAGCTTAAGCATAGAATGCATTTGTGAGGGAGCAGGTGCCCACACTTTGTTGGTACGCAGAACACATGAATGACTTTGCATCTTAATTTTAGCATCTTTTGCTCCTTTGCCCCTGTTTATGCAATGCTGATGCACAACACACATTTTATATTATTGCAATGTTTTTATCATTTTCTACATAATCTTATAATGGTGTTGCCTTATAAAAATATCAGTCATATATTCTTAGTAACACAGCAAATATTAAACATTCAATTTCAACTCTTTACTAGGGTCTTTTCTGAAGAATTATTATAACCTACTTGTTTAGAAAATAAATTTTTATTTTAAGTAGCTTGACAAACTTGGTAGTTATCTCTTGTGGTTCAGTGTAACGGCAGCCATATGGAACTATAATTTCTAAGTCCCACAGATCTAATTTAGTTTTATGCTATGTTGGATTACATGTCAAAATTATCTTCATGCCATCTGTAAGACTTCTTACATTCTGAATTGTTTTATTGTAGTTTTACTGTAGTGCTTGCTATCTAGAGATTTGTTCTTTACTTCAGTTACTGATGTTTGATTTCTTAAAGGTCCAAGACAGCTTAATTTTTCCCATATTATGTCTTGTAGGTCAGCCTCTAGGAATCTCCTGAAAAAAACAAAGTGACGTTAGAGATGAGTTAATGTGCATGTAAATGAGTGTGGTAAACCCCAGGAATTTATTTGGTTTAGCTTCATCACTTGAGAGTGCTATTTTTCTTTGTACTTATAATACACCAAGATCTTTTCCCTTTCATGTGTAATTGCTTGGCCTTTCCCACTGAAAATGCCTCCTGAAGACACACACATACTGAGGTGGTGAACTTGCTGAAAGGGAAGAAATGTGAGGAGAAAGAGAAAAAAAGTGAATAGCTGTTAAATAAAAAGCTAGCTGCTTTAAATGTTATTTTTAGGTACCAAAAGAGAAAGATTTTCAAAGCCAGATAGGTGGCAGGTATGGTTTTTGTATCCCTCAGTTTTGCCTTGTTTGCACAGTCTTTTATTCCTTTACACAGACATCTGTGGTCCCCCACTGGAGCTGCTCAGGGATTTCACCTGCCCCTGTTTGTGTGAGGAGCTGTCATTGTGGTCAGAGGCTGGGCAGGAGGCTGCAGTCTTCCCTGTGGAAGTGCTGCAAGCTGTGCAATCACCTCAGAACACGGTGGAAGGGGAAAAGTGGGAAAATCACAACAGCATCTCAAGTGGCAGCTTAGGAGATTATTTCATTCTCTGTTCATAGTCGAGCTTTTTTGTCCATCAAATCTTTGTTTTGTGTTCTCTTTCCCTTTCAGCATCCTCTGTCAGAGCTCCATGGAAAATATGAAGCACATCAGCATAGTAAGTGAGCAGTGACCTGCAGCACTAACATGGCAATAGGAGACCTTCTACACATTTAGCTTATATTACAGTATTTTCTTTTTTCTTTCCATTTTGTATCTCTGTTTTCCATGTGGACTAGTAAGAAAATTCATAAAGGGGGTACATCTTGCTATGTACTTTTACAGTATTTGATACTGTGTCTCATATACCAATTACTGGTCTTGGAGGCAGTTCTAACGTGAAAAAAAAAAAATATACCATTTGCCCTGCATGGTATTTGCATTTTTTTTGATTATTTTTTTTTTCTTGAGGAAGCAGTTAAGAGCAAAAGCTGAAGATGTATTACCTCTCTGAGGTATGTGGTTTGGTAATATTTTCATAGTACTTTTCACTTTGCCAGCAGACCTACAGACATCTTGATTCCATCAGGTCTTGGTGGTGCTGTTGATGCTGTCACTCCCAGTGTTCTTGTTTTGGGCATTTCTTTCTCTGCGGATTTTTTGCTTGTGCGTCAGCTTTAATTTAAAGACACTATTTTAAGTTATAGCTGTAAGACAAATAGCAACTTGTGGTTCTGGATGGGTTATTTTTCTATTGCTGCAGATATGAAGTATTGGCTGCTGTAGGAATTCAGTCAGGATCTCTTGCTGTTGACATTGACTTCACACTGCCTTCAGGAAAGTGAATTTGTACACGTAATAAGTGGATGAAATTTATAGTCTGAAAATGATAATAAATAACTTGAACTATTTTTAGGTCAACAAAACAAAATAGGCCATGACTTCCACAAAGAGATGTTGCTTATCTACTGCCAGATATAGTTTATAGTAAAAATAATTGCATGAAAAATTTAGCACATGGAGGCACCTCAGCCTGTGTAGTGGGCTTTCGTGATACATGCTAATAACAAGATCAATAACCTCTGTCTTGGGTTCTACCTAAACTGAAACTGTACTAAAACGATATGAGGACAAGTCTAAGCCTTGTCATCAAAATTTAGGCCTATGCATTGCATCTCCTGCTTACACCCCTTAGAGTTTCCTTTCTGGGTGGTGTTCCTAAAGAAAAGTGATTCAGTGTAAGATGTGCTCTGGGGAGTTTTCTTCACCCCTCCATCCTGGAGTCTGGTATCAGCTGCACCTTTAGCATGGCTTTTGTGAAAGCCTTCATTTTGCAGTATTTTGGAGAGGTTACAATGACAAGACAGACCAGGGCAGGCAAAATAATAAGGTCATTTAGAGAATTTGTAAAATTTTTATATGTATATAAGTGCATCTTGTAATAATCAAAGGTGCAAACCCTAAACTTTCTCGTTTTAATCCTATCTTTTTTTGGTAAAAATGATAAATGAAGCGTTTCATGGCCGATTGCTCTCTGAAATGAATGTATCCACAGAAGTGGTTATGGATACTGATTTTATTCTTTCAGTAGACAAAATAGAAGATCCTGCTGCACAAAAAATGTCAGAATATATGGGATATTTTAAACACTTCAGATACTGAGAATGGATCCAGCTTTATTGGACTGATAATAAAGGATTTGAAGGGATACTCAAATCAATTGTTTCTCATTTGATAGTTGCATTTCTTGATATAAAACTGCCATAACTTATGTGGGTCATCATCATCATTATTAGTGCTTCTCAGTATCTACTTTCTGTTATTTCATGTTTTATTAAATACTGAACTTAGTACAATTCTTAGGGCTATCCTTTCATTACTGTTGTTTCAGCTACAGTTAAAGTAGATGTTTCATCTGCAATTGTGGGCTTTATCTCCAAATAATAATATTTATTAAGAACAAACTTGATCTTCAAAATCAACACCTAGTGTTAGAAACACCAGCCTAAAGATGCTTTACAAATGCATGTAGTCTTGAATTTACAGATAGATGTATAAGTTTCCTCCTTGCTGAAATAGCTTATCTATTCTAACAGATCTGACAATCTGTTGATGGAATGCTGTTTTGTTACCTACAAAGGGGCTAAAAAGTTTCTCCCTGTGCCCAAAAGGGTTTTTGTATTTTAGTAAGAAAATTAATTTTGAATATGATTCTTTGCTTCATTGGGTCACTGTATCACCCAGGACTACTTTTTCCTGACAAATGTAGTTACCTTTTAGGGACTCAGTGGGGATTTCTTGAGAAACCTTGTCTACATGTGTCTCTAGAACCAAAAGGGATGTGTTTTAAAGAGCTGAGAGAACTGGCAGATGTCATTGCAAGGCTTTTCTGTGTTAGATTTGCCAAGCTGCAGATCCTGGGGAAGTTGGAGACTGGGGGAGGTGGGAACACGTTGCCCCAAAAGGTTGTGGAATCTCTGTCTTGGGAATTTTTCTGACCTGTTTACACGCAGATCTAAGCAACCTAGTCAGAATTCAATGCTTCTCCCGTTTCAAGAAGAATGTTGGACTTAGATCCCATACTAAGGTCCCTTCTTACTTGAAAGTTTCTAAGAAAAGAGATTTGTACTGATTTGGAATGTCCGGGGCGAGATGGATTTTTTTTCTTCAATCCTGGGATAATTGTGTTTTATTTGGTAACTTCTCTCTACCAGTGAAAAAACTGAAGCAAAGCACTTACAGTTATTAAAACATGCTATCACTTCAAAATTTTGCTTTATCTATTTGTCTTTTGGTAAGTCTTTTCAGTGTGGGGTTTTTTTGCCCCCACTTACAGGATCATTTAGGCAGAGGAAGATCTTGACTCAGATTTCTATGACCTATAAAAGCCATATGTGTACACGGATATCAAAATGCAGATTAGGTACAAAACAAGCTTTGAAAGAGCAAGAGAAAACAATGAATACATAAGTGTGGATTTGATAAAGTACTCTCCATTCTTGCTTAACAAGACAGGGCTGAGAAATAATCCACCAGCAATGGTTTGTTAAGAGAATTATGAAGACTGCAGTTTTGGTTGTTTTAATGTCCCAACATGAATTTACTGACTTTCAGAGAACAGCTGAAGATGTTTGGAGTTGCAGAAGCCAGACACTTGCTTCTTTACACATACATATGTAAACAGTGGAATAAAAGCATATACTTTTCAGTTCTTGCTGACTGTTAATCAATACAAATTTTCCCAGTGCTTTGTATGAGCTATCAAGATTTCATCTGTACATTTTTTGAAGGCAGAAAAATTCTTGGGCATTACATGGGACTAAAGAGAACCTGTGTTTCAGAAAGTGTGTATTTTAGGTTTTTTGACTCAATAACCCACCTTCTGCTTATTTTGAGAACATTTTAATGTATCTCTTTTGCTGGCCTAGGATCAGATAGCTGTTTCCAAGATCTCAGAGCTATTGATTAAAAACGCCTTCGCTGCATGTGCCTGCATTACCCTTGTGGCTAAAGGCATTACTGACTCACAGCTGTCATCACTGCTCACTCTCATTTCCTCCTGCCATTCACACATTCCCATGGCTCTCTTATGATGTGTGACCTCTGGGGTTCCAGCATTTCTGCATTTTATAAGGCTTCCTTCCATTTCTGTCTGTGTTTTCCTTGCTCTAAAATCTATTTTCCCAGTATCTCAAAATCTTGTTTTGCTTCATTTTAGAGCATTATTATTGCTGTGGCTGTCGGAAGTCTTACCTCAAGCTGTATTTTTTTATCTGTTTACTAAGCTCTTGTAATACTTCCTCTCTGAACATTCCCCACTGACTGTTTTTCCCCTCTAAGCAAACACTTTATGCTCATTTCAGAATCAAGGAGCTAACCCATACATTGATCAGTTTAAAAAACAAATGTCTGAGGCAGTGCAAAGGTATTTCATGAGGCTGAAAGCCATCTGCACTGAGGAGTTTGATGATCGTTTATTGTGAAATATTTCTGCACAAGTACACAGTGAAAAAGGTATTATTAGTTTACCTGGATCCTATATATGCTTATTTTATATATACTTACATATATAATCATCCTTTACATGTGTGTATTTTCATTGACTGTTTAGAGATGTGATTGCGCCAGTGAACATGAAACATGAAAAAAAAAAGACAAGCATTCAGATAAGCAATGCAGCAAATTACAGGTTGGTTAGTTTGTTTCAAGGTAACAAAATGCTTTTTGATGTTTCTAGAACAGCAGAAATTGCAGACCAGCATTCCTATCATGTGCATGTGTCACATATATATTACAGCAAGTGTTTGTTTAATATATAGAAAAGACCCAGGTGTAACTGGCTATTATTTAAATCAGGGTTTTCCACACACTTATTTACCTTACAAACTAACAACAAAAAAATAAAACTCAAAAAAAACCCTCAAAAAAACCAAAAAAACAACAACAAAAAAAGAAAAACCCACCCACAAAACCCTAGATACTGCTCTGGAGAGAGATTTCCTGAGGTGTTTTAGGAAGTGATTCTGCTCATGGTCCAGAAGAGCAGACTTGTAACCCTGGAAAACACACTGTTTTATTAATGACAACATTATTATTATTATTATTATTATTATTATTATTATTATTATTATTATTATTATTATTATTATTATTATTATTATTATTATTATTATTATTATTATTATTATTATTTCTAGCTCAGCAGCTCTAGTAATCTTGGTGGTGATTAGTGGCCAAGGTGTTCTGTCTGTGTCTACCCAGTGAAGGTGGACTCTTCATCTTCCCAAATAATCCAGTTCCAGGGCAAAGTTGCTGGAGCTCTGACAGAAGTCTGTCGTGGTTCTATGAAAGGTTCAAAGAAGTTGAGATGCTTCAAGGGATCCTGCAGTGATGGCAGTCAAGGAAAGTTTCTCATCAAACCTGGTTTGCTGCAATGTTTCATACTGGGGAATTTCACTTGTGTGCAGTCTGTTATTGTACACATGAAACTTTTTGGGGGCAAGCACCCTTCAGATATGGGTGCATGATGATTTTGGTGCATGATGGTATCAGTTCTGCACAACATAATATGACAGTGAAAACAGGAGGGAAAAGTGGTCTACATGTTATTACAGATGTGACTCAAAGCCCTGTCAAATTCAAATGTTTCCCTTGTTACTCTGCTGTTTTCTGGGTCTATGTGGGCAGTGTTTCCCTATGGATTTAGTGAGGCACTTGAAATAACTCAGCACAATTCTCAGCACTGCTGGGGCTGGTTTAAGTTTATGTCATCTCATGTAGGATGATTTTGCTAGTTAAAAGCAAGCATGTATTGCATGACTGTCTCCATGAAAACGCCAAAAACTCACTAAGTGCCCCATCTGCTGAATTTCAGCCAAGGCTTCAATGCAAGAAACAAAATGAGTGTAGGTTGCCATTTGCCTACAGCATGAAAACCCCCACCTGCCAAACCAGTGAACTTAGTTTTATAAAAAACATTGTTCCTGCTGTGTGTTTTTGTGCCAAATATTCCCTGTGGTTGGGCATACAGGCTCTATCTTCTCACAATTGCATCAGAGCAAATGAGCTATGACACTGATTGCCTATTTTTAAATAAGTTCAGTGTTGTCCATCTAATGAAATGCTGAGGCATAGTCTGCCTGTGGGAAATGCAGGCTTTGCATGGTAGAACGGTTGGGAAGAAGCTTTGTATGTTTTATATTTTAAAAAGCCAAACAAAACTCAAGTCCCACCAAATATGTATTCTGAATGTTGCAATAAACAGCCACTATTTAACTCAGGTAAATCTGGAGGTGCTGATTTTTAGTTAGCATTGATAATCTTAAACAATTATGTCTTGACTGTGAAAAGTATATTACCTGCATTTAGAGGGCAGCTCTGGAATTGTAAGCATGGAAATTCTTCTTGCACATGAAAGTAACTCTTTATGTTTGTATGGGAGTGTATGGCTTCTCTGTGGATGATGCAGATAAATGGCTTTAGATTTTATAGGTTGGTATTAATGTCTGTAGATTAATGACCTTTATGAAGTCTGGAAGATCATCACTGTTTAATGTTAAGCCATGTGATCCTGATATTTTGGCCTTCTATACCAAGGTTTTGTGTTTGGCCACTTAAGATCATCTCCTTATTCCTTTGCAGTTTTGGCAACTGCTTTTTCCATTTTTGCATTTTTTCATTAATTTTCTGTTTGAAAGTCAACTGATAAACTGTCACAGAGCATGAGTTCATTTCTCTCACTGACTACAGGACTGCACTGATTAAAGACTCACATTTTGGCTGTGACTGACAAGCATGAGATCAGTTTGTAAAAGCATCATAGAGAGGGTTTTCAGGGCAATTCACAGAAGGTCACACAATCATCATAATTATGTGCCAGTTCCATTTGGGCTAGTTATATATCTTGTTTTAAGATGCTGTCCCAATTGGTAGTCCTTTATGTTTGTAGAGAAAAAAAGATGCCACACTGATGTTGAATCAGTAACTGTCCTTAAATTTTATGCTAGGAAATAGCAGTAAGGAAAATAAAGTTTAGTTAAAAAAAAAAAGTTTTTATTTAATAGGTTGTCTTTTTAGAGATCTACAGTTAGAAATTACAAGAGCAGTAACAGATTCTGACATGCATAAATATTTAAGCATATTACATTATTTTATTTTTATTTTATGTGAATAAGTTGACGTACATATAAAATAAATGACTGCAAGTGTCCCAAAAAGTCAGGTCAGACCTAGTAATAGAAAGTGTTTCTCCCATGTACCAATGGTGAGGAGAATTTTGTAGAATACCAATTTTCCAGAGTTAAAAGAAGGAATGAGTGATATGGGAAAACAAAGGTAGACAACCCAGTCTTTTCTTGGGACAGCATAGACTGTCCTTCATGACTAGGAATTATTATTAACAGAATAAGAAATTGAATATTACAGCCCAAATAAGTGATAAGCACTGGAGTTTTGGGATAAATTGTTTAAAGTGTTCCTGCTCCTGGCAGGGGAATTGGAATTAGATGACCTTTAAGGTTCTTTCCAACCCAAACCATTCTATGATAATCATCTAAAATAATCTGGCTATGAGTGGGTTGAAATTGAATGCAGACAAGAAGAGGCTGCATGCCAGAGAACGTGTCCTGGAATTCAGTCAATGCAAGAATGTGACAAGCAGAGAGAGAACAATCAAGTCAAGAGTAGCAGCCTGTTCTCATTGATCATTTGATGATTAGAGAAAAAATTCCAGTTTCAGATTTTCAGCTGGATACATTCATGTTGTTATATTGAGAGTAACTAAAGCTGTGCTATGACAGCTATACAATCTAAGATGGGAAAGTTTTTATATGTTCTGCATATAACACCTGATTTTAAAATTGTTAGGCTTGCAGTCCTGTCTCATTTGTATGCATTATTCAGGCAGCTGAATAGTAGTTCATGGGAAGGCTTTGGCCTGTGAAAATTAGACATGCATTTTAAAAATCAGACACTTAATGTGCAGTGTGCTTCTCTGCATGTGCTACTGCTCTCTTACTGCTGCTACAGCCAGAGAGAAACTTCATTGATACAGCTTTATGTAATCAAAGCAAAGGATGAACAGCTTAAGTGCTACAGGCCGGGTTTGAGATGATGATTGCACTTCTCATCTCATTAGCACCTTTAATCTAAAAGGCACAGAGCATTTTAAACTTCATTTTTGTAATAACTATGACAGCTATGAGTGCAGTACTGCCTCTGCATTTTGTAGGGAAAAAAGCCAAAGGAGAAAAAGGTTAAAAAAGTAACCCAGCAAACTGCTGACCAAGCCAGGAGAACTTTTTGCTGCTCCTGTTCTTTAAGAACTAGGAAATTTCAGTGTGTGTTTAGAGACCGCAGAAGAAGGGGTGTTCGTGCTTTGTTTCAAAATGTGACAGAACATATTTTTCTGTCTTCATTTCACTTGCTGGGATCCAGCTTGCTGTCATTAAATACGTAAAAGTCTGCACACTGAAAAGAATTGAATAACAGTGAAGATAGCTATCTCCAAAAATATCCTGGCTAAGGCAGTGTGGATGGAAGAAGGTAGAGACTTGTGAAAACAAGGGGTGAAACTAACAGGAGAAGCAGGGGATGCAGCACACAGCAAATCGGAGAGGGTATGTGAATATGGAGAACCATGCAGCACTCACTAGAAGAGCTAAGTTCTCTGGGAAAAGGTGGGCATTTATAACAAGAACATCTGTGGAGACCCCAGCTATAGTCATTATTAACATCTGGAAGTGTTTTTCTCTTGAGTGCTCTCTCCTAAACCTCCAGTCATTGCTTATTCTTAGATTCAGGAAAATCAGACTTCACAATATAGAGAAGTAAAGAAATTAAAAGAATTAAACTGAGGAAAGTGGCTGGTTTGGGAAGCTAAGATACATGCTTTTGTTTTTTCCCTTAAGACAATTCCTATGGTTTTAGGAAGGAAGGGCAAGAAAGAAACAAGTATAGACACCTTGGCTGGTTTTGCTCAAAGACCCAATTTAAAGTGTTCTCTGTATACTTGGGAGATGAAAATGTAATATTTGAATGGATCAAGTACATTGGAACAAGGACAAAGGAGAGTTTGGGGTGACTGGACAGAATTTCAGTAGGCTTTTCTGTTAAATAAAAAAAAAGATTAAAAAAGGTAATTTCTGACCTGCTTGTTGGTTTTGAAATTTACCAATCTGGAGGTGAAAATGCAGCTATATTATTGGCAAAATGAAAAAGAACAGAATAGCAAAGTATTCTCATTTTCCTTCTATGAACAGCTGCTCTATTCCTCTGTAATCAAAACCTAGCACCAGCTTGAGTTTTTTCTAGCTGTGGGGTATTCTTAATGGATTTTTTTCATGATAAATTTTAGATGTGATTTCTTATGCCAGAATAAAGGATGTATAGTCCTGTTTACTTAGTCTGTTAAGACTCCATTTCCTTCTCTCTTACTCTTTTAAGGGTTATCGAATATAAACCTAATTTTTAAGTCCCCTGATGATGAATCAAGCATGTCCTATTCCAGCCTACAGCAAACTGCTAAGAAATCAGTGTGTGGGGGGAGGGGGGGGTTGCTAATTGGAAGAGCAAACACTTTGCAGGTAACCTATTTTTGAACTTAAATCTTATATCTAATTTAGTCTGCAGGTCTGCAGTAGCTGTTTTCCCATGAAGACAATCACTATAATAGAAAGCATTCAATATTAACAGGCCTGACTAGTATTAAGACTCTGCAGGAATTTTTGCCTAGAGTAAAGGCTAGACTTTGGCTATCAGCTTGTTCTAGTTTGACTGCAGACCTAACCATGATGAGTTATGTTAATCAAACTGTACATGTAGGTGATATTTCAAGTCAGATGCTGGTTGCTCTGTCTGACCTTCCAGCTATCCAGGTGGAAGCTGGAACTCTGCAGCCATGCCTAAGAAAATGCTGGCCCTGAGATTTATATGAAGCCTTGCTGAGCTGGGGCTTAGGACTTGGCTAAATTGGGGACCCCATTTCGGGCTGGTGCAGCACTGGCTGAAAGTGCTGCATTCTGTTCTCATACCCTCATCTGCTCTCGCTGTAGTGGGCTTGAATATCCAAAGACCTGGGCCCTTCTGCTGTCTTCCAAATAATTAATTGTCTTGTGAATTCATAAATATTTCCAGTTTTGTTGTCAGCCAGACATGCTGGACCTATTGACAGTTTGACCTTCTCCTACTTCCATGCTTTGTATCTGAAACAGTTCACTATTACAAAGGCAATACATGTGTTCAACTGCCATGTAAAATTTCACTATTTGCTTTCAATTTTGTTCTGATTTATATGTGATGGACTTGACTTTCACAGAGCTCTTTATCCCTGAGCATGAACAGAAGCATGAATTGGGTGAAGGCTTTTTTGTTAATTTTTTTTTTAATAATGCTAACTTGTACTTTGCATTTAAAATTACAGTGACTGAAAAACTGGCAGAATATTTTAATGTAATTGCAGTATTTTATTCAAATAGGTGTTATGATTGGTTCTTAAAATGGCAGATCACATTTTGAAAAATCTCATCCTCAGAATTTATCCTAAGTCTAAATTGATGGAAATTCTATAGTCTATAAGATAAAATCAAATGCAATAGATGTTCTATAAATTTCCATTTTTGGCTACATTGAAAGTATTGCCAGTGGCTAATGAAGTATTTGCTAGTTTTGCATTTTTTGTTGCTTTTGAAATGTACAGTTTTCTCTGACTAGTATTTGCTTTATTGCAAAGTAATTAATGCACACTCAGAGTTCTTATTTGACCTCAACCACACCTATGGGAAAATCACAGCTTTTGAGACTTCAGCATTTTGTGTGTTCATCTGTTATTCTGTTGTCCAGCTTGAGAACAGCTGCAAAAGGAATTCACCAGCTAGTAGGATTTCATCAGGTATTGAAATGTGCTTAGACAAGGAAAAACAGTACCTTAGCAGCTTATTTATCTTTGCATCTTACTTAGGATTGCTATTACCACTACTAAATAGAAATTTTGCGCTTGAAAAAAAATACTAGGTGTGTCTCGCCATGTCATATTAAATCAAGTATCCTTGTTTGGTTTACTTAATCATAGGATGGTTGGAAGGGACTTTTAAAGATCACCTAATTCCAGTCTTCCTGCTTTGGACAAGGACATGATCAGTCCCATCGTGAAGGAAAGCAAAATATCAAAGCTTCTAATAATACTAATTTTTAAGAATGTATAAAATTGAAATAAATGTATATGTGAAACAATGCTTGAGAGAGAGAGCTCCTGAATTTGCAATTTTTTCCTGATGCACTGTTTTTCATAAAGGTAAAGTGTGTAGCTGTCAAGTAGTAGTAAAAATCTTGGAGACAAAAGATTCATTCACAGAATTCTAGATTTAAATATGTCTAATAGTCAAACCCAGATGCTTTGCAGTAAAATCCTCCTTTTGAAAAGATGCATGAATATATCTTGGACTTTTAGAAATCTAAGGTGTTAAAGTCTGAAAGAGATTAAATTATCCTCAATTTACATTGCTTAAAATGTAGAAAACATTCTCCTTTCTGCTGTAAAGGAACCATATGGATTTTTTTTTAATTTTGACTGCCTGTATTAAGACATATGCACTACATTTTTTCTTTATCTCCCACAAGAGATACATGCATCATATATTTGGGCCAAAATATCATTTCTGTTGTGATCAGCAGTAGTGTTGCCACACTGGGTACCACACAGGAGGTGTATCTGTATTGGGGTGAAAGATAAACTGAAACAAGTTGAAGGAGATAACATGAGGAATGGGTGGAGAGCATAGAGAATAAACTGTAGGTGCTAAAAAATACTAGGAGATGCAAAAAAAGGAAGGAAGAATGAAAGAGGAAGGGCAATGTAGGCAAAAAATACTAGGGATGAAACAAAATTTGAGTTGAGATCTCTTACTCATTGAGTTGATGCTTGATGTCAAACATTGCAGTAAAAAGATAAGAAACTTTATATAATTTCCTTGCTGCTGTTAAGTACATCAGGAAAAAGAACTCTGTATTGGTCCTTTTGAATTTTAGATCACTCTGGTGTTTTAGAGCAGAACACACTATTTCCATAAGTAAAATGTGTTTTCCAATTCTGACCTTGCTACCTTAATTCCTACACGAACTTAGAGATGTCAGTTTTGCATGATGGAAAGCTGGGAATGGCTGTTTTTTATTGATACAATCAGTAAAGCCTGTCATGTATTTTCCAGAAGGGACTGACTGGTGGGTGTTAAATGTAAATTATGGGATATTTCCATTGTTTATTGAGATCGAGATGGTGAACTCCAGTCCTCCTCATGTACAACATACTGTTGAATATTCAGTTTTATTGCCAAGTGGTATCCTGCAAGAGAGGCAGTTTTGAAATATAGGAATTGGGAATGACACTAAAGAAATTAACTTCTTTATCAGTGACTTTTTAATAATTCTAATGACAAATGGAAAAATCCAGATCATGAACAAATTCTTCAATTGTTAATAATCTCATCCATTGTTAGTGATCTACTTTGAGAAGTTCCCTGAAAATTAACTTTTTCCTTCTTTTTGCTTTGAAAGGTCTTTGGTGTTTAAGATAACGTTTTATAATTCATCTTAAGCTTTTCAGAAATATGACTGAACATAATATTCTGAATCCACCTACAGTTCCTATTATCCTCAGTATTTCTAAAAAGCTATTTTTTTACAAAAGTCTATTTCCTGGAACTGCATTTTAAATCAAGTTATGTGTGCCTCCCTGTTAACTTTTCATTTATACTGGCTTTGCAGTGGCCATGTAGAAGTAATTGTTAATGGTTTCACTGCTTTCATGCCTTTCCTTTTCAAGAACACAGCTAAAAACTCTTTGACTCTCACTGTAGGATCCTATTTCATGATTGTGATTCATCCCTTCCCTCCTTTTTCTTCATGTGGGGACCACATCATATTTTCAGAATACATCTGCCATTCTTTTTGAACACAGAACTGAAGAAATAGTTATTTTTGAGATAGTATGTTGAAATACACGCATGCAGATGTGTCTTTTTTTTCTGCAGATAACCAGAAAATCCAATTAGGCCTTTGCTTTGCAAATGAACTTGGGTTCAGTTTTGTCCTTTGCAGTTTTCAGGTTCACACAAATAGTAGCTTGTGTGTTCTCCCTCATTTCTCCCCCACCTACCCCTCCCAACATTTAAAAGTGAAAACTAATGGCAAAGGGCCATGTTTTAAATTGTATATGTGTCTAAATCCTTTCTCCACAAGTGGCTCTCCGTGTTCTTTATCTGACCAGCTCTTCACATCATGTCAATTGTCCAGCCTCTCCGTATGACCTGAAAGGACTGTACAGTTTTCAGAGCACTGACCATGGACTTTTCTGGGCCTTGTATTTTTGTGTTTCTGCAGTGGGACTGTAGGGCTCCTTGCTGAGGACAAGACAGGGTTAGAGGAGGAAGACAGAGATTTCTGGCACATGAACTGCCAGATAAGGTGCTGGAGATGAAATGGGTAAAGTCTACTCCAAGTTCTCTATTTTTAGAGCCACAGAAGGCCCCTGCTGATAATACAATATATCTAAACACAAGGAACTCAGTCCCAGATTTTTTCTTTCACTCTCCAGAATGCCTGTGGACATGTGCAAAGGCAGGTTGAAATAGTGTTGTTGGTTTGTTTTTTTAAATTTACTCTATCCTATTAAGCAGTGACTCTGGATGAGAGGACACTGCTCCAGAGACAGAGTGATTGGTGTTCCCTGGGCAGGAGCTCTGGGATTTTGCCAATTAAGACAAAGCTTCAGTGATATAAAATGGAATATGAATTCTTAATTACAATTTCTCCTAGTTGTTTCTGCTTGATTGCATCTAACTTTAAATGGCTTTATAGGAAGTTTGTGTGCACACTCCAAGGCAAAATTTGGACTTATGTTTTTCTCATTTCTCTGATGTGTTTCAGGAATGTTGCAAATGAATGGCTCTGTTGTGGGCTGTGTTTTTTTTACCTCTTGGGTTTGTGTTCCCTGAAGACCAAGGAAAGCTGTTGAAGCAGTGTATGAAGTATGTAAATGGCAGCCTGATGCAAATTAAGGCCAGTGAGTATTTAGTAGATATTTTAGGAGAGTATTTCTGCCAGGTAGTTGCTTTTAACTTGGGACCTGCATTAACGAAAGAGCTAGGCCACCTTTTTTATTCTACAAAGCCTGGTTTTTGGTACCACCTACCATTCCAGCTACTGAAGGATGCAGATGTTGAGTTGTAAACAGTGATTTCAGCTGGCTGTTGCAGGTATCAGAAATTTCTACAGCTGCAGGTTAGTCCAGCTGCACTTGTAGGGGGCTTTTAGGGGGTCATAAATTGTACCATTACACTGAGTGTGAATTTCCTTCTGCTGGGCTGGTACAGTCTACATAAATAATTCTGGAAAAACATGCTTTATTCCTTTACTATAATACTTAGCCTATTGTGATGTTAAATCCAACAGGAAACACACACACATGCTCAATGAAGTGTTTTGAATATATTGTAAATGATACTATATTTTTAAACTATAAAGGAACATCAGGAAAAAATAGAAATACAAATATTTAAAGATTTATTTATCTTGGATCATGCTTCTGCCTGATAGTTTGAACATATCACACAGCAGCTCTCTCTGCTTGTTTGTAGAATGGGGCAGGCTGCCCAGGGAAGTGGCTGAATCACTACCCTTGGAAATGTCCAGAAGATGTGTGGATGTGGCATTTGGGGATTTGGTTTAGTGTTGAACACTGTGGTGCTGGGTTAACAGCTGTGCTCAGTGACCTTGGAGGTCTTTTCCAACCTTAATGATCCTGTGATTCTCTGTTCACTCTTTGCCTGTCTCAGGGTGTGGAATGGATTGTTATGTCTCATTACCGTGCATGGCTGGTTTAAAAATGAAGCACTGTGTAGTTTGATTTACCCCAAAGTGAATTCTGCTATAAATCCTTCCACTAAGCAGAGCTTTACCTTCCAAATAGTCACACACACAGACTTCAATGCAATGTGGCCTGGCAAACACAGTAAGGACAAGAGATCTGGGAACACATTGGAAAGCTCACGATTTAGCTTAACTGTTCCTCACATCAAAGCAAATTGGTGTTTGGAATAGAATTCTCCAGTAGTGTTTTCTGTGCTTGTTTGTGATGCTTTCAGCATTATGTAGAATTTTAAAAAGATTTTTAAGTTATCTCCGAAAGTGTAATGAACTATCTGGTGGGTAAATTATTTTTCTATGGTTCAGGATAACTGTGGGGAGAGTCTGGGGGGATTTTAATTTTTTTTGTGTCATAAAGAAAAGTAACCAAGCAATTCCATTGGCAACAGTGGTGTGGGACACTTCACTTGAAACTAATCTCAGGCTTATTGGTGACTTATTGGATCTATTCAATAGAATATAGGAGATTAGATAAAATATCATCTTTAAATTGCTTCCCTTTTTACATTTTCCAAACTATCTTCTTGCTACTGCCTCCAGCTAGTCAGCTTTCTGAGCTGTGCACAGACTTTATGGAGGTCAAAGTAGTTTAAAAGGAAGAAATCATTATAACAAGAAAGTCTGAGTACATAATTTAACTTGAATTAAAACCAGCATTCTGGAGTACAGAAGTGTTGACCCTTCCCATATGAAGTGAACAGCGCTGGGGTTGACTGAGCATTTTGAGTTATCCATGGCAACACTTAATTCGTTTGGATGCACTGTTTTCAGTGACATAACATGGTCATAATAAATTCATCTCCAGGGCACAGAGATTCTCATGTCCACACACTCACCACCCCAAGTAAGGCATTTGTAGAGGTACCAGCTGCTTAAAAAAAGCTCAGCTGCTGACAATCTGCATCTTCCAACGCTTTAACCTATGAGAAATAATAATGAGATTGTGTTCTGTTTGTGTGCTTGTCTACTTTGCAAGAAAGAAGTGTAAAACACCTTTCTTCCTCTTTGCCTGACCTTTTCTTTCACCAGTGAAGCACAAGAAAACCACCTTTTTATGTTTCATGGACTGTTAACAGAAACAGCATGGCTGAGAAGCTAATACTACATTTAAGGGATACAAAATGAATGCTTAATGCTCTAAATGTTTCCTAGTTCTTGTAATTTGCACAAAAGAGCAGAGAGTAAAGAAAATTCTGAAATTGTAGGATTTATGGATCTTAGATGTACAAATATTAATTTCTTAGATTAGTATTTAGGAAGGCTTTATAATAGCTTGTAACATTTAATTTGATAGTTGGAGCCACCTAAATTCAGATGAAATCATTCATATCTATGAAGGGTATCACTGTTCAAAAAAATCTTCTGTGCCTCTGCTCTGCCTGTGGTTTTTTTTGTGTGTGCTTATCATAGGCAAATATTAGAAAATGTGGATGGGTGAGGTGACAATCTTGAGTTACCAGCTGACATCAGCAGTTACAGATCACTTCCAGTGAGGTTTCTAGGCTTTCTTATTTGATATTGAGACTTTGAAGACCCCACATTAGTTACTGAATCAGCTCATTGTCGATTCATTTTTTCTCATCATGTTCTTGCACTCAAAAACAGCAACAAAAATCCCTAAAGTCAAATCAGACCATGTATTTCAATCCAGCTCATAAAGCTCAGGTGGCAGTAACTGGTGACTGGGAAATACTGACCAATTTGACTGTGGGCACTAATGAAGTCTGTAAAATGCATGAGGCCAGTGGTGAGAAAAGCTCTTGCTTTCAGCTTTTTGTGACCTTTTATTGTTTTACATAGAGAATCCTGGAAGCAGCAAATGGATCTTTCAAAGATTCAGTGTGGAATAAACTTCCTTCAAATAAGATGGGCCCAGGGGCTTGGGGGTAGAGTATGAGATGTAAAGGAGGCCATTCTTCTGGAGTTGTGGTATTTTCAAAGCAAACAAACAAAAGCCCCAAGGAGGTGATGGGATTAAATCTCAAACTCCACATTGTTCTGTATTTGGTGAAGCAGCCAGGATAAGAGTGAGGCTTTTTCCCAACAGAGCTTTGACATGCTCCTTTATTTTACTGTCATGCTCTTAAACAGGTTTATTACTGTATGGATATGAGATCAGGACAGACCCCTCTGAGGAGTCCTTTGCAGGGGGGGACATGGGGGTTAGGAAAGGAAACACTTAAAGGAATCCCAAACAGCTCTTTCCTGTTTTCTCTCTGTCACTTCAACATAATGAACAGGGATAAATAAAGTAATAAAGCTGTCTGCAACCACAGCTGTATGGTTCCTATTCCCATAGGCTCAGCAAC
Organism: Chloebia gouldiae; assembly: GCA_003676055.1. Taxonomy (NCBI): domain Eukaryota; kingdom Metazoa; phylum Chordata; class Aves; order Passeriformes; family Passeridae; genus Chloebia; species Chloebia gouldiae. Next base: position 927,560 of record QUSF01000110.1, read on the forward strand.
ATCAATCAAAAGTGAATTAGAGAGACATGTTTTACTTCTGTTGTATATCAAAGAGCTGCTCAGGCGTTACCAAATGTTAATTCATTTTAGCAGCTTGAAATGAGACAAAAATCTGGGACCAGGGTATCTGAAAACTCCTTGCTGTGTCCTGGATTTGTGTCCCGAGTCCTCCCTCTGCTTCCATGGAGCACCAAGGACACCGAGTGTGGTTTCCAAGCACAGTGAATTACACTGTCCCCCTTCACTGCTCCTCCTGTTCCTGTTATTGCTACTTACTCCTCGTGCTTGGCTGGCTGCAAGCTGACATTTTCTGCTCCTAAACCCCAAACTCAGGCTTTCCCTGGTGACATGCACAAACTCTTCTGGAACAAACAATCCACAGTATGGTTTTACTGTGGCAGTGGAAAAAGTTACTGTATTCCCAACTCTGTTATCCTAGAATATTAGTCTTGGTATAGCTGCATAATCAGCAAAAAATATCTGGGTGTTTAAGTCCTGGGAAAATGCAAAGTGGGGCAATAGGCAGTAGAAAAACACTGAAATAAAAAATTGCAAAAAGAGTTTGATTGCTAAACTGTAAGGTGATTTTTGGCCCCTTACTTTTACTCTGTGTTTTATTTTGTCTTATATCCTTTTCTCTACTGGTTTAGACTAATTCTTTGGGCAGGAACAGTCCCCTTGCTATTGCCAAGTCCTGCCATACAGTGCCACTCAGTCTAGAAACAAATTCTTCCATTTTGCTCAAATAAAGAGTAGCTTTAGAGGAGATGGAACAGCCTACAGATGACTGTATTACAATCTGGATTCGGAGTGCTATTAACCAAATATTAATAGGAATTTCCTCTTTTTATAGTGTATTTTTGGTTTGTTTTTCCACACAAAATGTATACAGAGCAAGATGCAGTCTGAGCCCCAAGGAACACTTATTTCCAATGCAGAGGCTGTGAAATTCAAATTCTTTTCTTAGTTCATATACCTGATGTGTCTCTTTTGATACACGTGATCTACCTATTTACAGGTGTACACATTATTATAGGGATCTTTGCAGATATATGTACACATATGTTTGTACTGATGCAGCCCCATTTGGGTGTCAGATTTTTTATGACCAGTAATTTAAATCTGTAATGGTAGAACTTAGTTTTGTCTATAAACAGGAGAAGTCTCACCAATCCCACAGAGGTATAGTATTATCTATGTTCATAAAAAGCAGAAATAATGTATTTTGGGTCCAGGACAGAGTCCTAGGTTTATTTTGCATGTTTTACTCTGTTAAAGTATATATATATATATTCTTTTTTTTTCTTTAAAGAGAGGTAAATGCTTTCTCTGATGCTTTCTCTGATGCTTTCTCTGATGCTTTCTCTGAAATTATTATTGGGATAGGTGATTTTCCTCTCAATGACAAGTCTGGAGTTTGATTTTTGAGATATGAATGCCAACTGACAATTGCATATGAGGAAAAAAAAAAGCTTAACTGGCTTTTTACTGTACTTTTTGTGTGGGACAAGTGTGTGAAGATTCCTCTTCCGAAGAGAGAATTCATTTTATTTGGTCGTATCAGGAAGAAAATAAGAGACATTTATATGTTTCTTTTTTCATTATACAGTGGTTTTATCCCAGAAGCAAATGTTGCATTACCTATGCTCTCTGAAAATTATGAAATCTGTCATTTTTCTGTACATTCTTTAAGTCTTCTGATTTAACAAAGAAACAATTCTTTCTTTGTACACTGAATTCTAGCAGGGAAGATTTTGTGATGAGAAAATGAAAAAGTTGGAATGACATTATAAGACTTCCATTGAATTTACATAAAAATTGAAACGGGTAGGAGATAAGAAACTACCTTGCAGTACTTATCTTTTTTTTATTAGATTAAGTTATGGAAAATGCTGATCAAGCAAATTTTGGGGGGTAAAAATATAAGAAATTGCTGAGTCCTTTAGTAAGTGTAAATTCAATACAAAGATAAAGATTTTTAGCCTAGTTTTACATGTTGCAATGTAAGAAAGCAAGAAAGTGTTAGAGCACAATCAGGTTACCCTTTATCATTCTTAGCATCACAAGGAAGATCTGTCACAGCCCAGACTAAGAGAAACCAGCGGAACAAACTCTGTGCTAAACCTGGGGTAAAGTTTTTTAAAAAGCTGTTTTACAAAGGAGAAAACTGATTCGATGGAGACTAGTGGAACTACACATTCATGTCATGAAATGATCACCGAGTTTTTCCAATGTTTTACTCTGTTTTCTCTAACGAGAGCAGCACCCAGTGGCTGAAAAACATCCAGCTCTGGAAAAGGAGCAGGGTCTGGGTGTTTGGAGTAGGAAAGATTTTCTGATCATGCACAGAATAATTCCATAGCAATGACTGCACAATTACTATGACTCAGTTAAATGCTACAGTAATTTACATAATATTTTCTGCTGAAGTACCTTAAATGCAATTTGATTGCAAACACCAAAATTCAGCTCAAAATCTCAGTGGGAACAGACCTGATGCAGCTGGGAAGCACTTTGAAGTCTGTGAAACTAAAAAAAAATTTAAAAGTTGCAGATGCTCAGCAGGATACTGAACATAGTTTAAGATTTATAACGATTTTCTGTAGAAAAAAAATAGAAGATTTGATGTTTAAATATTAAATATTATTTATACAACAGCTATGTTTCTAATTAGAAACCAGTATTCACTCCAAACCTGGAGTAATTTCCTTCTCTCATTTGGTTAAATGACATTAAAATCCAGGGGTTTGTCTGTCACTTTGGATATTATCCTTCTTTGCATTGAAGAGAAACATCTTGTGAGCTGTTGCACATAGTTTCTGCACTGGGATTCAGTTCTTGTGTATCTCCCAAGAACTTGGGATGAATTTAGATAGCTATACTTGGGGAAGAGCTAGAAAATGTCATTCATATCCTAGTCCTCTAGTTTCTACTTTTATCTTAGATGGCAGAGCTTTTACCCTGCTTAAGGTTGTAGAGAGCCCTGTAGATTTTAGTGTAACAACTTGTAAAAGCAAAAAGCAAGGCCATTTCAGTCTGTTTGGAAGCTTCTAGTGCTTCAGCAGGATACAGGGCTAAGAATAGATTTCCTTTATTTAAAAAAAACAACCCAAAACCAAAAAACCCAAACCCTCAGAAAAATCATATTCTGAACTGTGAAAAACTGGCATTGACTATCACAATGGCAGCTGATGAGTTGTGAAAGTTTAGCTTCATTTAAATGTTAAAGCTGGAACTGAGGGATTTTCCTCCCAATCCTTTTTAGTTGTATATACATGAACATAGATATGAGCAGTTTTGAAAATCTGGACACTTGTGAAAAACTAGAATCAAGACAGGGTTTGGGAGCTGCATTAGATGCCTCTCTGAAATTAATTTTCTAAGGAAGGACTATTAATTAGGAAAAAAATGAGCATCTCTGAATCTACAAATCTATTTCCATCTTCAGCCCAACTAATCTGTCAAAGGCTCTTTGACATTGGCTCTGTGGTTCTCAAGGTTTGCCCAGTTAGTTTTGTGCAGTGTAAAGCAGTAACTGCTTATTTACAGCTCCTTTGGAGGGAATTTACATTTTGAATAGTGGAACGATAGCTCTTGATCTACACTTAATTAACGCTGACATTGCTCACATTTATTCAAATGGAGCTAAACACAGAGATGTGTAATTTTTATGCCAATTATTCCGGTCAAGTGAGGTTAGTGAATGAAAGACTCTCTACCTCATAAAGAGATGGGTGTTTGTTTATTTGTAAAAGAAAAGGCCTCACACTGTTCCAGCCCCTTTGTGTTTACAAATACTGGTTACGAACACAGAGCTCAAACAGTAGCTGAGTTTTACATATCTGAGATCTTGGGGGAATCAGGGATAAGGCAACAAATCTGTCCTAAAAATTAATTGGAATAGATTTTTTAATGGCTTGTGGCTAGCTGGCTTTGTATTACTGGGATTATGGAATAGGTGAAGTTGTCCATTCTGAATGTGAGCAGAGGAAAACAAAAGAGCACTGTGAACAGTAGGAAAGCTTTGGATATTCAGAGTAGCTGTGCCAGTGTTTTGTCATGAGACATTGCCTCAGATTCAGCTGTTGGGAATCTCTGCCCACAGGAATTGCATAGAATCTGAAATGTAGAAATTATCATCCATGGGAAAGCAAAGGACTCTGCATTCTAGATATTTGGGGGTGGAATTAAATAAATCTGGTCTGTGCTATTTGTCAAATTCTAGATATACATAAACTAAGGCAGAGAACTGGTCTGGCTGTTGTTACAAAAATTGATAGAGAAATCCATCTCTGTGTGTGAGTGGGGCCCAAGCCTATAAATGGCAAGTCCTGTCAGTAATATTTGACATATTATCTGTGTGCTGTCTGGCCTCTTCAGTCTATATGCAGGCAGCAGGAGCATTTATGTTCACGTCTTTGGGGCTTTGATTTTTAATTGAGGAATGTTTATTTTGTTGAAGTTGGACTTCTCTTCCATATCTACATTAAAACAATGCTTCTGGCTTTTGAGATTTAGAAGGTACATTGGACATCTAAAAAGATTGCCTCCACAGCCTTATAGTTCAGAGACAAAATTAGAAAATATTAAATCTTAAATAAAAAATGAAATGAAAATCTCTATTCCTTGCACACCACCTGCTGCTCACTATCCAGCAACACAGATTTGCTGTGAGGCTGGAAATGGGGCTGCTAAGTGAGAAGATGAGCCACTGGCTGTTTCCTGGAGCTGGCTGCACCAAGCAATGTTTGCCAGCCAACCCCGTTGGGAGAAGCTGTGTTTTGGGCTGAAGTACTAAATGTCAGAAGATTTCAGCTTTTCAGTGGAAGAGACCTCTCTCTGATCCTCTTTCAGCTGTCTGCTCGGGCTCAAAACTTGAAAAGGGTCTGAGTAGCCCTGAGGGAGGATAAGCAAAAGTCAGGAAAAGAAATGTAATAATGGTTCTGTTTGCATGGAGTTTAAAGGCTGCACAGCTGCATGGAGGGAGGATAGCTGGAGGCTTTGCTGGTCTGTGTGTGCCAGTTTGGTTGAACAAATGTCCTGCAAATAAATGAGAAACCCCAGAGAGCCTTTGCTAAACCTAGTCCTCCTGTGAACTCTCTTGGTAGCTGCTCAGAGTAGGACTATCACTGTCTGTGCAGCTGATGGGGCTTGGCTGGTAATCCATGGATTCCTTCTGTGAAGGAAACTGGGCAAATATTGGCATCTGGAAGCAATAATTGAATTTTGAGCTATCAGCAGTGAATTTCACTTTGATTAAATAATTTCAGTATTTAAGCAGCTTGTGCAGTATAATTTCAATCTTACATAATTAACACAGTATAAGAAAAATGCTATATATGAGGTATGACCAGTAATACTACACTTCACACCTCTTAGTGTCATTAACCTGTGGAATTATATGCCACATTGATTTGGAATTTGATTTGAAGTTTCAGGTAATTACAGTGATCATATTTCTTACTCAACTACATTAATGTCAATTAGTTCTGAATTTTGAGGCAGTGCTCCTGCCATGCAGGGTAGCTGCTGTGTCCATCCATTTTCAGTAGCTGCTTATAGGTTTCCTGGAAGTTTTAACATCTGGAGGGTGGTTAGAAAACTAAAAAGCAATGCTTTTCTTATATTCTCTATGTTGACTGTGCTCCACTGTGCATTTGTGTGATTTTACAGTTGTGTCTCACACAAAAGTGAGAGGATGGAGGCACGTTCTAGTTGTAGCACACTGGCACTCTTGAGAGCACTCATTTAGTATTGCTGAGATAACCTTCATGATAATTATATGCCATAAGTAATTTTAGTGCTTTTATCAGAAAACAGACTGAAACCTCAAAGTACATTCTGTGTCTTTCATAAAAGTTGTTTCAAGTGCTTATTAGATCTGATCATCTCTACAGCTGCAGGAAGTATCTAATTTGTAGTTGAAAGACAAAGAGATAACCTTTAAAAAGGCGAAATGCAAGGTAATAAAGTCAGATTACTACCAATTAATTTTAAATAACCATAACCATGCATTTACTTCAATAATATAGTATTTTCATTAACATTTTCCTACTTTTCTCCACCCAAATACAGAACCTCCTATGGAATAAAAGGACCTGCTCTCCCAGAGTATAAATGTTAACATTTTGGGAACCATAATAACTACTTAGATTTTTAAAGAAAAACCTACATTTTTATATGTATTCTAGCAGAATCCTAGAACTGTTTTCTCTGTATTTCATTTGATAATTATGAAATGTATTTTCTACTTATCTTGGCCAGCCTTTTGGGAGAGTTCAGTGATTCAGTGTTTTAGGGTGTCAGGACTATGTCTCAGAAATAGTGGGGAAAAGGCTTTTATGTAATGTATGCACAGTGCCTTTAACACTACTATCACTTTTAAACAGAATTTCAAGTGTCTGTGTAAACTGGAGTCTTGCTGCCATATTTATAGGTAGGTCTTAGCAAGGCATAATCCATTATCTCTTCAAGTGAGGTAGATTTTGTTTGTTTGTTTCAGTTCCTGTTTTCACAAACACCTGGAGAAGACAACTCCGCTATAATTTAAGGAGAAAATAATCTGATATAATTATTGGAAAATCACTCTTTCTTCATTTTAACTGTAATAGCTCTGTTGATGAAAGAAAAGTGACTAATCTAAGAAAAAAGCTGCTTAAGAGTGAAGCAATACAAAAACTCATCAACAACAGAATTTAACAATAGAGCCCAGGGCAATTTCCAGGCTATTAGACCTGCCTGTGGAGACTGCCAAGCTGCAGTAGCCAGGAAAAGATTTTTCAGTTTGATGTGAAATCTTGTGTTTTCCTAGCCTCCCTTCTTGCTTTAAGGACATACAATGTAGTTATTAAAAGGCAATAAGCAGTGCATTTAGCATGAATTTTAAAACTAAATGCATATAGTAGCAACACTAACAATTAAGTAGTAAATGCTACTAAAGTGAGTTTATTTCTCTAAGTTCATTTTTAGTAGATATCTAACCTTTAAACTTAAATAGAGTTAAGACAGAGTTGAAAAAGGCTAAGATGGAAAAAATATTTATTGCATGTTAGGGTCTTACTTGGATTTGAAATTTTTGCAGACTGAAATACTATTTAAGAACAAAAATCCCCAAAAACTGAATATTCCCCGCAAACTGATGCATTTCTAAAGGTTGTTTAAAACTCAAAAGCAAAAGTATATGCTATGTTTAAAGTTTGGCAAAGTGAGACTGGATTTCATGGTGCTAAATTCTATTGAAGGTCTGTGGTGGAAATTGGTAGCATTCGTATTACTGCTCGATTTGTAAACAGAAAAAGCTCCAGGACTGTTGCAGCTTGTGTAGCATGGTAACATCGATGGAAAAACTGTGTTTTATCACTCTGTTGAATGGGGTTATCAGCCTCAAGTACCCACAATCAGCAGAATTTAAAGGCAGCATTGCCTATTTAAATTAGGGCAAAAATGAAATACAAAATGTTCAGTTGTGTTTGTCTTACTTTGATAGAGTTGTCTTTTTTTTGTAAGTAAGAATTACAGTCAGACCTTGGACAGAGGAGTCTGTATCAGACAGCAGTGGATATCTGTTGGTTTTCATTCTTATTAGTTCTTAGATAATTCTCAGAAAAAAACTGAAACAGTAGAAATGCAATATACTAACAGTATGTGCCAGTAAAACCCCTGGCTGTAAACCACAGCTGATAATTTGTTAATGACACTGTCTCATGCAGGTGATCTGAACTGAAATGTTTCAGTGTGTGCACAGTGACAGCTCTCTCCTCACTTGTGCTGTATCATTTTTGCCTGAATGTCCCAGGAATGTAAACCTCTACATGTTCTTCTGGCCTCTGCTTTGATTTTCCTTATCAGCTGAATTCTGCTTTCAATTTAGTGAAAAATTGAGTTTTAAAATACCCTGCACCCTCAGAAATCTACAAGAAGGAAGAAGGTAGTCCCCTGTATTTCCTGAGCAGAGTGACAACTTTATGTAGGTTTGGCATGTAGAGTTAGGACAGCCTTACAACTTGCAGTTTTAACACATCTATCTTAGTATGCCTTCAAAAACCTGTTTGAGGGAGTAGCTACCAGCACTTGAATTGGTTCCCTTCAGGTTATCTCAGGTCAGATGAAAACCCTGCCTGCACTTGCCACTTCTGTCTCCTTTGTTCCCAAGTCTTCCCTGAAGCTTTTAGCATAGAAGAGTGTTACTAATACCTTTTTTGGTATTCATAATCTCCTGTCATGTTTCAGTACTCATAATACACTAATAACAAAATAATGGAAGATCTTTTCCCATGCAAAACCTTTCTTACATTATTTTGTGTCTTTTCATTAGTGCTGTTTTGGTAATATTGAAGTGTGGCAAAACATAAAAGAAAAAGAGTGAAAATTCTTTAATAGGTATTGTCAGAAGGGGACAGACACTTGAAGAATAGCAGCACACCTAATCAAGAATACACTCTTCAAAAGAGGACACCTGTGTTCTCTGGAGTGATGACTGAGTGGGAGAAATGATCTTTGAATTTTCTAAATTCTTGTACTGCTGGGGCTCTCTACTATGTGCTACAGCAGTGAATTTCCAGCCACTTCACTCTGCCATTCTAACCCGGCCTATTTCTGGATCTTTGTGGATGGCTGCAGGACTCCAGGTGAACAGGCAGCAGTGCTGGACACCAACCTTTGTAATCACACTCTGCACACATGGAGAGACTTGACTACATCAGAAAAATTGTTTAGCCAGAGCCCTTTGTACAAAAAGCAGACAAGAATTGGCAGCTTGCCATGCTGAATGTGCTTAGTGTATAAGATACTTGGTTCTACTGTTCTTAACTTCTGATAAGCCTTTACTAAAGAATTGAAGATTAAGGCTAAAAATCAAAAGCATGTACTATAAATTTCTGTAGGTCAAATAAAAAGGACAATTTAAACCACTAAAAATATCTTGATGGAATAGTACATTGACTTACTTAAGCAGTATTTAAAAAAAACCCAAACTGATATCTATGATAGCAACCTCAATTAGCAGAAAAAGAAAAACAAGAGCTATTTTGACTAGAAGGCTTCAAACTGCTGCAAAAAATCTCAGTGTGAGGTGGAAGGCTCACATCCAATTCATGTGTATTATTAGCAGAAATGGTTCATTAGGCTGCCAGTGGGAATTGTATCAGAGAAACTCAGTGGACTCTGTAAAATCTGTAGATAATGGGAAAGAACAGAATCAGATGGTAGAGTTCGAAAAATTATAAGAGAAGGAAACAATTTTATTACAGCTTTTACAATATGAGCATTTATAAAGCACCTTCTTAAGCTTTTGAAAGGAAAATCAATTTCTTCAAGTCTGAAAGTCTTCCTGTTACTTTCATAAGTAAGAAAAATAAAGAAAAGTAAAAGAATCAGGATACCAAGGATTTGATGAAATCACAGCAAAATCTACTACACCACTTAGGTCTGTCTTGTACACAAATAACAGCAACATCAGTGAAAGCAGATTAGAGAGGCTGTTACAGACAGGTTACACAGAGAGATGGCTTCACTGAGACACCTTGTTAGAGACTTTTAGACATTTTATGAAGATTAACTGAGTAAGAGCTTTTATAGGTGGTACTTTTTGTATTGTCATAGCAAACCTGATGTAAAAGGCTGTAATTCATATAATGTGCTTCAGGTATCCATAATATAGATGTCTGCAGCTGCCAGTCCTGTTGCTACATCTCTTCTTATCTTTTAGTTTCACATGCCCCCTATGCATTTGTCAAGTTATATAGAGTCATGGAGTAGTTTAGGATTGGAAGGGACATTTAAAGCTCATCCAGTCCAACTCTTCTGGAATGAATAGGGACATCTTCAACTAGATCAGGTTGCTCAGAGCTCCACCCAACCTGACCTTGAACGTTTCAAGGGATAGGGCACCTACCACCTCTCTGGGCTACCTATGCCAGTGTACAACCTTCATCATAAAAAAATCCCTTCCTTACATTTAGTCTGAATTTACTCTCCTTTAGTTTGATACCATTGCCCCTTGGTCTATTGCTACAAGCAGTGCTAAATGTCTGTCCCAACCTTTCCTGTAGGGCCCCTTCAAGCCCTGCAAGGCTACAATAAAGTCTCCCTGGAGCCTTCTCTTCTCCAGGCTCCAGTCTTCTCAACTCTCCCACACAGGAGAAGCGTTCCATACCCCTAAGCTGTTTTTTGACCCTTCTGGACCAGTTCCAACAGGCCCATGACTTCCTTGTGTTGAGGAGTCAGGAGCTGGTTGCAGTGCTCCAGGTGGTTTACAGGAGCTGCAATACAAAATTCTTTGTAGAACTAGATGTGGTCGTTTTTGTGCTAATGCCAGCCAATATTAAGCATACTTTAGCACAATAACCACATCAAAGTGCCTTGTTGGTAGCTATTTCACAGAACTTTTTGTCAAATGTACTTATTCATACACAGAGTCCTTGCCTTTGCTAAATGCTGCTGTATGGTAAGTACTCCTTCCATTTTATAGCACTTATTGACTGACTAACAAATTATAATAAATTATATGTACTTACTTGGAATGATGAGTAGGTCTGCATACAGAACTGCATTGATATTCCATTTGCCCCCTTCTCATCCTTGACAAAACAAAACGTCAATAGGAAGAAATGCAAAAACTAAATTTTGTTCCATGGAAAAGTAGTTATAGATCCATTTCCCCCCTCTGCCTGCCCCTTTTCTATTTTTCTGAATTGAACTGGCAGGGCAGAATTTTTATAGATTAAAAAGTGATTGCTTATCTTGAAATGAACCTTCAAGCTATAAAGAAAATTGCTGAGGAATGATGCAAGAGAGATTTGAAAAGATGAGAACAAACTAAACAAGATGGATAGGAATTAGATGGCCAGTGATAATTGGGATGCCCAGAATGTTTCTGAGCCATAGGTGATGGGTTCTTTATAGCATAGGCAGTAAATCTCTAGAATTTACTGTCTGTGCTCTACATAGTTCCAAAGGCAGACTGGACAAATTCAAGAGGAAGAAATCAATAGATTTCATGTGTTACTAAATAGTCAGAAATTACAAATAATTAAGAAATTTCTTAATATGGCCTTCAAATAGCTAAACTCACTACCATAACCTTTATCATTGATAGAATGCTAAAATATTTTTGATTTCATAAAGACTTGTGAGGTTTTTTTTTTTTGCCATGGGAGGTGATGAAGTGGAAGTGTGCTTCTGCCTGTTTATTGAAACTCTAGGAATATCAGATTGCAGGATTATGTTGGGGCAAAACAGGAATCAGGTCAAGCTAGTGTACAAGTTCAAAAAAGTGAGTTGTCAGTGAAGACAGACATCTTAAGCTTTTGTTTAAACTGTTCTGGAATGATCAGTGGGCAGAACACACACAGGTGATACAACTGGTAAATATTAGCTCTCATTTAGAGTCCTTATTTTACCTTGGTGATCCAAGTCAATTAGTTAGCTTGCCAAAAAACAAACAAACACACACAAAAAAAAGAATTTTTAATTTAATGATTTACCTTTCAAAACAGTTAAGCACTTGGACATTTGTACATCAGCTGATTTTTTTTTTTAGGGACAATTCTTTTACTTTCTGAAAGGCGCTTGCTCTTTACAAACAAACAGCTATGAAAAATACTCAAAATCAAAAGAAACAACTGTGAAATCAAAAGACCATGTAGATTGGTAGCCTCTTGAAATGAGGCTGACAGAACTAATAAGCTCAGTTCATTTCAAAAGGTAATAAATATGAAGTTTATTAAGTTTATTAAGTAATCAATTAATGTTAATGTTATCTTGTTACTGATATTCATAGTGGATTTGTCACAAAAATCTCTCTTCCCTTGAAAACTCAAATGCTTTCTATTTACCTGCCACTCCCTTTCTTCTACCTGCACTACAGCAATCTTCACATGTATTGTTTGTTTTCTGTTCTATTTCTAAAGGGAAGTGGTGTCTCTTTGACACTTATTTGATACATTTTTAAAATAATTGTTACTATTTTATGAAAATATATATGCATATTTTATACCACAGCATTCATAAGTGAAAAAAACGCCTATTTACCTCCTGTAGTTAAAGCATAGCCAACAGTATTGGTTTTATTTATTTTTATTTTTTATTTAAGAGCAGCTTTTATGCCTTGCTCCAAAATAAGCTTTCCAACATGTGCATTAACTGCTGGTAGGGGATCATCCAACAAATAAATATCTCTTTTGGCATAAACAACAAGCACAAAGATGATTCCTTTTTTTCTGATCACCAGACCTCTTTCATCTGTCCAAGAGGAGGAGCAAACTACACAAATTAAAGGACAGATGCCTGGAGAAAACACTATGTTCCAGCATAATTACAACTGATGCATGACTATAAGGCTGTGTTCATCATCAGACAAGTATTCACTTACCTGATATAGTTCTACCATTCCATGGAGCATAACCATTAATCCCACACAAATTTTGTAAAGTTTTATTCTGTGCCTTTGTTTCTTTTTTTGTTGTTAGTGTTGCAGTTGTTGATTTTCATGTTTCACATCTTCATACAAAAGCATTGGCACCTGTCTCCTGATCTTTGCTGATTTTGCTAATATTATAAGAAATTATTCCCTCACAGAGCTAGGCATAACCTCAGAGACATAATTCCAAAACTTAAGAAAATTTGCAGCAAATTTAGGCTTCAATTTTATGTCATTTGCTACTTCAGCTGTTCCATCTTCAGTCCAGGAGTCACTAAAATTACAATTTTTAACAGAAAAAGACATATCAGTGCAGGGAATTTTGAAAAAAAAAAGGGATTGTGGCTGTTTAAAGCTGCTAAAGGGAGGGAAAAAAGAAAAGGTAGCATTCAATCTTGTGGGCATTAGTAACTTGCATTCAAAATTACTTCAAAGCATTCTACAAAATGGCTATGGCTCAGGCAAAGTGCTGCATATTTACTAAAATTCTGCATATTGTTCTTTATCTGATTCAGATCAATCACATGTGATTTCTTTTAGTTTTCAAAATGGTTAAGCCAATCAGTACTTTTCAGAGATGATCAGCAGGTAGTAAAAGGGGCAGATGGAAAATGGGTAGGAAGGTCCTTTATGATTTCAGCTGCCCCCCAGATTTTACTTTTTTTTTTTGGGGGGGGGGCTACAGCACAGTGTTTGATCCTAAATCTTTCTGAAGGCTGTAATCCCATCTTTCCCAAAACTGAAATAAAAGTTGCAGTTATCAACTGTTTAGCCAGAATGTATACTTAGAGAAATTAATACATGAGCTTCAGTGTGAGTCCAGAGGGATATAAATATATAAAAGTTCTGTTTAAATGTATCCTTCTGAAAACTACTTCTCCAGCCAAGGAAAAAACCTTTCTCAGAACAGGTCAGGTCAGGGAATAACTGATCTATTATAAACTGGCATAGAGAGGTCTCCTCTTGTGCAGTTTGGAAGTGGGTCATTCTCATTCCAAGTTTTTTGCAAGAGAAAGATGAACTCTTAAGGGGAACAAAGTAGCTGTGTACCAGAGTGCTCTGATTGTATCACTTTCATGACTGATCACATTAGCATTTGCTCTGATTATTAGGAGCAACTATATAATTTGAAATGCATGCCTCTGGAGTAGCTGGATTACTTTAATCAGTCATAGCATAATTTTTCATTTGCATTTTGAATCCCTTAATGCAGATCAGGGATTAGTCACTTAAAAAAAATATGCCTAATTTCAAAACATTTCAGAATGTTTGCTCTTAAATGCATGATCAGAGAAAAAAACAGGCAAAATTCCGTACTAAATTCACCATTTGGAAACTGACTGTAACATTCAGTAACAGATGCTTAGCAGCTATAATATAATAGAGCTTCATTCACTTCAGTCTACCCCAGCTGAGACACTGGCCCTTGTTAATGGACTATAAATGACTCTCAGGCAGTCACCACACTGAAATGGCAGAAGGGAACACAATCATTCTACTGAGCCTGCTAATGAGAGTTTCTTTATGAAGATGCTCAGTGAACCTCTCTCTATTTCATTGTTTTACCAGCTTGATTGCTAAATCTGACAGGATGTGATGTAACTTTATTAGCAGTAGAAGAAAAATATTAAGAGAGGGTAAAACACAGAGCTATTTATAAGTAATAGTACCTTCAAAAGGAGTACATACTGCACAGTTTATTTGAGGTTATTAGAGGCAAATCCACCAGTATAAGAAAAATATATCCCAAAGATGATTGTGCTTAGGAGAGCACATGGATACAACTAAGGGCATGTTGGACCATTAGGCCTCCAACCAGGACAGGATTCTGACAGGCTACAAACTCATCTGAAACAGACTTGAGTGCAACTGAACACTGCTGCTCTGCAGAATTTTTAAGAAACATAACTGTGTGAAAGATGTCCTGAGACACAAAGTAGGTAGCTATATTTGAAGACTTTTCTTCTTAGGGTTAATTTTATTCACATATTTGCTACAATAAGATTGCTCCTACAATACAGTTTTTGGTTGTCTTCACTTAAAAAAACTATAAACTATTTAAAATCTAGTCTTTCTCTTTTATTTTTTCTCACTTTTTCTTAAATGGCAGTATACTTGGATACATTTTAGTATGAATTGTAATACTTCAGTTGTAGCTCCATGAGGAAGAATTTCCATACCGAACTCCAGGCTGTATATAGACTACGTAATTGTATCTGAAAGTAAGACTTCAGTATTTCTTATTTTTCACCATCTGAATAAAATTTAGTGCATTTTTAATTGCAGTATATGTGCTCTGAACCATACAGATCCATGACTAAAATTCAGTCCTTCATCTTGCTTTTATGTGTTCCTTGTAAAATTGCAGCTGTTTCCTACTGTGAAACCTGTGGTATTCTCTTTAGTTCTAAAATTACAGATTGTATGAGAAGAAATAAATTGTTACACTTTCTAGCTTACATTTTGGACAAGCAGCACTCTTTGAAATTTTGAGCACTTACAAACCAACAAGTTACTGACTTGACATAAGCTTTTACTTAGTATATACAATGTACAAGATTTTTTTCCTGTAATAGGCTGGTTTGCCCTAACAGTGGGGTTACAGATTTATCAGGTGGATTATTTGCCTTTTTCATCCCATTTTCAAAGACAGTTATCCTTGCTAGTTATCTTAAGCCAACATGGGAATGGTAGGCAGTTCTATATTTCCCATAAGACTGTGTTTCTCCTTATCCATTTTTCTATCAACATTTCAAGACTGATGCTTATTAAGGAAATTGGAGTGAGTTTTAAAAACTGCATGAAAAATTACTTGGAGAATAAGGGAATAATTTATGAGAAAAGATTGAGTTAAATATGTTTGACTTAAACATCCTTTTTTTTCATAAAGGTCTACATATCTTTAACAGCAAAGACATTGTGAGTGGAATTGTTAAAGGACTGTCAGTCACTTGACTAATATAAGGAAAAAAAGCAGGTTAGGGTTTTTGCAAGTATCTGAAAATCAGAGAGAAAATAACGGTACAAACAATAAAGGCTTTGGCCAGCACTTGTGACCTTTAGCATGCGCCAGGATCAGTTAGAAAATTCAAAGTCTCTGAAGAACAATGTGATCTTGAGACTGTTTATCATTTCACTGTGTGTCGTGGTTGTTAAAAGAGAGTCTGGATTTTAAAATGGTTGGAATTATGAATATAATGAGTTTAGGTGCTTGGAATGTTTGAACTGGTTATCAATAAACTACCAGGTAACAGGGAAAAGCATGCACTGAGAAAGCATTACCAAATCTGAGATCACTGTTTTCGCTTCGATCTCTTTTTAGGTTTTAATTACATTTTCG
This sequence comes from Chloebia gouldiae, assembly GCA_003676055.1. Lineage (NCBI taxonomy): Eukaryota > Metazoa > Chordata > Aves > Passeriformes > Passeridae > Chloebia > Chloebia gouldiae. Next base: position 943,318 of record QUSF01000110.1, read on the forward strand.
TAAAAAACTATAACAGATTTTAAAAAGGACCCAGTGATTTAGGAAGACTAAATTTGGGAAAAGAGGACAGTGAAAAGAAATCTGAATGTCCAGACGTGTTGCACAGGACTTCTGTTCCACTGGGATGGAGCAAAAAAATCCTACTCTCTTGAGATGATTTCTGATATTTTGTTCTCTTTCTCTTTTATTAGAAGAGAGATCTCAAAAGAGGACTATATAAAGATCATTCCTTATAAAATATTTCAGAAACTACGTTAATTCATCTTGATTCTATGAACTGGTATTGGAAAAAACCCACCATTACAGTTGTGTTCACCATTTGAATCACAATT
>QUSF01000111.1:0-28101 GCA_003676055.1 Chloebia gouldiae
GGTCAGCCCAGAAAGAAGCTGATACTGAAATATCCCAGCTCTTTTTAAAAATGGGTAAAATCTGCACTGAGTTCCCAGTACAGGAAAGGCAAATAAAATGACATTAGGCACAATGTCCAAAAAGTACCTCTTAAAAACATTATTAACTGAGTCTTGAAAGTACCACAGGTTTGGAAGGGAACAAAGAATCTGATCAAGAGGATCCCTCCAGATCCACGGGTTTCTTTGCCTGCATGGGAAGAACTGGAAGAATCTTCTGTGTAAAAGAGAAAATATCCCAAAATCCAAACCATCTCATCCGGACACAGCCACAGCAGCTAGAATTGAACCAGGTAAGCCCAGGAGCTGATGTAACAGCTTCCAGTGCCTTGCACATGTGGATAAAAATATCCTCACAGCTGGCTTTCAAACAATCATGGGATGGTTTGGGCCGGGAGGGAAATTAAAGCTCATTTTATTTCATTTCCACCATCCCAGGGTGCTCCAAGCCCCGTCCAACCTGGCCCTGGGATCTTGGTTTTGATAAGTGGGTAAAAGTCTAGGACTGAGGAGTTTGGGATTTGGGTGGAATCCAAAAGAGCTGCTGCCTAAAAATGACAGATCTCAGCAGGTTTGTGTTATTTTCTCCTGAATTTGAATGTGCTGGAGAACAACAAACAACTGTGTTTGAATTAAGTGAGCAAAGAGAAGTCTGTGAAGAATTGGGCTCTGCTTCAAGTCCAACATCTTGTTATTGCTTTCATTAATAGATTTAATTGCATTGGTTATTATTATTTTTAACAGATTAATGAGAAATTAAAAGCAATTCTTATCAGTATTTACACTGTCAGATAAATATTTAATAAATGTTCTCTGTATTGACAGTTCTCAGAACAGCACAACTCTGGACATCCCTTGAAGACAACAGCCACAAGATCTCCTCTCCTTTCTGTTTGATCCACACAATTCCTCTCATATTTCTCTCATGTTCAATAATGAAAGAAAACAGAATTTCCTGCTCTGCATATACAACCTCTCCAATTACTCTGTGCTACCAAATATTCCCAGCCATGCTCCAGTGCAGGGATGCTGGGAAGGGCATTTTGTTGTTTTCCATCCAGGCAGCTCCTGCATCCTCCACAATATTCCAACTCCTTTCATGAAATCCCTCTCCCACTGAGCTCCTGTCCCCCTCAGCTCTCCCTTTCCCATTTTTCCTGCCACCTTTGGCTCCGTTCAGTGCTCTGAGCTGTGACCAGGCTGCAGAAGATGCTTTTCCAGGCTCTGCTATTCCATCTCTACATTATGCCTCAGGTATAGCTGGGTGTGAATTCTATTTCCCACCTGCCAGAGCTGGGGCAGTTCTCTGCTGTTCTTGGGGCACTTTTCTTTATCTCTCCCACAGCCAATCCTCCCTCCAGGAGATCTCTGCTGTTCATGGCCATTAATTATTGATTATCTTCTGTTCATGGGCCATTAATTATTAATTATCTCCTGTTCATGGCCACTGAGTGTCCCTGCATGGCTGAGAAAATTCCATCATCCATGGGGAGATGCTCACCCAGGGGAGGAGCCAAGAATTCCTACCTGGATCCAATCTGACCTGGGAACAGCACAGCAGCCTCTGCCCCCTGCATTCCCAGAGGAGCAGCTTTCTTCCCTCTGCATTCCCAGAGGAGCAGCTTTCTCCCCCCTGCATTCCCAGAGGAGCAGCTTTCTTCCCCCTGCATTCCCAGAGGAGCCCAGGCCCATCTCCCCCAGCCCTGGAGCTGCAGAGGAAAACTCCCCCCTTGTGCAGGATCCCTGCTCCAGCATATTGCATTTGTATTTTTAATTTTCCTAGTAAATAACTGTTATTCCTATTCCCGTGCCTTTGTCTTTGAGCCCCTTGATTTCAAAATGATAATAATTTGGAGGGAGGGGGTTTACATTTTCCATTTCAGGCTTCTGCCTTCCCTAAACCTGTGTCTTCAAACCAAAACACATGAGAACAGGAAATATTTCCCTGCCACCTCTGCACTCTGCAATCCTAAGTGGATCTCCTCAGTTCTGCCCTTTGTAACCAGAACCATTTTGGAGTGAAAATGGAGATATCCCATCCTTTGGAGAGCCTCATCCCTTCCCATACATCTTTCCAAGCAAGAAAAACAAAGTTTGCCTGACTTTGAGAACTTCCCCTCAGCACAAAAGCCTTTTCCAAGGGTTTTAATTGAAGCCAAGCACCTATTTGGGTTACGATGTCCTATATTTAACTTGAATGGAATAATTTCTTTTCTTGTATTTAACCTTTGATCAGCTGCCTACCTTTGAACTCTGGATATCGATCCCCTCCTTGTTATCCTTGTCCCACTTCTCCTGGAGCTCTTGCATAACCTCAGAAATCAAAATAAAATTCTCTCTTTGCTGAAATAACTTTTTTTTTTTTTGTTCACAGGGATGGCTTCACTTTGTTCTTTTGTTTTTTAATGTAAGCACCACAGATATCTGGAAAATAATAATGAAGATGTTTGTACAGTTTTAAATTTAATTCATCACTTGGGGAATGTGTGGTTGCACAAACAGTAGAAATTAAACAAAAACTCAAAATCAGGATAAATTTAAAGACTACCATTAAAAATCTTGTCACGGTCTGAATTTTCCTTTTTTTGTATGACTTAGAATGTTCTAAATCATGTAATTAACTCGTTTCAAGTGCTTGCATTAAATGATTTGTTGCTTCAGAGTGATGCAGGTAAAGAAATCTTCCTTAGTGATATTTGTTCCTAAATGAATTCTGAAGAGAGAAGTGAATTTCTGCACTCAGGGTGCACAGATAAACAAACTCTCACCAATCCCCTTGTCTCAGAGTAATTTCAAACTACCCAGACCTAAGTGATTTATCAATCCTGTGTCCCCCTCAGGTTTGGGACATATCCAAAGGTGGTTTTCTCTTTTTTTTTGGGAATACCCTTTCATCCCACCCTGCTCCTTTCACTGTCATATCCAGATGGAAAGTAAACATCACCTTACCTAGGGACACAGAGAAATAAAAGTGGTTTTAGCAAGACCAGCAAAAAGCAAATCCTCCACGGAGCAGTGGCAGCACCTCTGAGTTTCCTCAGCATTCCTTGGAGCTGCATTTTCCCAGAATTTCTGTCAGGCAGGTCATCCCTGAAATCTCCTGAATTACACAGATTAATCATCCAGGAGAGAATTTCTATTTCTTTTCCTGATTGTTTCTCAGAGTTTGCTGTTTCTTCTCTGTACCTCAAAAACCTCATTCAGCCCAACATTACCATTCCTGAACATCACTTCAGCCTTTCTTGTTCTGACTTTCCCCAAAATGAAATTTTGGCTGTTTCTTCACCCTTTTTTCTGCTCTCCTGCCATTCAAGAAGCGAGTGTTGCCACCAGGCTGTCACCGGCAGTGTCCCACGCACCAGAGCCATTCTGAGTCCCTTCCAACTTCAGAAATTCCATTATTTAAATACTCAGGATCTAGAAAATAGAACCACTCATTAATATTTTATGAGAATAATTTTGGGTCAGGCTTTTTGCCCCGTACAATGCATTTTAATGCACTTCTCATTGAATCTTCCATTAGAGATCTGCAGAAGAAATTCAGATTTTCCTTTTATTCAGTATTTCCTCACAAGGAAATAACAAAAGCTGGAATTCTCCACTTCCTGTGAGGTAACTCCTGTGAGATTTTTGCATTTATTTCTTCTACATGTCAGACAGGGAATTCACTCCCCACCATGCCATAAAGCAGATTTATGAGAATACAAATGCATATATGGGTCAAAATGAATTTTTCTTTTCCCTGAAATAAAAGGGGAGCAAAACTAAAAGAAGCTTTTAAAATAATGACAACGCAGTGAAAATGTCCAGTTTCGGGTTATATATTTCCAACATTCAAAGTTCCACACTGAGGAATAAATCAGAACTTTATTTTTTTGTTGTTCTGGTGTAGAAAGAGCACCTGAGAGAGGAAATATTTTCAGCTGCTGGAAATGTGGCCTTCCCACTCATCTACAGCATCAGCCTATGGAGGATGTGTTTGTTATAATAAATATTTACATGTGCAGACATAAATTTCCATATCCTGCAGAACTGATTATGTCAATGGAAAATATTTGGGTACCTGACAAAAAAATAATCCCACTTTTGATTTTTTTTCTTCTTTCTTTTCTCTCATTTCTTTTCTTTGTAAATGAAAAAAAATATAATGTGTATTACATAAAATATAACATATTTTATTATTAATTCCTGCGTCTTTCAAGGATAGAATCTTCATGCTGTGGAAACTCTGTAAAAAGCCACCACATTCAGAGATTAGTTTTATTCAGACTTGTTTTTATTTATATTTATATTTATGCTTCATCTACATGCCCTGTATTCACATATGTTCACCTGTGTAGGATGGATATAAACAATCTGCTTCCTTAACTTTTTTGAGATAACTTTAAATAATAATGGAGATCCCTCAATAAAGTAGCATGTAAGACCACATCTAAAAATAAATATAAAATAAAATAATAGAATAAAATAATAAATTAAAATAAAATAAAATAAAATAAATATAAAATAAAGTAAGTAGCACATGTGCAATAGCAAGGTTAAAAATGCTGCATTCTGAATAGCTGAGTAATTACCTTCAAGAATGATGACAAAATAAATGTTTATTTTCCTGCAGCCTGATTTTTTTATAATTTTTAATCATATTTTTTATTTTATTTTTAATATTAAAAAAAAACCTGAAAGCCCCCAGTTGTTTCCAGCATCCTGGAAAAGTAAAAATAGCAGCTGTGGACTTAGTACAAAATGAGTATGAGAATATCTTCGAGATGTTCTTAGTAGAAAATGAGTATGGGAGCACCTTGAGGTGCTCACCAGGGTAGCACTGAGTATCTGCTACAGCTGCAAACGTGATTCTGCTGTAGCAAATCCACAGAATTTTCCAACCAAACAGCAGCAGGAGATGTTTTACATGGAGAGAAAAAGCTACACGAGTCCCTCAGTGCCTCTCCTGCAAGGGCCACACTTCTGTTCTTATTTACTTTACTTTTATAATATTTGTACCTTATAAATATTTAATTTCGGCAGGGCCCATGGAACACAACGAGCTCGGAGCACAAGGTGACCCAGGGGTTTCACCTGCAGGGACAATTCCAGGTTTATTGCCATCCTAACGGAAGAGCAGGGGTGGGAAAATGTGGAATTCTGGACTTGGTGATGTTGGAAAAGACTTTTAAAATCATCAGGTCCAGCCATGACCTGGCACCACCACCACGGTCCCACCAAACCCTGTCCCTGAGTGCCACAGGCACAGATCTGAGCAGCTCCAGGGATGGGGACTGGAAAACTCCAGGGATGGGGACTGGGCAAATCCAGGGATGGGAACTGGAAAACTCCAGGGACGGGGACTGGACAATTCCAGGGATGGGGACTGGGCAATTCCAGGGATGGGGACTGGGCAATTCCAGGGATGGGGACTGGGCAAATCCAGGGATGGGGACTCCATCACTGCCCTGAGCAGCCCTTCCAATGCTTTACAGCCCTTCACAAAGGAATTTTCCCAAATATCCACCCAGACCTCCCCTGGCCCAGCCTGAGGCCGTTCCCTCTCCTCCTGTCCCTGTTCCCTGGGATGAGATCCCAAATCCCCCCCGGCTGTCCCCTCCTGTCAGGAGCTGTGAAGAGCCACAAGGTTCCCCCTGATCCCCCTTTTCTCCAGGCTGAGCCCCTTCCCGGCTCCCTCAGCCCCTCCTGGGGCTCCAAACCCTTCCCAGCTCCCTCAGCCCCTCCTGGGGCTCCAAACCCTTCCCAGCTCCCTCAGCCCCTCCTGGGGCTCCAAACCCTTCCCAGCTCCATTCCCTGCCCTGGATGTGCTCCAGCATGAGAAGAGACATAAGGAGGGACAGTCCAGGTGGAGCCCCCCAAAATCCCAAACTCTGCTCTCGACTCTATCCCTGAATGCCAAGGGCTCCCAACATCCCTAAATCCCTGCGGCTCCTCAGCAGGATGGGAGCAGGGGAGCAGCACCAAGAGCTGCAAACGAAGGAGAAAAAAGTTTGTAGAATGTGAAAAACATAAAAACTGGGAAAACTTCTCCTGTCTTTTCTTTTCTTCTTTTTTAAATGCAAAGTCACAGATTTTAACAACAAGGAGGGGGGAAAGAAAGGAGAAGACTGTTGTTGAAACCAAAGAATTTCAACTTCCCAGCCTTCTTTATTGTTGTCAACTTCAGAAATTTCCAAAGCCTAACAACATCACTTCAAAAGCACTTGGTCTAAACGAACACCAGATAATGAAAGAACAACTTTTAAGCATATTTCCAGAGACATAAAAACCCCCAGCAAGCTTCCACGAGCGACACTTTGACAAACGACGCTCCAAAAAAAAAAAAAATTTAAAAAAAAAATCTGGGCACAGAACTGAAGGTGCTGGCGAGAGTGACACTTTCCCTCCTGCTAATTGACAACTTGGGGAAACAAAGCCAGAAAAAGAGAGATGTTCTGCTGCTCCTCGGGTGCCTGGAGCCTGTCAGGAGCTGGAATCAGCTCGGGTTTGATCTCGGCAGCGCGCGGAGCCGAGACGGGGAGCAGAAGGATCTGGCTGCCAGGGCTGGCGGCACAAAGAGATGCAAGAGGCAACCCAGGTGTGTTTGAAGGCCCACGAGGAGCAGCCAGGGAGGCTGAAGAGGCAGAATTTTCCATATTTTTAGTGCTCTGTGGTTTGTTTTTTAGCAGCTTGGCGGGGTTGCATTATTACAGCCAAGTGGGGAATAGCTTCAAGGTGGGAATTTGGGAGGGTGAGGTGGTGGAGGCAGCACTCAGCCCCTCTGGATTCAGGAGAGTGAAACACACCCAGGAGTTCTGTTTGGAGAAAAATCCAGAAATTTTGCATAACAAAGTGTTCAAGGATAGGTTGGATGGAGCTCTGAGCAACCTGGGCTATGGAAAGTGTCCCTGTCCACGGCAGGGGTGGAACCAGAGGAGCTTCAAGGTCCCTTTCCAGCCCAAACCATCCCAAGATTCTGTGATTCTGCTGACTCAATGGTTTTAAATAAATCCTAAATCGTGTTTAGTAATAAATGCTACATTTTCTCCTAAAAAGGGGGATTTTCTTTTTTTTTTTCCTTCAGTATTCTAAGATCAGTAATTATTTGATATCCTTGCTGTAGACCTCTCTATGTATTAGATATATTTATATATATATATAAATCCCACTATTGTAGCAATCAGTAGTTCTTGTGAAAAAAAAATCTGAAAAATATTGAGCATTTTATTAACCCTTTTTAAATTCATTCTCTATGCAATCAGGAACCATCCTTGGGTCTTACAGTGGAAATTTCAGCTGAAATGAGTACAAATCACATGGAAAGAAATTCAGGATTTAACAGTCTCTCATCAGATACTTTTATTATAATCAGAGATCCTATAGCATCCACATTAGATGCTCTGGTGCTTTTTTTTCCCCTTTAACTTAGCAATAATCCTGTGTCTATCTGTACCAAGAGGGCTCTTAAAATTCCACCTTTACATGCAAGAACACTGCTCCAGTGGCTTTTTTCCCCCCACATTTTTATTTCTGTCTCACATAAAAACCAATCCTCCATGAGCTTACCACCAGTGAGGCCAATAATAGAAAAGAAAATGGAGATTTTAGTGCTGAGTTTCATGCTAAACCCCACCCTCATGGCCTGGTTAGAGGGGCAATAAAATCTGCCTTGTTTAGGGGAAAGTTGACATTTTCTTTTTATCTTTGAAGCTCTGAAGGCTGCGCTGGGAAGTTTGGATGATTTTACCATGGGAATTTTGAGACATTTTATGGAAAAAGCTAGCAGATGTCATATTTTGCATCAAAAAACAATGTATGGAGCATTCAGGTTTGTTACTTGGAGTAGTGATCATGCAAATTATTCAAAATAAAGTCAATTGCACACCAAATTCTGGGCATTTCCTCTGCAGGCCCAGCCATGCTGTATTTTATTCCACTTTGCAGAGAATTGTGTTGGTCTCCTGCAGAAAGATTAGCATCAAATATTAATAGTTTTTCCCTGTGTCAGAAGATGGGAAGTGTTTGACTGTTTTCCATCATTGTAATAAACTGCTCTGAAAAGAAAGAATTATGGAGTGTCTGAGGTGGTGAAAACTTTGCACTGGCAGTTAAAAAATGAGTCCCAATTCTGAAAATCACAACAGAGAGCAAGTCCAGAGGACTGATGGAAGAGTGTTGAGGCTCTCCAGGTACAAATGCACCTTGTCAATCTTTATATTTCCTTCAATACCAGAGCACTTCAGCCATTTTTTCACCCTTTTCACCCATTTCTGAAGTTCTGTGGGAGGCAGTGAACAGGAATGAAAGCTGCCTTGAGGTCTGAGCACATTGTTTTGAAACACCACCCACAGAAGTTCACGTAGATCTCCAATAAATGAAGTGAATAAAATCCTGTCTTTCAAAAAGGAGATGTGCAGAGCCTGTCATTCACCAGGAACTTGTTTGCCTTCGTTGCAAATTCAAAATTTTGCTCTTTTAGCAGAAATTATTAACTTTGGAAAGGTGAACACATCAGGTACAGACTCATTTCTTGTGCATAATAACTCAACCTCCAGATCCACCTGGAACTCTGTGCCACTTCTGGATCTCATCACCTCTTTCCTTGTTTGGATGCATCTAAAGGCAACCAGAACAAAGCTGTAACAGCTCAAATTCCTCCAAAATGTTCATTTCCTTTCTGAGAGGCTTTTAAACAAGAGCTGACTGCAGGAGAAAAAAGACAACGGCTCCGTTAAAAACGAAGCCATTCCTTCCATAACATTTTAAATCAAATAAATGATTTAGTGAGTACGAGTATTGCTGCTATCAGGCTTCCACAGCACTTCCAAAAAAAGAAGTAGATGGCTGGAAAAATCCTGTGGAGAATTATTGCTCACACAGACGTGGCAGAGCGGAGTTACAGCTCTCGCCAGCGATGAGAGCAATAAAGTCTGACGAAGATAATGCAACAAACATAATGGTTTGCTTTGCATCTTAAATAGATAATGAAGCAACCAGAGGCAATAGATGCAGCAGTTACTATGCTCAGGGCTCCATAAATAACAGCTCAGAGCAGCAGGATTTACTGTGCTAATCAAGTTAACTGACGGCCGAATTCCGGCGCTTTTACTCACCCCACTGGTGATGTTCCCCCGGGGAAGTTGTGGGGAGTCACTCCCAGGAGGAAGGCAGCAGCAAATTTTGGAATAATGGAGCCAAATATGAGTTAAAATTTCGTTTTGTGGATTGGGAGAGGTCATCTTCAGGAATTGTGCACCACATGTTCCCAGAGCTGGTCCCTTGGGAGCGTTCCACAGCTGCAGCCCCCAGGAGAAGGCTCCAGACACTTCTCCCTGTCCTGATCCACAGCAGCCTCAGTGACCCAGGGATTCCATTCTGTGTTCCTGTTGAATAACCCGTTCTGGGGTTCCCCTCACCTCCCTTTAGCTGCTCACACAGCTTCCAGCTGAACAAAGCTCCCCAACTTCTCCAGCTGCAAGAACTCAGCCTGAATTAGAGCATTTAGAGCACTGGAGCAATAATCATTTCTCCTGATTTAGGAAAGTGTCTCAGGAGGAGAAGGGAAGCAGAAGGATTGCCCAGAAGTTGCAGATTCATTATTCCAAGTGTCCCAGGCCAGGCTGGATGGGCCTTGGAGCAACCTGGGCTCGTGGAAGGCGTCCCTGCCCGTGGGACTGGAGGATCCCTGAGATCCCTTCCAACCCAAACCATTTTGGGATTCAGTCTGGAGAGGGACGAGCTCTCACAACAAGGAGGTGGAGATAAACAATCAGCCAACAGCCGCCGAGGCTCAGGCAGAAATGAAACAACCTGGTACCTAAATGTTCCCTTTCTATTCCCACCCAGAAAATCCTCTTGACACAATTTAATTACACCTAAGAGGACATTACACCTCAGCAGAGGCAGGGCATTCTGAGAGCGCTGTGCCAGAGCTGAAGACATTATCTGAGCCACTTCTGATGGGATTAATGTTGTTGGAGGGAGCTGAGGAGAATTTTGCTGCACGAGATAGAACAGCAACAGAACAACAGGTCCAGAGGGTGAACACGGCTCTTCCAGGCAGCGGCGGATAATTATGAGATGTAATTATCCTTGGAGTTTCTCAGGGAAAAGAGCAAGGCTTGATAAACATTTTAGCACATTCTTGCTGTTAGGAGGGAAAGAAAGCTAAAAGAAAAAAAAAAAAAGGACATTTCAAGGAAATGAAAAACCTAAGGCAGCAGGTTTGAGATACTGAATGCTGGGATTTAACAGGTCATTTAAATACATGGCATTGTTATTTAATTCACGTAACCCAAAACTGTACAAATGAAAGTAAATAAAAGGGAAGAGGATTATCTTACAGATGTGTGGGTGTGCATGTAGGATGGGAATTTCAAAATCTACAACTAATCAGTGCCTAAAACCAACACAGAGCCCCCCTCTCCTTGCTGGTGGCTGCTCTTCTCCCCATCCCCTCGATCCATCCCATTCCAGCAGCTCTGGTATGGAGTGGATCCAACCCAGGTGCAATTTTCTACACTTTTCATGATATTCTTAATTTATAATTTTTATTATATTTTATATAATAAATATATAAAATATAATATATATATTATTATATAAAATATATTAGTATATAAATATAATATATATTTTATTATAATTTATAATATTTTATATAATTTTATAACAAAATTATATTAAAAACCCCACATGGGAAAGGAGTAACTCAAAGATTCCTATACATTCTCTTCCCCTTTACTTTTGCAGTGAATTGTGAGTAGCTCACACTGATATTGCCCAAATGGATGTAAAATTCCTTTTCTATTATTAATTGTGAAAAGGAATAAAGTAAAAGAAGACACTGGCTATGACTGCCAAAATCACCAAAGTGGATAAAGCAGCAAAATGTTTGTCCACTCCTTACAAATCACTTTGAAATAAAATTTTTGCACATAGCAAAGAATCAATATTATGAACAATATGCTCCCTCTCTGTCCTCTCCATTTCTACATTCAGAAAAAATGGGATGGGCTTTGCTGAGGACTCTGAAAACACAAAGAAAGCTGTAAAATGAAATATTTTAAGGGAATATAAATAACTCTGTTTTTAAATATTTTTCACTATTGCTTTAAAATATCTACCATTTGGATACAGGTCAATTCCAGAAATGGTTACTCCTCAAAACTGTTGCAAGAATTGGTCTCAAGTTCAGCACCTCTTCTTGGCACCATCCCAGCACTGTGGCTCCACCTTCTCCTCCTCCAGCTCAGGCCAGGACGGTGCGATGCTGCAGAAACAGAAGTGCTACAAAATCTTCAAATCTGGAGCTGCCCGAGCTGCCATCCCTCACCTTTTGTCCCTTCAAATCAACATTTCCACCTCTGCTCCTGCACGGCTGGGGCTACTCTGATGAATTCTGGCAGAATTCTGCATGTGTGGAAGGGAATAGGTGGAATTTTGATCCCGGCAGATCGAAATCTCGCAACGCAATCAAGGGCAGGTTAAAACTTCTCGTCGTGAGGTCCATCAGGAGTGACTGGGGGTACATCCAAGTGGGCACTTTTGTCATTTGGTGTCACCCTGAACAGTAAAACCCTGCCAGCTGTCAAGGTGTGTTGGCTTCACAACGAGCAAGGGAAGGCAAAACCTTCTGGAAGGGCACAAGAATAGAAAACTTTGCCTTAGCAGACATTTTTCAACATTTGCTCAGATCAAGTCTCTAAAAATAAAGATGTCTGCCTTTCCCACTAAATCAGCCTCAGCCAGGGATTCTTGTCAGATACATACATTACATAAAGCCAAAAAGAGGCTTAAAAATAGAAGAAAAATAAATAAAGCGAAAAATAGAAAGCCGGCAAATCTCTTGCTTTGAAAGGAGAGAATTGCTTTCATATACATAAATACAAATGAGCCTTTTATCCTGGCATGTGTAGCCTTAATTAGAGCTGGATGTACAGGAATCTCCAGGCACTACAGAGGAGGTGTCAATACAGATCACAAAGTACATCTGAATGGGTGCACAAAAGCCCTGGGTGCAGCAATTCCTACTGCAAAACAAATATTTGTTCCTTATTTGTACTTGTTGTTCTTCAAAACAAATCTAAAAAATCAAAAATCAATCACTCCTGCACTGAGTATTTAACGGAGAGATCAAAATATCTTCTCTATATGGTGATTTTTTTTTTCCCCTAAAATTTTATTTATTCTACCAAAAATAATTTTGAAGCCTGTTTGACTTAGTGCAGCATCAAAGGGGAAAAATTTTTACCATCCTGGTAGATTTCTACCCCCTGGTACATTCCTATCCCCATTATCCATGGAGCTGGTTGGTTCTTTTGTCCTGGGAAAACTCAGGCACAAATTGAACATCCTGGACTGATCTCCATGGGAATGGCAGAAGGGGAAGGGAGAAAAAGGAAGGACAGACAGACAGAGGAATTGCTGCAAGAATTAATTTCTGAGCTGCAACCTTTCAGGGAGGAAATCCCCAGCAAAGGAAAAATTTGGGCACAAAATATCCTGGAAAATTACTAGAAATTTTTGGAAATCCAGCAGGGTTTTTTCATTAGTAAAAAGTTTTGTGAAAACACAATTACCTCCCACACTGATGATGGGAATGGAGAGCAGTTTTTTAAACGCTCCAAAATTTTCAGCAATCTCACCCCAAAAAATTTCAAATTTAAAGCTTAAACAAATTTAAACCCAGTAGGAAACCCAAATCACAAGCAGTGAACAGGAAGATTCCGTGGTTTTGATATATTTAGATAATACAAACAGGTATTTAAAGACCTGATCCATTAACAGCAATATTTGCAATCTCATGAATTCTGTGCCATTCCCTCTGGGTGGGAAGGGATTTTTAACCCTGCTGAACACAGACAAATGCAGGTGTAAGAATACATTTGTAGAAAAATGCAGATTCAGGTCACCAGAACTATTTATATCTAATTCAGAAGATTGTCTCATCTGAGGGGAGAAAAGTTTTGAGCAGACATCAAAAGGCGTTTTTCCTTTTTTTTTTTTGTTTCAACATTTCAAAGCAAAATTGTTGCTATTTTTTACTTCCCATGTTTCATTTCAAAGTACTCCTTTCTTAAAGAGTAAAACATGAAGACATTTTGAAGATTTTTGTTTTGTTACAGGAGCTAATGAAAATAGTTTAGACTGACAGAGAACAAGCCAGGAGCTGTCTCAGGCATTTTGGGCTCACCTGGCAAAGCAAGCAGTATTTAGTGATTTACTTCAGAACTTCCCAAGTCAACTGGAATTATTAAATTTGAGAAAATACAGCACATCTATTGATAAAAATGTAAAATGAGTAAAATACACTCAAATGGTTATAAATTATTGGAATGTGTGTGACCCCTGTCCTCAAATTATATTTTAATGAACTTTTTAATTTTCTTAGTTTTTATGGAGTTAATATCAAGGAATTCATGCAAACACCTGCTGGCCGATGCTGATACTTCAGGTTCTGATATTAGGCATGAATATTAAAATCATAGATATTAGTTAAATATTTATTACACACCTTTTAGTTTATATACTCATGTTAAACACTGTAATGCATATGCAAATGTGCATATTTGCTAGGCATATTTATTTGTGTATAACTACAGACACTTCACACCAACATCTTCGTAGAACACCACTGAACTCTGGAGAATAAATCTGCATTTTTGAAGTTCCTGCTCACTTCCCTGCCTCAGCCACAGAGGTGGACATGGCAGAGTTTGGGAGCTGAGTGTTCTTTTGTTTCTGTTCCCTTTCCTTTCCAGATTTTTTCCCTTTCCAGATTCCACGACCTATTTGCTCAGGGATTTGCTGTTGGTTGGGAAGGAGCTGCCTGCCTGTCTGGCCCCAACAAAGGCAGCTTGATCCCAGCTGCTGCTCTCAGCCAGAAAACTCCCAAAAAACATCATTCCTCAGCGCCTTCCTGGGAGGTACCAACCCCAGCAATCCATGCTTTTAGCCACACACCACAAAGCCAGGAATATTTGGGAATTCTGCCCTTGGAGCACATCCAGAGGAGGCGCCAAGATGATCAGAAGCAAACCCCAGGGTGGTGAGATTGCTTTGAAAACCTAAAATGAAATAAAACTCGAGTTTACGGACTGCACCCCAGGAGAAAAGTGAAGGAACAGACGCTGTGAGAGTCAGTCTAAAGTGGAATTAGAGCCTAAATTAGGAGCTGGGATTTTACAGCAGGACAAAGATTCAAACTCAGCTTCAGACGTGGGGAGCTCCTTAAAGCTCACCGGGAGAAGCAGCGCTGCGAACCTGACAGAAAGGGAATAAAACTGGAGCTGTCAGTTGTACTTACACTGAGAAGGAAAGCCAGGCCAGCAGGAGACTTCTCCTTTAGGATGAGATTCCAGAGCCACCAACCTCCCCAGGCCAGAGCACAAATCCTGCAGGAGATCACGTCCCCCTTCCAAACCAGGCTCTTTGCATTTTGATGCAGCACAGATTTATTTGTAAATTCAAACAACTCTATTGTGGTTTTTTCCCCTTTTTTAATTTGTTGTTTCCCTCCTGGTTCCAATCAGAGGCATCTCCTCTTAAAGAAAAAGGGAAAATATGCATAAACATCACGTTTGAAAAATGTAATAAAAATCCATTGGCCACTTTTTCCCCCCAAAAGCAGCAAAGCATTTGCATAGCAGTGACCAGGCCATGCTTCTCCTTCCCACAGGCTCTGATGTTACAGAAACACAAAGAACAGAATAAAAATCAGTCCCTGCTTCCATGACATCCCCTGATTTCAGCTGAGAGCTTTTTCCCTGAGATGGATTTCTCCAGCTGGGAATACTCAGCACCAGTTCTTCTCCTCATCCTGGACATTTCACCCACTAAACCATCCCTCTCCTCGGAGGACAGGAGGAAATAGCACAATTTGTTCTCACAGGAGTCTGCCTGCTCCTGAAATGTGAAGAAGCTCATGGCAAATGGGCAGAATGTTAAGAATAAATAAGAAAAAATGGGGCAGCAGAAATAAATCCCCCACGGTGACTTTTCTCATTCATTTAAAATGGGAAAAAGCCTTTGCTGGGCTCCCAGGAATCCAGAGAGAGCAAATTTGCAAGTTGCAGGGAAAAAAAAAATGGGTTATCTGCTGTTTGAAATATCAACTGGAAAGCAAAATGTAAAGACAGAGGCTCCCACAAACAGCCAGCAATTTGAGGAAATTATATCAGCCAGGGGACAAGATATTTTTGCTGCAGCCATTTAAACAATAAATTGCCTTAAATTTGTAAGTGAACCAGTGAAACACTAAATTTCACCCTGTTTTTCAGGAAGCTGCTGCTGCACCCCGGCAGGGATTCAATAACACACATTGTGCTTGATTTTACAAACAAGGTTTAATCTCAGTGCCACTCTGTGAGTGCCCAGAGATTCACTTTTCCCAGGTGTTATTTCGTGCTCTCCCCTTGCCTGCAGCAGAGTTTTCCCTCTGCGGTTTCATCCTGGGCTCCTCAGGTGCTCAGGAGAGTTAAATGGAAGTGAAAAGTCCTGACCTGGGGCCGGGTCTCTCTTGCTGCTCCTCCAACCACCAGGAAGGTTCAGTGCAAGGGCAGGTGAGAAAAAGCTGCTCCAGGCAGATTTCAGTGGGAATTTCCTGAGCAAAAGCAGAAGAGATCTCACCTGCCTGAATTCTTTGTGAACTTCCAGAGCACACAAAGATCTACACAGCTCTTCCCAGAAGAATTTCATCCTTGCTGGGACAACGCAGAGGAGTTTCCATCACCACTGCAACAAGCAGAGAGAAGAAGATGGATCAAACAAACCAAACTTGTTCTGGAAGCACTTTCTGAGTTATTTCCAGATTTCACCTTTAGGAGGTGGCTCACATGGCAACACAAATCTCTGAGTGAATGTCTTGTCCAAATTGGTCTTTTAATTCTCTTTCTTCCCATCTTTTCAGGTCAGAGAAGAATTCCAAGAAACTTTTTTGACCAAATGTGTCCAAAGATGGTCCCTCAGAACTGTTTAATTTCAGTAACAAAAGTCCACGAGTTTGTTGAATAATTTCTTATTTGTTCTCCTCAACATTTCACTTCCTAATCAGCATTTTCATTCCCAGCCTGACAAGCTGATTGATTATTTTTGTTATCTGTCTCAGAGCTTCATCATTGAATTTTGAAGAGAAGTTATAGGGCAAATAAATGCAAAAGATGAAGCGGTTTAAATTAGAAATGTTCAGATTGCAAAAGTTCAGCTGTTTTTGTAACTTTAAACCATTATACAGGAGCTGAAGTGCCAGGACTTGTATTTTGTAGAGCACAGCAAGGCCCAAGTGACATTAAAAAGAATCTATTTGAATTTCCAAAGCATTTCACACCCACATTAAATACCTGAGCAACTCTGCTTCTTCCTTTTATCTCCAAGAAGAGTTAAATTGAAATTTTTTGGTCCAAGAGGGCAAACAGGTGAAGAGCAATAAACAGGTTGTTCACTTACAGTCAGAACCCTGGACAGCAGCACCTCAAGGAATCCCCTGAAGAAATCTGGGAGAAGATGGACCAGGAATTATGGAAACTGTGGTTCTCTAAATGTGAATAAATCCAGTTTTCAAATACTGCAAGGCAGAGCAAGACAGGATCCAATCAGCCTAAAATAAAACTTCATCTACCTCCATGCCAAGGCTTAAAACTGGCAAGAAGAGCAAAAGCAGCTCTGTGAAGGGATCCTGCAGATGTGGGGCATGAGGCTGGAAGAGGCTGAAGCTTGGATGAACCATTTCCACCAAAAATCCCAGTGAGGCAGAGTTTGATGGTGCTTCAGATGGGGTCAGTCTGTGAAGCCACTCAGAGATGGCTTCAAACATTTAATTTTATCAACATATCATCCCAAAATTTCCCAAAAAGCTACCAGGAAAGGTTGGTCTCACACTCAGCCTTGGGGCTGGACTGGGCCTTCCTCCAAAGCCAGAGGTGCTCCTCTTCTGCTAACATCAATTCCTGCTGTTCCCATACAGATGTTACCACCAAAATGTTACCAGAATCATTATTTCATAAAGAAACAGCTAAAATGCCTTTGGCCAGAGAAAACCAGGCTGTTCAAACAGGGCAAAACCCCTTTCATATGAGGGTGTTTTCCTACCAAACAAAAACCACTGAAGAGAGGATGCATCAGACAAATGCAAGATGAGCTGAACTTCACAACAGATTTTTCCCTGCATGAATAAAATCTCTGTCCACACAGCGTTTGCAGTGTTTCACATTAACTCGGAGCACTCAGATCTAACAAAAGTGGTAAGCTCAAAAATAGGTGCCTGTAAATTTTAATCTCCTTTCTGGAGTTGTGTTTTTATTAGCAGTGGCTTCCAAAGCTGTGTAGCCAAAGAGGAATGGATTTTACCCAGGACTTCTCCTCAGGAATGCATGCTGCAAATGGTTTAATTTAAATGTCAGGGAGGGAGAGGATTTCACCTGAGCAATATTCAAAGGTTAGGACAATATGTCAGTGGAGATATTTCCTTAATGCCACTACAATGCCTGTGGAACCACCCACAGCTGAGAATCACTGGAAGCAGCTTTAATCAATTGAGAACTCTGTTAGAAGATGTTCATAAAATGCATTAAATTTCTCTGTGAGTTACCCAGCAGAGTGAGGGAGTCTGCTGTTGGAGTGGAGTTGTTGGAAACAGCTCTTTTGAAATCCCAGCCAACACTCAGGCTCCATGCAAAGCCTCTGCTACAGAAAATTTCTGTCTCCAGCATTAATTTTCATGCCTGAAAGTAGTCTTGCATATTTTCTCCTCATTTAGCACACCTGAGAACAATGAACACCGCAAAAAGGAAGGGATGCTTTGTAAATTCAGCCGAGGTGATGAATGCCTCAACTTCACTGCAACAATAGGACACGTCTGACCTGCACCCCTGAAAGGAAGGATGAGCAGACAGCAAATCTTCCTTAATTACCTCTCTTTGTAAAAAACGGGCAAAAAATGGGTGGCAACTTGAGGGAGAAGCAATCAGTCAGTCAAACCACAGAGCAGTGGAAAGGTCAGGTTCTTACAGCCCAAACGCCGCGGATTACAAGAAATATACAGCATTAAAATTCCAAATGGCTGCTTTTTGACACAGGCTTTAATGAGAATGCAAAACGAGACAGCAATCTGTCCTCACGACAAAAATGGTAATGAGAATGTTGTCCTCTAAGTCTCTTCAGCAGGGAAAAGATGGTTCTGTGCCAGGACCATGAAGGACTCGGCTCCTGTTTGCCCATTACACAGTTCAGGAAACTCACGTGATCCATTGATTTGTCCTTCTCCCATTCCAAAAAAAAAAAATGCTGAGAGGTCTGGCCTGGCTTCCAGCCGCCCTCAGCCACAACTCCTGTCTCCCACTGGATTTGTAGAACATCCCAGTCCTCCAGTGGGCAAGAAGCAATCAGAAAAGATGCAGGAAAGATGACAATTATGAGCTAAACAAGCCTGGCTCAATGATGAGATTTTAACCCCCCATTACCAGAGAGTTTATGTAGTTTTGTATATTTGAATGTAAATATTGAGATAAGGTGTGTTGATTTAAGGAAGTTATAAAATAAGAGATGATATTGTTGCGAGAGAGATTGAATTAGAAGTAAATTTTAATAAGTTTTAAAATATGGTTTTATAAAAAGATTAGGTATTTTATAGAATTAGAATTGTGAAAAATGTATTGTAGTAAGATTTGGAGAGAGAAAATATATAAGCAATTAGTGTTAGAAGTAACAAATCACACCGGATAGTGCGTGCACACGGGTTATTTTTCCTCTGGAACACTCCAAACCCCTTGGAAAAAGCTCCCAGAGCTCAGCCCCATCCCGTCCCAAGCAGCACAGATGGGTTTGGTTTGGAATTTTTTGGTGGTTTTGTTTGGGGTTTTTTGGGATTTTGTGTCTGTTTTGTTTTAAATTTCTGTGTATTTTTAAAAATAGGGAAATAAATAACCTATCTTGCTCCAAGGTCATTACATGTCTAATGACCCCATCATCACCACCACAAGCGGATATAACAAGTCCTCCTTTCCATCTTTAAAAATAATCAGGATATCATGGTGTTTTACCATTGCATTCCCTCTTTTTTCCCCCTCTCTCACCACCTCCAGCCTCACAGGAAGCAATCTCTATGCAAATGCTGGGTAATAGAAATAGAACTTCTCCATGCCCTGCCTTTCCTTGGGGAAACCGATCTGCTGGCTCTGTCTGGAGAGGCACAGAAAGCACTGAGCTGCAGAACTGAGCTGCCATCAACATCATTTACACATTCACAGCTCGCTTCTTGTGCACTCCTCGTCCGGAGGAGCAGGAGCCACCTCGTTTCCACTGGCCAGGAATAACGGGAGGTGACTGCTGCAAACCCAGTTCAGGTCAGAAACCACACAGAAAACCTCCTGGAAAGCTGCTGGCAGCTGGGAGGGAGGAACATTTAATGGCAAATTGCTGCAAATTCCCCGTTCTCCATGGGCTGAAGCACTCGGTGACCATTTTGGGCTACAACACCAGGAGCTGGACAGCTCACAGGCATGCAGGAGGTCCCCTGGCTTGTTCCCTCCTGCTCAGGAGTGGAAATGTGGCAGATATGGATAATTATGAACAGGAATTATCAGCAGAGAGGGTTTCAGTCATCTTCATCACTCAGCAAAGCACCTGCTGGTCCCTTGAGTAGGGCAAATCCTGCTGCTGCAGCAAATATCCCACATTCTGGACAGCAGGACAGGCTGCCAGCCTTAGGCTCCAAAGTCCTATTTTTTTTTCTATTTTGTCCCTTTTTTTTGTGATCCAGAATGTTCCCCAGGGGTTCCTGCTGAGGGAAGGAAGAAGAGGCTCTGCCCAGCATCCCACAAAGCCTTCAATGCTCCCCCTGAATGCACAAGCCAGGCTGGGTTCATTTCAGCCCAGCTGGCAAAATTCTGTCTTCCTAAAAGAATTCAGCTTCCTGGAAAATGAGAAACAGGGAGGAAATTTATTTGTGAGAACCTCTGGATTAATACACGGGGTGCCGATCCCAGCACACACTCCAGAGTATCAGACATTAAAACCGAGCTGCACTTTGCAGCTTTTTCGTATTTCTGCCCAGATACCGAAAGCAAATAAATAAATAAACAACCTGAACCCTTTGTGGAAGAACAAACATCTCAATCACTATTTCCAGGGAGTCTCAACTCTGCTTCTGCACATCCTGCAGCCACACAGGCGCCTCCATCTCCTCCCATTTTCAAAGCTCAGCAAGAAGCAGCTCCAGGAGTTTCAAGAACGCCATGAGAAGAAATTCCAGGATTTTTGTCTCTCTTAACACCTCTGGCATTGCAAATCCTCTCACTGAAAAATTCTTTACTGGGAGGGTGGTGAGGCCATGGAATAGAATTCCCAGAGCAGCTGGATCCATGGAAGTGTCCAAGACCAGGCTGGACAGAGCAGCCTGGACATTGGAAGCTGTCCCTGCCATGGCAGGTGAATTGTCAAGTCAGAAATTAAAAAGTAAATCCTTCACCTTTTAAGACAACGAATACAGGTAGAAAAACAATTTTTTTTTCAAGCAAGAACTGCCCACAGCTATTTACATAGGAATTCCTGCTTCCTATAGTTTCTACATGCAAACTGATAACTGCATGCAAGTTAATAAGTTAAAAGATATCTCCTAAAATAACTCCTAAAGATCTAAAAAACCTTTTCATATTAAATTTAGCAGATTTTTTTCCCCCTTTCTTTCTTTTCATCAAAGGCCTTGGTTGTACTTCACCTGAGCTTGCTCCTCTCTCATCTTCTCCGTGGGGAGTGAAATGAAACCCAACTCATTGTTTGGGGCTGATGAAGCACCTCGGCCTCCCTCTCATTTCCAGTAATAACTCAGCCCTACCTCTAACAAAAGATCACCTTTTCAAAAGAGAAAACAAAGAGGAAGGAAAAAAATCAATGGAGAGGTGTGATTATCTGAGGAAATAAATAGGAAAAAACGCCCTTTTTTGCAAATCAAGAAGAAATAAAGTGAAGCAATGCCTGAGTCAGCAGTTTGGAGCCAACCTCCCTCCTCCCTCTCTGCCTCCACTTGGATTTTATTCCTCCTGTCGTCACTGCTTTGCTTTGGGTTCATTTTGGTGTCAGATGTGCTGTCAGCAAACTCTTCCACCAACCTGGAAATTCCACTTTTCCTGCAGCTGGAGAACCACAGCCCCTTTATTTTTTTTATTTTTTTTTTGGGTGGGAAAAGCTGTGATGCCTGCCTGGTGCTGGGACCCAACCCCTCATTCCAGCTGGGAATGTTTGGAATGGCTGCCAGGGCTCCTTGTTGACCTTGTGGGAATTCAGGAACATCAGCCTAATTAATATTGTTGTGTTTGTTTAGCCAGGCTCTCCCTTTTATCTGCACCCATAATGATTTTGCCTCATCACTTCAAGAAGCGTCTGTGGGTGGGAACAGTGAGGGACAGATCCAAATAATGAGGCTCTAAACGACTACAAAAGACTTTACACTGCTGTGAATCATCCAGCTCCACTGCTGCATTATTCAGAAATTAATGCAACCCTATAAATGAATAATGATTTAAATGTACTTTTAAAAATTGTTAATGCTCCAGCACTTTTGCCTTCTCTACATAATCAGAAAATTGATTATGACTACGACTAGACCTATGTTCTTAATTTAACTTATGTAATGGGGATGTAGAAAAAGCTTTGCAACAACAGTGGGAATGGAAAGATTTCCAGGAGACTGGAAAGGGGTTTCAAACCTTCACAATTCCCTAGCCAAACTCAGAGGGAATTAACACGAAAAAAAGCCTGCTGGAAGGCTGTAGGGTCTAGAGAAAACTGAATTATTGCCAGAGCTGAGGAAAAGGATCCAAAATAGACCAGAATATGTGTCAAATAGTAAGGATAAAGGATCATAAAAATAGTATGAGTACAGAGAAATTTTTGCTCATTTTCCCACATTATTCTTTTTTTTAAAACCAAGTTGTTAGGAGAATCCTAAAGCCAGGAGATGTATGAACAGCAGAAACAACACAAAGTGATTCCCAAGTGTTTGAGGATGATTCCCATTTGGATTATCTGATGAACAACAGAGGGTGAACACAACACAGTGGGGTTTATAAAAGGATCTGTTTTCCAGAGCAGCTGTGGCTGGATCCCTGGAAGTGTCCAAGGCCATGCTGGATGAACCTTGGATAGTGGAAGGTGTCCCTGCCCATGGAAGAGGATGGCACATCAAGATTTTAAGGTCCTTTCCAACCCAAACCCTTCTGGGATTTCAAGATTTCACTCCTCTCACTGGGTTTTCATTTTTAGCAATCATGATGCCTTCATCTCTCTTTGAAACCACCTTGATAAAGAGATTCCAAACTGGTGAGGGCAGGGAGTTCACAAAAGCCATAGAGAATGGTTATTGATCCTCCAGGAATCAAGGGTGATGGGGCAGCTTTGGTCCTGCCCACTTGATCTTATTAAAAACAGAATTATTCTGGTTTTAGGAGGGTGGAGGATGGGAGTGAAATCGGAACTGGGTCTGTGAATTTTTACTGAGCACTATCTGAGCAATGCATCAGCTCTTCTTTAGGCACATGTTTTAAAATAGATATTATGTAAATTATTAAATGCTTTTCTGTTCAATTCACACTGGGAATTTTTCAGGAGCAGGCCAGAGATGAGAAATCGTTGTCTTCACACAAAAGCAAGTGAAATGTGACAACTCCCTCCACCAAAAGACTGTTGAACAAGGTTTTCTCCCGTGCAACAATAAAAGTATAATGGATACGTTATTTAGAGCTCCACTCTAAGCAGACACTTCAAAGCCTCCTCAGCCCCAGAAGATGCTTTCAGTAAAGTTATCTTCCACCAGGGCTGGTTTATACCTGCAGGTCCCCATTAAATAATCAAAAATTCTTGATGCCATAAAGGACGTGAACTCTGCTGAGGCTTCAGCCACAGATGTCCCCTCATCAAAGATTGTGGAAATCGCTGCCACTGGAGCTGCAGGACTGTCCCAAAGCCTCAGAGAAATAGTGCCACCAACCCAGCAAGGCCCTGCTCCTTCCAATCCCTTGGATAAACTCCTCACTTTCACTCCTATCATTCTTGCTGCTAGAAATGAAGGCATGGGGCTATTTCCAAGCTAAAAATGATTTATTGCTCAGACAAACATCAGTCTCAGGGGCTGTGAGATTTTACAGGAGCAAACATTCAGCCATAGCTCAAGAGCAGCACAAGTTCTTCATTACAAGGCAGTACAGAACTTTCTAACCCAATGGACAATTGGCACAGGGTTTATTTTGCCCAGATTAAATTTTTCAAAGGTGGTGAAGTAGAGAGGTTAAATTTTTGATTTTTTATAGCTTTAAAGGCAGAAGAGATCTGTGACTCTTCAGAGGTTCCCCCCTTCCAAGTTGAAAAATCTTGATCTTAAGATATTTCCCACTTACAAGAATAAAGATCTTGATCTCAATGATAAATATTGGCTAGATAATGAAAAACAAGTGTCCATCTCAATATTGGAGAGGATCTCCGGTGTCTCCTCTCACAGCTGAGATAGATAAACAATACCACCAAATTCATGGTGCCTGCAATTTTCTAATTGATTCAAATACAATTTTTCTGTGCCTTTTTTTCTCCCCACAATGTTTCTTTGTCCATTTTTGTAATTACCTGCAGTAATTTCTGACTCTCTTGAATGAGCTCATTCATTAGGAGAACAGCAAATTCCTACCAATGTATAGAATTGTTTGGCTTTACTCCAGAATCAAAATGGAAACTGATTCTTGTGACATTCAGTAAGAAGGAATTCAGGTAAAAAGCCCTGAAGAAACTCTTATCTCCCAAATCCATGTGCATTCTGCATCCTAAATAAAGGATGCATGGATAAAGGATAAAGGATCCTAAATAAAGTACATGCATGAAACTAGGAGATGTTCCATTTTACAGGATTAATTTTAAAGATTCACATCTCAAACATATCAAATCTTGCCCTCCTTTATTTCCAGGATAAATGGGAATGTGGTTATTATTTTATAAACTCACAGAGGAAGAGTTGAGCAATAAACAACAAATCCACCTCGTTGAGTGTCCCCAGGGCAGCCACACCAATGGAATGACCTGTCCTGACCTTCCTCACTGGAAGCTGCACAAATAATTTTGTGTTCCTGGTTTTTCTGGATTCCAGGTCTTAGTTCTGAAGATCTGATCTCCAAATGTGCAGGCAACACTTTAGCTGAGCCTTGTACCATTAAACAGGGATTTCCACGAGTCATAAATTATTCTCTTTTCAACGCTCAAGACTGACAAAGGTGCCAACTTTTCAATTTAATTAGGGAACTTCTCTGTAAGAGATGTGTTTTTGTCGAGTTCTGCTCTCTCAGCTGCACCTCAGGTTTCATCCTTTCCATCAGCCAAACAAATGCTCTCAAGTTGCTCTCTCAGAAAACATCTCATGTAGATAAAACAAATTATTCCATTTTGCATACTTACATTTATCTTGAGAGAAGCCTTCAAATCCTTCTCAGGATGAGGGACACCCATTGTTCTCCTGAGTTTCCTAAAGGAAAAGCTTCCCAAAGCAGAGGAATTAAAGGACATCAACCCCCATCCCCAGCCCCTTCATCTTCCACCCCAATTCCCCAAATTCTGCCACTACAGAAGGAAAACATCTGTGGAAAAGCTGCTCAAAACAGGAGCAGAGAATTCCATCAGGGAGGAACAAACAAATTCATGACATTGAGGGTTTAAAGGAAAAAATTCCATAGCTGGTTTCTGTTTTAATCACATATTTTGACAAGAAACAGAAATTATCTTCTCATTGGAAGGATTCAGACATTAAACTTTGATTATTCCTTCTCTGCGTTTTTCTCCAGCCACTGAAGTCACTGAAACCTTATGCAAGTTACACTCCTAATTATGGATTTGCTCCGATTGATTTGTAGGAGTGTAACTGAGGAGAAATACATCAACTTGATTAAAATGACCCATTTTTATTGACTTTGTAATGAATTTTCCTGCAGCTGAACAAAAAGCACATTTGTACAACCTGAACTCCTCCCATGGTGCAGAATAGGAGGCAGCAAAATGTACAAATAACTTTGATTTTAACAAGCTCTGTTCTAATCTCAGCCACAGATGCAAAAATTATGTTTTTCCTAAATTATTTTTCATAAATTATTTTTCCCTTGTTTGAATGGAGGTATTGCTGTTACAGCAAAATCCACGCCGTGCACAAGAAAGTAAATTAAAATGTTATTTAAAATTATGAACCTTGCAGTTATGGTTAACACCTAGAGAGTGATTTTAGTGAGTTATGAAACAGGCAGGGCCTGGGATTCTGAGATTTCAAAAGTGATGCTTAAGATTAGTTCAAGGAGTGAAAAAAATCAGAACCCCCCCAGAAGTTATTAACACAGGTAAACATCATAATATAGGACTCATAATATAGAATTCATAATATAGAACTCATAATATAGATTTCTATGAAAGGCTGTAGAGAATTTAAGAACAAATATGCACAAATGCTATTTCTTTTCTTTTCTGTGTGAAATTATAATTTCATTCTCAGGAACTGGAATATCCCTGAATTTCCCATTTCTTTTTTGTTTTTTCATTTTTTTTTTTTTTGTTTAACTATTTGAACAGTTTGAGTTTTCTAAAGCTTAATGAGTGGATATTACATTTAAATTATGATTTATTGTATTCCTGAATGACAAATGCATTATTTTCACAAAGACTGAATGAAGTTTTTGCCATCCTGGGTTAGAGTTTAGCCAGGTTATCAATGCCTTTTCTAGGATCTATGAATTTTGGTGAAATTCTTTTGTGACACATACAGAATTCTGCACGCTTTAAACACAATTAGCTGACTGATTATGCACATATGAGAAATCAATCAAAATCAGAGCTTATAAAAATCTTTCTGTTGGAGAAATGAATGTAATTACTCAAAAAATACTCAAAGAAAACACTTCCAACACTGAGGCAGACATGGAGGCATAAAGTCATGGAATGGTCTGGGTTGGAAGAGCTCCATAAAATCCAGGAACTCTTTCCCTGTGAATGTTGGGCAGCTCAGAGAAAAGAGAGGGCACCTAAATTCATCCCCTATTCCTGAGCCAGGTGACCTCAAATCCTCCTCTGCCACTTAAGCATAACTATTTCCCAGAGGTTTATAAAATAACAGGTTGTGTAAAAATAAAAGTGTGGCTCTCTCGCCCAAATCCTTGATCTGACTCCCACCAATTTTATCTCAGCCATAAACATTTTCCTCCTAATGCTGTTATCCTTTCAGCAGTTTACATGATTGCTCTGTGATTGTTTCTTTTTATTCTCACAGGCCTGTGAATTATACTGAAGAGCCTCCTCTTTATTTCACTTTTTTTTTAATCTTATTTTACAGTATCAGGGTTTATCAAGCTCATAACCACGTCCCTGTGCTATTCCCCATCAAAAGGCAGCAGTAAAAGATGCAAAGAGAAACCCAAACTGTTTCAATTTTCCAAAGCCAGGGCGTGAGGTAAAAAAGAAAGCAGGTTTTGAACAATTTTGTCCTAATAACTATTGATCCTACTGGGGAATTTCTGCAGCAAGCAGCACAGAACTGCCAAAATATGCAGCAGGAAGGGATTATAGGTATACAAAGAGATAACACAATCTTCACATAAATCAGTTTAATAGTCAATCAAGCACAAGACACAAATCCAGAGGAATCCTGCATTCCCTCAGCAGCTCTGCTGCTCACAGAAACCCCTGGATTTTTTTTTAATGGTGCTTTAATCCTGTTAAGATTTCAGAGGCTGAGCTGGAATCTCTCCCTGCCTCTGGGTGCATTAATTACACCCGAGCACCCACTCAGGCCGTGAGGCCACGCGAGGTGCGGGCCAGGGCTGCAGAGCATCCCTCCCTGGTGACAGGGCACCAGGAGAACTCCCTGACCTTCACAGCCAAGTGCCAGCTACAGACCCGAGCCTGCCTTCACTGGAATAACTCCCTTCAGCCACCCAGCTGCTGCAGGTGAAGGCAAAAATGGAATACTGAGAGCTGTGCCATTATTTTTGTTGTTCCAGAGTCATTCTTGAGCGTGATGCGGAGATTTCACTGTGCTGCTCCAGGCCCCACCTCAATTCCTGTCCCCAGGGTGCAAAAGGGAATCCTGGGCAGATCCCAGGAGCCCAAATCCAGCTGGAGGATGATGCACAAAGTTCCTGCTGGACAGGAGAGGCCTCAGTGATGTTTGCTCCCACTGCACCCCACTCCCAGAACCCGAACCTCAGGGGTAACTGCTGCTCTCCCCATCTCTGCACACATTCCTAGTGGAATTCACATTTTTTTTTTAGCATACATGGATGGTATTTAAATGAAATTTAACTACAGGCCTGAAGTATAATTTGCATTA
The DNA here is from genome assembly GCA_003676055.1 of Chloebia gouldiae. Classification (NCBI taxonomy): domain Eukaryota; kingdom Metazoa; phylum Chordata; class Aves; order Passeriformes; family Passeridae; genus Chloebia; species Chloebia gouldiae. Next base: position 27,359 of record QUSF01000111.1, read on the forward strand.
ATACTGCACACCTGCACAAAGACTACATGAGGTGGCCCTCACACAGTGACATCTCTATTTTATAACCCCTCAGATGCAGCCATCTAATTCTCTTTTCTGTCAAGACTGGAAAGTGGGCAAGAAAAATGATAATAAAGCAATTTTGTCAGGGTGTCCTGACCTCTATTACAGGGAGATACTTCAGGGTGGTTGATGCTGGCACAGCTCACACAGCAATTTCCCCACCCAGCTGTCCTCACCTGGATCCAGCCCCTGCTGCACACCAGGATCTCCACAATTTGAGGATTGTTCTGTTCACAGACACAGCAACTTTTCAACACAAGAATATTCTGTGAAAAACAATCTATTCTGGCTTTAGCAAGATCCTATGTTAATATCTATGACCAATTAAAAGATTTGACACTCACCACTCCTTCCACCCAAACCATCTCAATTTATACAGAAAACCTACTTCAGTTTTCAATAATTCTCATGTGTTCTGCCAAACCTGCTTTAAAACATTGATATTCATCACATTTTTCTCAGCAATTAAGAAAATCTCTAAGAAAAAAGCTCATTTTTTTTAACAGTGTCGTAGAATTAACAGATCCTTTTCCTTCTTCCTCCCCGTCTTGTCATAAATGAATTTTAACAAGCAGAGCTCGTTAAACATATTTAGCACAAGTACCTGAAGTAGATTTTAATAGTTCCAGTATTCCTAAAATATCTCTTCTGAAAAACACGCAGCTAGAGGAACTCATTAC
>QUSF01000111.1:28111-80500 GCA_003676055.1 Chloebia gouldiae
CAGATCATCTCTTGTTAGGAGGGATCAGGAAAACCTTTGGAATTCTGCTCCAGAGGAACCTCACACCACATCCCTTTGTACAAAACCCCCCAGGCCTCCCAAACCTCACATCCCCCTTGCAGAACCGATGGTTTGTTAATTTTATACCCCTCAGGAATTATTTGGGGGAAGGATTATGATTATTCCACTATGCCACGCCCTAATTTAGATGGAATCAGCCAGGTTTGGGATCTTCAAAATCCTCCCCATCCCAAGTGGCCATCCTGGTTTTGCAGCTCTGAACTGTAGAGGGAAATTTGTGCAGCTGGTGTGAGAGCACTGGGAAAGATCCCCAAATCCAACTTCCAGGAGTCCTGGTCAGTGGCCACCTTCACTTGGATTTTAAATGTTCCTCCCTTTTAAAAATATTCTCCAAACTTTCTGTAAATAAAGCCCTTTCCCTTTTCCCTAAGTGTGTTTTCCTAAGGTTTCCCAGCTCTAATTATTATCAGCAGTATCTTCATGGTCTCCTGCTACACTGCTTAAAAATATAACCCAAAAAAAGACCTATTTTGGAAGTTTCTTTGAACTTCCTAAATCGATGATTTCTTACATAACTGCAATAAAAACCTCTGGGAAAGAACCTGTTAGGAGCACTGTGTCATCAATTTTAGCCTATTCCAGCTGGCTCTCTCCCCTTCCCACAGAACCATTTCAGGAATTCAAACTCAGGATTGGATCATTCCAGAGCTGAGAGCAGCCAGAGATTTTCCTGGGAGGTTTTTAATCTGAGATTAAGGGCTAATTTAGGAAAGGGCTTTAACAAAGGAGGGGATTTTTCAGTGGAGTTGAGCTCAGCCCCTACAGGGGGATCTCAGCACCACCAAACATCTCCCATCAGCAGGTGAAGAGTTAAAAACTCCAGATTTCCACATTTCCAGGGGATGGGAGCCGTGGTGACCATTTCTGACCAGGGAAAGCTCCAGGAGCAGATTGCCTGATTCAACATCTCAACAGCTGGAGGGATCCTCATTTGCTGGGTTTGATTTCTTTTCCCTTTTCCAGCCAATTCTCCTCATACTGAAAGCAGGAAGGGTTCTCTGCCCTCCCTTCACTCTCAGTGCTCCCTGGTGGAACAACACTTCCCAAAAAAATCTGTTTATGTCCTTAGGGAGTCTCCATTTGCTGCTGAAAGTCTGATTGCATTAGGAGCTGAAAATAAAATAAAATTCTTCAGCTCCTTTCCCCAGGAATCCTTCAACTCCTTCTCCAGGAATTCTTCAGCTCCTTCTCCAGGAATTCTTCAGCTCCTTTACCCAGGTATTCTTCAGTTCCTTTCCCAGGAATTCTGCAGCTCCTTTCCCAGGAATTCTTCAGCTCCTTCTCCAGGAATTCCTCAATCTGCTGCACTCACACTATCAGGAGGACTGGATTAGTCACAGGTAGCCCAGTGCCATCTGTTCCAGGCTGGGAGTGAGCAGCCAGCACAAAAACCCTTCCCTGAGTGCAATTTGCCTTCTGGAGGAGGCTGCACAGAGGAGAAAGCTGAGCTGCAGGAATTTGTGAAGGTTCTGCCACCCCCGATGGGAAACTCTGCTTATCCTGCATTTTCCAGAAGCCCTCCTTCATGGTTTTGTTTTGTTTTGCCTGAAAAAAAATTGGAAACTCAAAGCCAAAAAGGAAGAGTTGTTTGGTATCTCCTTTTTTCTGAGGCTGGTCCCATCAGCTCAGGTTTATTTTAGGTCTGAAAAATCTGGCTTCTACACACACACACACACACACACACACACACAAAAGTCATCCTGACCACAGTGATTTTGAATGTGGCAAAGAAATAAAGTTGGTTTTCCAGCTGTCCCCAGACTCCACTAATTATCCACCAGGAACCGTGTGAACACACATTTAACACTTCTTAATTCTAATCCTTGCTTGCACTATTGTCCTTTTGCAGTTTAAGTGGTAGAACCTCACCTTCAGGTAAAGTTATTAATACATAATTCAAGAAATAATCCTACAATACCCATAAAAGCAATTTTTTTTTCATTTCTAGGCAAAGATATGCAACAGCAGCAGAACAATACGGCCAAATTCTAATATTATTGCCAGCAGATAACTGAAAGTAAACAAATAAATCCATAAACATTAACATTTTCATTACTTACATCCCCAACACTGTGATAACAACCAGATAAAAAAAGCACAGCAGAGATTTCTCCAGCCTTGGCATTAGGAGCTGCAAAAATTGTCACAGTAAGTCAACAGGCAAAGTTTTTATGGCTTAAATATGTAATTAAAAAAGAAAACATCCTGTTCTCCCAGGAAAACCTGAGCTGATTTGAAACTGAACTTCTTGGTTTGAATCAGCTCTCCAGAATCCAAGAGGAAACTCACATCTGAAAACTCAAAATTTGGATTTGCCTATTTTGCATTATTCCACAGTGGAAAATTAGATTAATTTGAGCCAAAAGAAAGCTGAATTATTTGTGTAATAGTAGCCCTAAGAAAGAAACCCCAAACACCTTAGGACTATCAGGTGTAGGATGAAACAGGAACTTAAAGTAACATAATTTTTTTGGCAGTTTTACAACATTTTGTGACTAAAATAGTGCCCTACTTTTCAGCAGTTTTGCAAAGCTGGTGTAACTCCATCTAGTAATCCCTACACCAGAATTTCCAAAAACTCAGGGCTTAAATGAACAATTCTTTTTAGAAGATTCTCAAATACCAAGGAAGCCTTTGTGACACTTTGTATTTTACCTAACTGGGACATCAGTGGAATTTAATCCAGTGCTATAATCACAGCGAGGGGCACTCATTACTAAGAAGATACTTTTAGGTCTGGCTTTTTTCTCATTTCATGGCATCTTTTACACACTTTGTTAATAGATACCTCAGAATTAAAACCATCAAATCTCCTTTAAGGTACTGAAGGGAGTGCTTTACTTGAAAAAACAAGGTAGGACAAGAAAATTAGGGAGGAAAAATAAAGTTTTATGAAGTTTCCCTATTTAGCTGATCTTTATAAATGGTTTCTACCATCACAGCTGATTTTATCATGTCCTGAAAATACCAATTCAGACATTAATTGCATTATGCTGCAATGACAGAATTGCATTGATCACAAATCGGGGATGGAATTCAGACCCACATCAGGGGGTGAGATCAAGAGATAAATTGCTTTACTTATTGAATGTTTAGTGCAATAATTAGTATGGGAAAAAAAATCCCACAGAAAGCTGCGTCAGCAAGCATCTATTACCTCTCCAGAACCAGGCCTGAAAATTGGGATAATTTGGTGCTTAACCTGTACCTGCACCACTGCAAACATTCATCTTTTCCCTGGACAGCAGCAGCTCAGTGCCCACCTCTAAAATGTTGCTTTCCTAATATTAAAAATATCACTGCAAACCTTATTTTTGTATCAGTTCCTTGCCAGCCTGGGCTGAGATCCTTCCCTACGATCCCTGCTGGGATAATTTTCTGCTGGATCTCTCCCTGCTGTGAAATTTGGTGGTTATTGCTCACTTTGTACCAGATTCTGCTCCTTCCTCTTCCCGTTCCCAGCTGTTCCTGGCTCTGCTCCCTCTCTGCTCTGCCCTGCTGAGGCACACCTGGAATATCACTTTTAATTCCAGGCTCCTAAATTTAGGCAAGACAAGGAGCTGCTGGAGAGGCTCCAGTGGAGGCCACAGAGATGATTTGGGGTCTGGAGTGACTGCAGGAGCTGGGGCTGGTTGTCCTGGAGAAGGGAAGGCTGAGAGGGAATCCCACCAAGCCATGGAAATATCTCTAAGGAATGTCGAGAGGATGGTGCCAGGCTCTTTTCCAGCAACAGGACAAGGAGCAACAGCCATGAATTAAAACACAACGAGTGAAAACCACCCCATCATGAGGGAGAACCTGCCAAGGAATGTCCCAGTGGCAGAGCACTGGAACAGCTGCCCAGGGAGGACCTGGAGTCTCCCTCTCTGGAGATATTCCAAGCCCACCTGGACTCGTTTCTGTGCCACCTGCTCCAGGTGATGCCTTTTGGGGGTACCTAAAAAACAGAGGCCAGACAGAGTGAAGGGAATAAAAAGCAGCTCTGCTTATTGAAGGGCCTTCAGGTACATTCAGGGCAGACCAAGCCCAAAAATGGACCACGGGTTTCACACTTTTTAAAGTTTGGTCCATTTGCATATTTGGGTTAATCCTCCAATTCCAGCTTCAGGTGATGAAGCCATTGACCCCCAGTTTGCTCCCCCAGCTCACTTTTGTTCCCATCTCTGTGCCCCGGGGCACTGAGGGGTCCCTGATTGCCAGGCCTGGAGAGGAATTGCTGTGTCTGCCCCAGCTGGGACAGCAGCAGCTGACACTGGGTGTGGAGCTCAGAGTCACACACTAAAGACCTGCAGGGTTACAGAGAGATGGAAAACAGAAAAGCTCAGATCCTGAGGCATCACAGGTGACCCTGCTGGACTGGCTGATCTCCAGAGGTCCCTCCCAACTCCAGTTATTCCAAGACTGTGCCCAGTGCCCATCCATGAGGATGCTGCATGCCCAGCCCCTCCCTCAGGGCCCTTCCCTGCCCTGGAGGGCTCAGAGCCCTGCTCAGGAAAGGGCTGCTGGAAAGGAGTGGGCTTCAAGGGCAAGAACCCTGCTGGAAAAGGATCTAAGAATAAAACCCATGCACAAAAACTCATGAAAATACATGCAGGATTTCCCCTGGTATCCATTCAGCCCCAGACTGTGTTTACCTCGCTGAGATACGGAGCTGATTATTCATCAGCAGGATCTCATCAGGAGCAGAAGTCTCATTTTCCACCCATGGAAATGATCCTGAGATCACATCAGCATATTTAATTATTGTTGTGACATCAACCCACCCTCCCCGGGTACATGTAAACACCTTTTTTTTGTTCCTCTGGGACAGCTAGCTGGGTGGCTTCCTCACAAAATAATGAGGAATAAAGGTGTTCAGAGAGATTTGTGTAAAAAACTACTCATCCATCCAAGAACAGAACAGAACAGCCTCTCTGCACACCTGTAATAAAAGCTGCATGGCTGTTTTGATAGCACTGAGTCCCTAATCAAATAAAAGGGAGCTTGCATCATTAAACAGCAGCATCCTGAGAGGCACTGATAGAACATCCTCACCCCCCGCTCAACCCTCACAGATACAAACACAACTTCACACAATATCAAACAGCAGCTCAGCCTGTCCAACACCGAACTTGAAAAGATCCACGAGCCTGAGAAGCACCTTCAAAGCTACGACAAAAAAATCAATAATTGGTGGAGTTTAACACAGTGAAGGAATCCTTTCCATACTAATGACACAACCAACACTTGCAGCTCTGTAAAGTCACCGAGGTCCAGCCTAAATCATTCCTTTACAGCGATCCAAGACTCAGCTGAGCCTGGGGGAACAGCGCAGGTCTACAGACAAAGGAGGGGTTTAGGAGATTCTGAGGCTTAAAAAGGAGCTCATCAAGGAACTGAAATTCATAAATCTGGAGTGCCCTGACAGCAGAAATTCAGCCAGGTCCCACTGCCCCACAGAGCACTCCTGCCTCTTCTGATAACCCTCAAAGCCCACGTTCCGACCGCTCCCTGTCCTGAACTGTCTCCCCAATTAAGGTAATTGAGCTTAAATTCCAAGACTCTGGAAGAAACCAGCTCTGCTGCTGCTGCTGCCTGGGGAGGTTTGCCTGGCTCTGACAACCTCCAGTGAAGCAGCATCTTTACCCCATCAGTAAATCCATTCCCCACGGCTCACGCTCTGCCTTAGACGCCTCTCATCCCGAATATTCACCAAAAAGCCATTTTCCTGGAGAGCTCCCCACCCTCGCTGCCTGTTTGATCCACCTGACAGCTGCCCTGCGACCTCCCCGAGCCGTGGCAGCCTTGGAATGTGCATCCAAGGCAGGAAACACCCTCTGCCCACTGCCCTCCCCGTGTACATGCACGGATGTGCAGCCTGCAGATGGAAAAGGGAGCAGACCCCGGGATGGGAAGCACCTCCCTGTGCTCAGACCAAGGAAAAGATTTCATTGTTGCCCTTCCAGATCATTTGAAGAGCTCCAATATGACCCAGCTCCCAATATCTCCCATATTTGGGAGAACCAAGATCATTAAATGATCGATGCTGTCACTTACAAGCTCCACAACACAGAATTTTCTGTTTGGACAAGAACATCAACTCTGTGATCTGCTATAAATATTATTTTTTCTCCCATAAAATCCGTGATTTTTTAATTACATGTTTGTATCCAAATGTAATTCTGTTATTACACCAGCTGTCATCCTAATACTAAAATGAAATAAATGAAGGTGGATTTTTTTACTCTGGAGCACTGTAAACTGCAGACTTGAAAATATTCTCCATCAATCAGGTAATAAAAACTTTTCTCTTCTACAGCAATTTAGATTTTCTGGGAATGACAGTTATTGGTAATTGAGTAAAGCTGCTAAAAAAACAAAATGAGGAGTTGCTTTTGATTGATAGCAAGGACCTTTCACTGCCCAGTTATCTGAATCCTGAGTGCAAAAATAGCAGTACATCACCCAAGCCATAAACTTCCATCAGTCATTAAACCAGAATTAAGTTTTCAGCCCAATTTCTAATTTGTTAATCCCATTTATTCCATTCTTTGTTCCCTTCCTTCAGCAGCTTCCAGGCCATGAAAGTTCATTATGACCTGCCCTGTGATTACTCCAAGTTTTCCTAATAGGCACTTGAGCTTATCAGAACCCCAAATAAATTATATGTATCACTCCTCAGTTATCTGCTATTTTGCTGACACCCCAGTGGAAAGAAAATTTTTCTTTTGAGACTGCTGCAATCTATCCTCAGAATATGATGCTCATTATTATCATTATCTCTATAGTTAATTTTCAGTTAATTTACTAAATACTGAGGTAAAAGGCATTGGCTCATAACTCCTGAGTGTTCTAAAAATATAGAAAACATCATATTCCCTCTAGTTGTCCAGGTAAGATAACAACAATATTTTAACACAATATTTTAACTCCATAAAAGTTATTTTTAAAATAAAAAATGCCATTTTACAAATATTTTTTAACAAAATATTTTCACTTCAGAAAATTATTTCTTTAGTTTTGGAGATCCTTTGTGAGGGAATTGCCTCCATTTCAGAGAATCCACTTCACTAATTCCCCCAGTTGTCTTCTGTGATTTTAATCTACAGAATCCCTCGGTGTGCCGCCAGCTCAGAGCTGATTCCTGGGAAGGGATGTGATTCTGACAATATGATGGAAAATAGATTATCTGCATCTTTAATCAATAGTTTAAATGCATATGGAGTGTCAAGACATGGTGTTTACTGCACTATCCCTTGTGGAGTATAATTATGTTTTCTATACAGGAAAGCAATTTAATTTGTTTGCATCAAGAGAGACACTCGTGTAATATTCAAAATAATAATGATGTGCACAATGATCCAGACAGGATTTAATTTTTTTGAACAATTCTGTACTAAACAACACAACCCTTTATTACTTTAGCAGACTATCTGCAGTCAGCATTGAAAAGGAGAATCACAAGTGAGCTCAAGCAGAAATGAGAGATGGTTTGATTAAACCCTGTGTTGTTCCACTCTTCCTCTGGACTCAATCTGCTCATTTCAGTGGGATTGAATAAATCAAGTAAGTGACAAATTAACTTTGTGTCTCTCCCATGCTCCAAGCACAGCATTTGAACCCCTCCTGACCTAAAAGTGCATCTTTAAATAGGGAACTGCTTGTGTCTGCACCAAAAGCTGACCTATTCTGCTGGTTCTGTGGTTATTTTATAGCAGTGGTACCTTTGGTTTGGGTGCAAAGGACAAGGAATTCAAACACCAGAGATCCAACTTCACTCCTTGAACTCATGGACCTCATGGTGGTTCTGAGCATCACATCTGCAGCAAAAAACAAAACAAAACAACAAAAAAACCAGATAGAATCAAATAATCCTGGAATATTCTGAGTTGGAAGGGACCCCCAAGGATGCTCCAGCCCATCTCCTGGCCCTGCAGAGACACCCCAACCATCCCACCCTGTCCCAGCACTCCTGGAGCTCTGGCAGCCTCGGGCTGTGCCCATTCCCTGGGGAGCCTGGGCAGTGCCAGCACCTCTGGGGAAGAGCCTTTTCCTGAAATCCACCCTAAACCTCCCCTGCTGGATGGAGTCAAGCCTTTGGTTGGGGTTGTCTTTTAATGATCTTCTGATGCCTTGAGCAGGCTGACCTAGAAGAGAGACCAGACAGAGTCACAGAATAAAGTAGGGATTTATTCAAGGATCTCCTCCATGGATCCACCTTGGGCAGCACCAGAGCCCAGCCAGGGCTGCACCCAAATGCCCCAAAATGGCCCCAAAATGCACGAGCGCTCCCGGGGGCTCTCCTGGGATCAGCTCTGCTCCATTGGCACCTTGGAGTTCATTGTCCCATTCCAGCTCCAGCCCAGGCAGTCCCACCCTGCTGCTTTTTCTCTCTCCAGCCCACGGGGTTTGTGCTGCTGGGCTGAGATTTGGATCATTTGTCAGGAATTGTTTTGTGTCCCTGCTCTGTGAGGAGAGCTCAGCATCCCATAATGTGAAGCTCAGACCCACAGACTAAAGCAGCACAGAATGTGAAAAATAGAACATCTAAAACCTGAGGCATCATTTCCCCCTTTTAGAGGCTTGACTCTTAAATTCTATCAATTTTGTAGTTCAAGTATAAATAGGGAATTAATTCTCTTGTGTTCATGTAATTGCCAAGAAAAGCAGAATTCAGCTCTGAGCTGTCTCCTCTGTCCTTCTCCTCAATGTCCCTGCTGCAGGACAGGCACTGCTTCCATCCCCTCTTCCCATCCCTGGAGTCAGGTATGGAAAACCAAAAACTGGCAGCAGCCACTGTCTTTGTGGAATTTTGGTAACAGAGCTCTAACAGGAGTAAGTGATCAGTTTTGACGTGCGATGCAAATCTGAAGTTAAAAATATCGTTTTCCTCCAAAGTTAATTATGAATCATTAGGAAGACTGAAATAAAATCTTCTACCACGTTCCTCACAGCTTTTCTGAGCAAATATGGAAAACACAGATCACTTTAGAGGGCTGCTCCAAGGCAGCAGACACTTGGTAACTTTGGGGTTTATTTAAAACAGCCTCACGTCTAAATCGTGTGTTTTTGTTGTTGCATCTGGAAGAGCTGCAATTAACAGATGAAAATCACCTCAGAGATAAAACTGGAGTGCATTAAAGTGAACAGGTACATGGATAGACATTCCTGAGTGCTGAAATGTGATCCTGACACTGCACAAGCACTACTCAGTTACCACAAACCAGAAGAGAAACAGAAATGCTGAGGATTTCTGCCCAGAAAGCAGCCCTTGGTAAATTTAAATTTGACTGCTTCTAAAGCTCCAGCCTCTGCTTGGGCTGGAGAGGGAATTACCAATATTGCTGAAGCTGCAGAAATTCCATTATTTCATTTTCACATCGAGATTATTGTTTTCTTCTCCTCCCTTTTAAGTCACTCCAGAGAGAAAGGTTGTTTTGGTGGTGAATTTTTAAAGACAGAGCAGAAGGCAGAAATAGCAATGTATTTTCCTCTCTTTTTCTGGCACTACCTCAATCTCTGAGGAACCCTTCTGCCCTCAACCCTGTCCCTAATGCTTGAAGATTTCAGTGGAATTCGGTGTGGGTGGAGAGGAGGGAGCTGGGAGAACAAGGGGAAGAGGAGCCAGAGGGATCTGAACTGCCAGGAAGAACAGATCCGTGTCTCTGCACACACCTGTGACATCCTCAGCCACAAATATCCGAGTCAGAGGAGTTTCAGGGATTATGGGCAGGTGAATAATTCAGGGCACGGGTGGTGGTGACAGTGACAAATTCTATCCCAAAGCCCAGCTGAGTCCGAGCCCCTCCCTCATGAGTCCCTTGGCCCTGGCAGGGCACTGATCCCAAAATATTCCTGGGAGAGGCGGTGGGGTCATGGATGGGACAGTGCACACACACAGCTGGGAACTCACACAGGCAAATCCACTGAGAAAGGAGATATGAACAGCAGAAAACACCATTTCTTTCCTGTAGTTATGGCAGAAGACACCACTACCTCTCAAAAACTTTCTTATGACAAAAACCACCCCAATTTGCTCATATTTGCACAGTAAAAAATTGCACTTGCACAGAACATCTGCAAGCTGTCATTTCACAGAGCAAAGTGAGCAGGAAGTGCTGGCCAAGCACATTTCCACTCTGCTCCCTAAGCTTCGCCACCAAACACAGGAGCTGCTCCAGAACCAGCTCCTACCTAAAATTCCAGGATGATTTTTGGGTGGGGAAGGCATCACGAGGTCATTGCTGGCTGTGGCTGCTGAGCACCAAACCTGTCCCTGCTTCCCCTTCCAGCATTTGGAATTTCCAGCAGTAGGAATTCACATCCAGGCTTCCAAAACACAACCTGTACCCCTCATGAGCACAAAATGTGGGGAGATTTCTCTCTCTGTGCACCTACAGCAACCCTACCCCATCAAATGTGCTCCAGTAAAATATCCCGTGAAAAACCTCAGCAGGGCACACAACCCCTGCAGACAGGACAAAGGGATGCTCCAGACTCCTGGGAATGTGCCACAGCCCCAAACCTGCTGGAAGCTTGGGAAAAGGGGTGCCTTCTCAGGGTCTGTGGTGCTGGATGACCCCAGGAGTGTAAAAATCCTCATTTCCCAGCCCGTGCAGCCAAAGGAGGAGTCTGAAATATGCAGGATCAGCTTCTCAAGGGTGTTTATTTCCCCTTCTCTAGAACATTCTGTCTGTCCAGCAGCTCGGCCATGGCATTCTGTCTGCCCTCAGGGGGTGTTTGCATTTTATACCAAAAACTGCCTGTGCCATGTTCACAATAACGTGCCAATGTCTGTCATTTCTGTTGGACAGTGTGTCTGTGCCTTAAACCAACAGAAAAGTGTCACCAGCACAGCAAGGCATGGAGGGCAAGGAGAAGGAAAAGAAGGTCAGGACACACCCAAATCCCTCCATTTTGTCCCCTTGAACTCCATTCTAATAACCACAAAATTCTATATTTTCACCCTGTGTTAATCCAACTCCCACACTACTCAAACCCTTTTGGTTTGTAATTCCTCACACAGAGTTGGCAGCTTTTTCCACGGGCTAAAATGGAAGCCACAGGTGTTTGTGACTTTGTGCCAAGGTCTGTGAGCCCCTGCCAGGGTCTGGGACAGCCAGGGCAGCCAGAGGGATCCCTGGACTCCAACGTCCAGCCTGGCCTTGGACACTTCAGGGATGCAGCAGCCACATCTGGTCCATTCCAAACCTAACAAATTCCTGTTTTCCAGCATTTTCATTCTTTCCTCACAGGATCAGAATGCTAACTGTCTATTTATTTGCTACTTTTCTTTCCCACTGTCATTTCACATTTAGCATTTCCTAACAAGTAGTTTGTCTTTATTTGAATGGAAATTACCTGCTTCAAAAAGCAGCTTCAGGGTGAGTTAGAGTCTGCTGTAGCTCCAGCAAAATTAAGATTATTTCATCGCCATTGCTGCTCCTATATATTTTTCCTTGATGTTGTGGTCAAGTGCACTTTTATTTAAAATAAAAAATCCCAAACCTTGGCTGCCATGCCAAGCCGTGGTAATAAAAAAGTTGCCTGAAAGAGGAAACTGGATTTTACAGAAATTTACTTTATCATGTTCTAACACCACCTTTTTCTCTGGAGTAAATTCCCTGCAATGATTGTAGTAAAGAATTTCTGGGCACTGTATTGAAGAATAATAATGGCAATTTCATAGTGATTTCACAGGATTAACCACACACCGCACAAGAAAACTGTCCCAGCAAAATCCAATTTGTTACTTTTCCAACACTGAATTTTCCCTGCTTTTGGCTGGCAATTAGTTATTACAAAAGTTCAATCAAAGACTCAGTTTCTTTAAATGTAGCACAGTCAGAGTAAGATTTAACCAATAATTAAGTAAATTGGATTTGGCTTAGTACACAGGAAATTGAGGATAATTCATAAACATTATCCATTAGCAACTTGTATATTCACACAGTGCTCGAGATATTTTTTAGAACTGATAATATTGAAACATGCCATGAGAAAATAAAAGTATTTAACAAGTCCTTTAAAATGATGAATTGTTTTACCTGCCTGCAGAGAGGGAAGCTGCTGTTCAAATAAGGGGAGACTGGCCTGAAAGAGAGAAATGTAAATGGGGAAAACATTCCAAAATCCCAGCAGGAAAGGATGACGCAGAAGCTTTCCAAAACAAGAAAACACATCATGGATACAGTGAGAAGGGAAAAAGTAATCCCAAAAAAAACCACAAGGAAATTAAAGACAGATTTGGGCCTTACAGATCGTAGGGAGACAATAATAAGACTGCAAGGAATATTTTAAATAAAAATGATGTGGAGAATGCTCAGCAATGTCTGGCTGGTTGCAGCTCCAACCTTTGCAAAGAGGGTCAGCAGCCACAAAATGAGGCTCTCAAGTGCTGTTCAGTCAATTCCAGCCCTGCTCTGCACAAAAATTGAGGTGGAAACTTGAAATCTCTGAGACTTTTACCAGAAGGAACGAGAGGCGGAAACACAGAGCGGCTGCCTGGGGTGTTCAGGCAGGAAAGGTGACAGAGTCTGAGCTGCTGCCCCGTTCTCAGGTGAAGGAACCTGGAATTCCCAAGGGAAATGTGGGACCAGCAATGTTCTCCTGAGGATGGACACAGGTCCTACAAGCAAGTCCAACCCTGAGACAATGTTTTGATGGAAAGCAGAGAAGCAGAGGTGGGAGATTGCCCAGAGCAGCTGTGGCTGCCCCTGGGTCACTGGAAGTGCCCAAGGCCAGGCTGGATGGGGCTGGGAGCAGCCTGGGATGGTGGAAGGTGTCCCTGCCCATGGAAAGAAATGATCTTTCAGACCTCCTCCAACCCAAACCATTCTGTGATTCCCAGAGCTGCAACTTCTCCCACTTCTCATTTTTATTTTACACTGCAAAGCAGTGGTTGGAGCAGGAGTGAGGAAATAGAGGGCTCAGTTCCAAGACTTCCTCAAGCACAGCAAGTTTGAAGGATTATGCCCCAAAACCCCAAAGTCTCCACAAACCACTGAATCCCATCCACAGGTCCAAAACCACGAGGTGTTTGCAGTATAAACTGGGACTGATTCCAGCAATTTTAGACTTGAACCCTTCAATTCCACCTTAGGAGTCAGGTTTCTCTATTGACTGGAAATCTACTGAATTGTGCTTCACAGAATGTTCTCTCCATCACTGAGGAGTGGCCCTCTGTGGAAAAACCCCAGAAATATTTCCCTGCCATCTCCATGAAGAGTGTTTGGCGTGCTCTGTTTTCGCTGCTCCTGCATTTAGAGCTACACTGGATGTCTGTCTGCTCAATAAATATGAAACCAGGCTGATCATTATGGAGTTCTGCTATTTCAGTGCAGTTCATCCCCATTTTCTCTTTGATTTCTCCTCTTTCTTCAACAGATTGGTTTTTAGCTGAATGAGTCTGAGTTGTCACTTGGAGTTTGGCTGCCACACCTTTGATTCGTGTGATAAAACAGCAAATGCAGCCAGCAGCATCAAGAACTGTCTGTGGAAATGCTGATTTACTACTGCATTGCTTTGTTCTGAAAAAGATACTGAAATAATGAATCTGTGGCACAGAAAAAATATCCCTGGACTGGATTTTCAACATACCAAAGCTTGCTTTGCAACACAGATAAAGAATTTTCATCTTTAAATACATGGACACACAGGATGTCTTTAAAAAGAGTTAAAATCCAGGCTACTGCTGGCCAAAGTCTAATCAATGATGGGATGTTGTGGCTGTATTTCCCTGGATAAATGCTTTGCAAAGAACCGAGCACTGCAAACAAATTCCTGAATCTGCCACTAAAACGATGAACTAATTTTGGGCATTCTGTAAAGTTATAAAAATAACAAATTCATCACTATGCCTATTACGTGTTATGGTCATCTGTATTAACATAAAAAATAGAATTTACTATTCATCCTCAATGCCTGAGAGTTCCAGGACTATATTTAAGCCTCCACACATCAAACTTTAACAGCAGTGAGATGAAAATGAATTGTGCTGTGGCACAAAGTCACACCTCACAGTCCCTTCACTGCATTAGCCATTCAGTCTAAGGGTAAAATTAATTAAGATGGCATTAGATACACAGCAAATACATGAAAAAATAAGTGGCCTGAGCAGATTTCATTAAGTTCTAATGTGGTTTAAAATTGCTTTAATAGGTAAGTTCATGACACAGCACTTTTAGTGCTGCTGAAAGGTCAAGGAGAGAAACCCAGCCAGGAGTCCACAATTTGAGTTTTGTGGCTTGGTGCAGTTTGGATGGTGATTTTCTTCAGATTTTTATGACACTGGTTATTCCTTCATTTCAGGTGGAGCACACAGGTAGGATTTCATCATCAGGATTACTCAGGAAAGGGATTACTCACTTAAATAAGGAAATTGCTCTGGTTTGCTTGGTCAGCTGAGTTCTGATGTGGGAGGATTCAAGGTCAAGGCAACAGCAAACACTGAAGAGAGAGGGAAAGTTTCCAGTGTGAGTCCATGTCCTGCACAGCAATAAAAGGGACTTTAAAGTGACATTAAAGTGACACTGGATCACCTCAAAGGTGCTCAACACAAAACCAAGAGTTTTTTTCCCCAGGAATTTCCTCTTTGCCTTGGAATCACAAATGCACATTTTGACTTTTCCAAGCTAAAAATAACTCACTGAAATATCAGAGCTGTTCAAATGCCACTCTGATGGTTTGAGGGCTATTTTCCACAAAAATTTATCTGCTGGGTGTAAGAACCCAAGCTAGCTGAGCCAGCGACACCAGTACATGCACATCTCATCTCTTGCCACTGGAACCCACAAAAAACAGGGAGATGAATGCTTTATTAGCTAACAGAGACATTCTCTGGTTTTAAAGCCTTCTTAAACTGCTATAAAAAACCTCCAGAGATATTTGCTAACAACAGTCTGCAGCATTGGGGTCCCGTGTTTACACAATGGAATGGGCAATCGCTGGGGCACACAGTGTGGGGTTTTCTTCAGTTCATGCTCTACAGCAATAAAACACTCAGTGTCCCTTAGGATGTGAATTTTCCAAGGAAATCTTCCCTGTTCCACAGCACCACCGAACAGCCCTCTCCATTTTACAGGGTATTACTGCTGTCTGCTCTGCTGTGGGGCACCAGCAGGACGGGAAAATAAACAAGAGCAAAGTATCCCCATAAAATGAAATTGCCAAGGGACTCCAAAAAAGCCATTTTCTCCTAAATGTGGATCGTCACTCAAGCGACTCTGGGACTCCAGAATTTACGTAGCCCAAATCTAGCCCTACACAAGCATTAAAAACCAAGTTACAACCACTTGGAAGAGTTGTAAAGTTTGAGTTTTTTTGAAGTTTCAGAGCCAGCAGCAGTGAGTCAGAGCTGCAGAGGGGGACAGGACACAGAGAGCGGCAGGAGCAGCAAGGGGGAGGCAAACACAAAGTGCCCTGGCACACGTGGGAGCTCAGCCTTTGATGTCAAACAAACTCATTTTGAGGCTCCTCTTTTCCCTGCCAGCCCCTTGGACTGCCTGGATTTCAGGGGGGTTGAAAGCCTGACTTAAAGCCGAGCTGACAAGATATTTTTGGGAGGAGGCTGGGATTGTTCCCACCACCCCCAGGAATGGCAGCGTTCCCACTGCTGAGGCTTTGATCAACTGGTTGCCTGAACCCGGAGTGATTTGTCATTGATTTGTCATTCCTTTCCTGCCTGGAGATGCAGGAATCTCGGAGAGAGTGAGTTAGCAGCTTGTCAAAGCTGAGTGGTGAACAAAGGAGTCTGAGAAGTGCCTGTAAGAGGCTCTTTCTCCCTGGCAGCTCTGCTGCAGTTGGGTGACTCTGGAGGTGTCCTGCTCCCTTCACTTCCTTCCTTCCCTGCGAAAAAGGGACAGGGACAGACCTGGATGGAGCAAGGCAGCCCAGGGACATTCTCAGGGTTCTGCCTCTGCTCCAGGGATGAATCCTTAACCTAAACCTGTGATGCACTTGCTGAAGGCACAAGTGTCCCCAGCAATAAAGAAAATCGACCACAGCAGAAAAATACACCTAAACCTACAAAAATGACATGGAAAGAAAAACCAGCTGGACAGCACCCCTGGCTGTGAGAAGAAACTGGAAACCAACGTCATGAAGCCGAAGTAGAAGCTGGAAATGGTGGAAAACTGAGAGAGAAGGGTCAGAGAATGAAGATTTCACCATCTGCTTTTAAAAAAACCTTTGAGGCAGAGCTACAGCATCTTTCCTGAAGTTGAGAAAGCTCAGTACTGCACAGCAGTGAATTCTGGAATCTTCACATCAAATGTGGAACGGAGCTGCCAAAATCCTTTATCCAAACTCTGCTGTATTTGAACCATTTCTCTGTTGTCTCTGCTTTCTATTTTATGCCACAGGATGGATCCTAACAATGGGAAAAATGAACCCAAATAAATTCACTGTGTAGTCACTTACCTGTTGTTTTGTCAGGAAACAAGTGGTTTAGTCTGTTCATGAGATGATGAGTCAACTTTCTTTTCAAAAAGCAATTGGAGATGCCAAACACGGCTTTAAACAGAGGCATCATAAATGAGGAAGGTCAAAAGAGGCTCCTTCCAAAGGCTTCCAGCAAGTTTTTTGTGGTCCTTGACTTTTTATGCCTCTTCAAGAGCCAGGGATTTTCTGGATTAGTAAAGAAATGGAATGTTTTGTCAACACAGAAAAGAGATAAACAGCACGACAAAGAAATTCTGTAATTATCAGCTTGACAACAATCCCAGGCCAAGGAATGGAATGACAGAGGCAGAGCTCATTAAGCACAGAACTAAAAAAAGTGTAATTAACACCAATCAAACTCAGGTTTATAAAGATTAGATCATTGCTCAGCTAATGAGGGTTCTCTTTGTACAATTAGGGATTGATTAATGAAAGGTGAAAACATAAGAAACATTTAGGTTTGGGTCCTGGATGGTTCATTTTAAAAAATTAGGGATGAACATGGTAAAGGATGGGATGAGCTGGGCTAAGTCCCAAACTAAAAACCAAACTAAGCCAAACCAAACATTAACCAGATGAAATAAGACCTTGGTTCAATTATTAACTTAAAAGTACCAGATTTTAGCCTTTCTTCTCTTTGAAAATGATGAAATAAGAAAGCACCAAGCTTTCATATTAGAAGTGGAGACAGACAGGGCAGAAAGCACCTTCTCTACATTCTTTCAGACAGGACAATATAGATAACAGCCTGAGTTTTTTGGGATGGGATTGTCCAGGGTTTGTTTCTGAGAGGGTTTTTGTGGGTCATCACCTCACACCAGGCACTTTGAACCAACCCTTTGTGCAACCAAGCAGAGGAAGAAGGAAATCCATGGGCACATTCCTAACCTGGTGAAAGGCAATTTCTTAAATCCCAATAAATTGATCTATTCCCCATCTCCCCTTCCTCAAGATCCCCCTCAGCTCATCTCCAACCCTGTCCCACTTTGAGGATGTATCCACATGTTTATCCAGCATGACTACCTGATAAAATCTTTCCATGTGTTTATTTTTAAATTGTTTATCCTTCAGTGCACTCGCTGCACTTCATCCTCTCAGGTGTTTAACACTTGTGTGCTTTTTACTCCTCAAATGTCACTCCAGAGCTTCTCTGTCCTATTTCCACCCTTCTCTTTTCCCCACAGATCCCATTTTTCCAACCAGTTCCACCAGCATCCTCTCATTTTTCTCCCGAGGGCCAGAGAAAACATCAAATAAAAGCAGTTCTGAGATTGATTCCTCAGAAATTCCGGATTTGAGTCGCAGAGTTCCTTGCAGTGCAAATCAAAACAAACTTAAAAGCCTCCCAGAAACCACAGGGTGAACAAGACTGAAAATGCATTATTCAGGCCAGCTGAAAGAAATAACATCCAGTTTTTTGGACAATGGGATAAAAAAAAAAAAAACTTAAAACTGAAGGTATTTTTTAAAGCAGTGACTAGGATTGATCACAATGTTTCAGTGATTATTTAAAGCTGAAAATTGTCTAATCCAGACAGTGTTTTCTAAATGATTAAATGAATTTGAAGCATAAAACTAAAGCCATGGCTGCTGGACTACATGGTAACAATAGGGGGTTTTTCATGTCCTTCTGGCAGGTATTTGTGGCTGAAAGTGCCACCCACAGCTCTTGTCTTGATTTCACAACTGTTCAGATAATTCAGATGGGAAATATTCTTTTTGAAAACTCTTTTTGCAGGAAGAACATTCATTTAAGCCTTATTTTCTCCCCCCCCCCCCATTCATCATAATAAGTTTATCCTGTAAATCCCATGTTTTTTCCCCACATCAGAGACTTAATTTAGAATCATAAAATTATGGAATCATAAAATTATTGAATCATACTATTATAGAATCATTCAGCCCAACCTTTAAGACAGATTTTTATATATTCATTTACATTTGTATGTAAATACAAGGCTTTAAAAGGGAAGACACGAATATTTACCATAAGCTGTAAAAACTGCTATAAAATCCCACAGAAATAATCATAAGAACTTTAGAAATGCTGGATCTGGGATTATTTTTGAAATTAAAATTATTGAGGTAACTTTTTTCCTTTATTCAAAACACAGCAGCTAAGGAGAAGAACACACTTCCTGTTTTGAAGTACTTACAACAAATAACGTATTAAATGTGGAAGGGAAACAACCTTTTCCCTCAGTTTAAAAAATGAGGTCACTAATATTTAAAAATAGGAGTTTTCCCACAGGTTTTTACCCATCATAGCTTAATCCTGAATTTGGGTGGAATTTGCCATCTGTTTCCTCTTGCATCACACCCTGAGTCAAACTTCCGGGGCTTTCTTCTGGCAGATGATGCACAAAAATCAGATAAAAATAAAAAAAAAAATCTGAATCGAGGCTGCCAACAATGCCTTTGACTTGTGCTCTTTCCCAAGGATAAATCAGATTTATAAAACATGTGTTATGCAAGGTGCCATCAATTTTTATTCCCATTTTGCTGACTCAGAGAGCTTCTGACAGAGCCACCAGCTCAAGCCCAGCTGAAGACAACGTTTCAGCACAGCCATGGCAACTGAGGAGCAGGAATAATTGGGAGAAAAATGAATTTTATGTGTTTTTAATCTCTGGGGGAGCTTTGGTGGAGCAGCTGAGTGTGAGCTTTGCTCTGGAGCTGCCTCAGCAGGGCTGGAGCAGGGCAGAGCTGTCACCACGTCCCAGGAGGTGCCAGCAGGGTGATCCTGAGCTGCCTGAGCATCCCAAAAATCCCCCAAAAAAAATCTCCAATTCCTGCATGGATGAGGCCCCCTGGTTCACCTCCTTGGGGCTGATTTCGGCTAAGAAATAAATAATCACCACAGCTTCTTTTTGAATTTTAGGCACACACATCTCTCCCTTCCTGAGAGCTGCACGGAGCACCAATCCCACAAGGAAGCATTCACCAGCCAAAGCCTCCATTTGGCAGCCTAATTAAATAATTTCACTAATTACAAACGCTCTACAATTATTTTTGTATCTATAAAATAGCCTTTTATAGCTATCTCAACACCTGCCCACGCACACTGCCGAAGGTTCCTTCTCCTCTTAGAAAAGCACTCATTAGTATTTAGAAACAGATCCTTTCCACCTTCACTGTTGGCCTTAAAATTGATCAAGGGAGGACACAAAAAATCTGAGTTTTATTTTGAAGTAAAAAGGTCTTAGAAGCTCGTATACAAAAGCTATAAAAATCCCTAATTAAAACCCCAGAGAGCCCAGAGATCTCTAAAAAGCACTTATCTTCTCAGAAGGCAGAGCTTTGTTCCCAGTCTATCTGTGCTCATAAACTGAAAATAGGTGAGCACACTTCTGGCTGGATAAATTATTGTCTAATATCTCATGCAACATGTACAGATTCATCTCATTACAAAGGGTTTTGGGTTTTTTCTCTTCTTCATTTTTAAGTCTCTCCAAAGAGAAATTTTTAATGTTATCTTCTTTAAAAACATAAATATTTCCTGGATGCAAGAGATGCTTCATGGTGACAAAAGCTATCAATATTTTTTTTCCATCTCTTTACCACACTTGCTTTGAAACCAAATTAGTTGAAAATTCAATAAATAAACTTACAGGTGAGAAAATCAAAGCAAAAAGAGAACTGCTTTAAACAAAGGGAAAAAAGCACAGGCTCCTGTTTTCTGTGGAGATGCAAATCTCCTCCTACATCACAAGGACTTTTTGAACTCCATTTCTAAGGATGCTGGTGGGAAGTCAGCTCATTTCTCCTGTGTGTTAAAGAGAATAATTTATTTTCCATAAAGAAAAAAAAACTTATGAGTGCATATGCAAATACCATTTCCAAATAAACCCTTTCTATGCAAACTCTCATTTGTGAATGAGGGAAATGGTGTGTGGCACTCAGTCAAGAGCTTTGTATGAGCAAAATGCAGAATGACAGGTTCCAAATGATCCCTGCTTCATTCCATTCTGCCTTTTCTAGGATGGCAGCACAACAAAATCAGCTCTTTTTCTCAAATATGTCTATTTTGCCATTATTTCATTTCCTGGCACGTCAGGCTACACCGATTTCCGCATCTCTTTTGTTTCTTCCGAATTTTACAACCAGATTAATGAATTTATTTCTGCCAAAGGCCACAGCTATGAACGAAAGTAGAGAATGAAAATATGATTTAACTGAGATGTTTGTGTGGCACTTTTTTGTTGGGGTTTGGTTTTTGTTTTTTTTTCCTGGTTAGTGTAGAAATGCTGCTTGGCAGCTCATCCCCATTCCTGGAGGTTTCCAAGATTCAACCAGCCAAGGACCTGAGTTTGGGATGGCCCAAGAAGAGTTCAGGGAGCAGGAGGGGTCATGGACTCAGTATTCCCATAATTTGTCTTAATTTAGACAACTGCAACATGATTACTACAAAAAACTAAAAAAAAAAAACTGAGTTTCTAGACTTCGTACAGTAAAGGCGAGAACAGCGGGGTTGAGCTGAACAATTCAAATGAAGATTCAGTCCTTCCTGACTGAATTCTGAGAGAGATCTTGAAGTTAAATTTCATCCCCAGCACTTTTATTTCCAAGCCCACATCCCCCAGCAGCTCTTGGGTCACTGCTGATTTTCTCAGTGCCTCAGGCACAGCCTGTCCCATTCCCCAACTGGGAAACTGCTCCCTGCAGATGGCAATGGGAGGCCTGGATTACAGGAAATTATTTAGACTAAAAAATCATTATTAAAAAAAAAATGCACCAACCCAGGTTTTCAATGCTTTGCCTAATTTACTTTTCAAACTGCAGCTTGGCTACATTTATATTTCAGGGCATGGGGAAAAAAAAAAAAAAAACAATAAAAAAAAGGCCAATTCAAGATCTGTGCTGACTGCAATATTATTTCAGCATTCTGCTTGACAATATCTCCTGGAATTGTTTGTTAAAAGAGGAGCCAGGATGAACACCCAGCATGAATACCCAGGATGAATATCCAGAAGCAATATCCAGAAGGAATATCCAGTATAATATCCAGCAGGAATATTCAGTATCAATATCTACAAATATCCAGTAGGAATATCCATCAGGAATATCCAGCATAAATATCGAGCATGAATATCCAGCATAATATCCAGAAGGAATATCCACCAGGAATATTCAATATGAATACCCAGGATGAATATTCACCAAAAATATCCAGAAGGAATATCCATCAGGAATATCCTGCACCAATATCCAGGGTGAATATCCATTATGAATATCCAGGACAAATATCCACCAGGAATATCCAGCATGAATATCCAGGAATATCCAGCAGGAACAGCCAGCAGCAGCTCTGAGGTGAGTTTGCAATCGCTGTCACTCATGAGGCAGAATTTTAAGTGCTGCTCCAGGTGGGTTCTCCTTGCAGCATCTGCAGCTCCATCCAGGAATTTTCCAAAAGCACCTGATGGCAGTGGGTGGAAGGACCAAGAGTGCTGATATTTGGGGGTTTGTGTCATGTAATTCAACCCTAATTAAGCAGCACCCTTATGGTGAGTTCTGAAGGGTGCAAACAGCTGAAGTTCTCAATAAAGCAGTGAAAGTGAATTTAGAAGCCAACAGATAGAAAAAAGGGTTGAACCCAAAACACAAACTTGATTGAATGCTGCAAATCCACCCAGTCCTTCAGAAAAGCAGCACTGAAACCAAAAGGCAAACTTGATCAACTGCTGCTAATCCACCCAGCCTTTCCTGTGTAATCACACAGATAAGAAACTGTCAGATTTACATAAACTAATCAACTAATTACATACATTAATTAATTTTAAACTCTAAGTTACAGATGTGGACCTATCCCTCACTCTGGGAATCATTTTTTCATGTAACACCAACATTTTAAACAATTTCTTTTCTCACACAACGCTAGAAGTAAAAAAGTTTTACCCAATAAAAATATGAAAGATCATTTTTAGCTCTTGCTGCCAGCTGGGTAAAAGTTCTCTTCCCAAAGCCTTCGGTAAATCCTTGCCTTTGCCACCACAGGAGGCTG
Organism: Chloebia gouldiae; assembly: GCA_003676055.1. Classification (NCBI taxonomy): domain Eukaryota; kingdom Metazoa; phylum Chordata; class Aves; order Passeriformes; family Passeridae; genus Chloebia; species Chloebia gouldiae. Next base: position 50,616 of record QUSF01000111.1, read on the forward strand.
CACCATTTGCACCCTCAAGAACTGAGACAGCCACCAGGATTATTAATGGCTTTCCCCTCAGCCAAATTTACAAATTGTCACAGAACTTCCACTTATTTTGCATGAAATTCCAAGGAAGTGAGCTGTGCACTTTTTAAGATGCTCAAAATCCAATTTTACACTTGTCTTAATCACTGCAGATCAGTTCCTCACACGTTGGAGCTGCCATCTGCTCAGCCATTTCTCCAGTTCCCACCCAGAACCTCCTTTTGCTGCTGCTGCACACACACAGGGGGCCTGATTTATTAAAGAAATCTGGATATTGATCTAGTACCAATATCCAACTGTGACAGACAAAAACTCTCTAACAGTTTAAAGTCACAAAGTGTGTGTTTATTGTGTGTGGGATCGCTCCCAAATCCACACCGCAGCTTCCAGGTGATTCCAGAGCCCTTTTATCCATCCAAGTGTTGAATATATTGAATACCCAAAATACAAACACATATTCATCATTTTGGTACACCCCATCCCTCACTCCCTATGCCAATCACCCCAAAAGCCGTTCAGCCTGCCTGGTTTGTCCCTTGAAATGGGTCGGTGTCCCTGTCATGGGGAGGAGTCCCAACATGAGGAAGTCAGTGAAGTCTTCCTCCTTCTGACCTTTCTGCCTTTTCAGTGCCAACATGACAAATGAACTCTTGGTAGAGCTCCCATTCCTTGTCTTCAGTTGGTTTCAGAGCAGAGGAGGCCCCACAATTGTCTCATGTCCCTAAAAGCCATTTGTCAGTTTGTGTATTCTGCATTATAAACCAGCTAACCAAACATTGTGCTGACAAGCAATCAGTTATTAGTTAACTACTAATTCCTAACTTCATCGAGGCCTACTCATTTATTTTAATTAACTCTAGTAAGGCTTACCTCTTAACTAAAATCTTAGCTCCTCTAAAATCTCTAAATTCCTTAAAATTTACATTTCAGGCCGTGTGTGCAAGGAATTGCCACCAGGATGGGACCTGCATCCCAAAATCCCAATCCTGCAGGGGCACGGCGAGGTCCCAGCCAGCCCAGGCAGGGGTGACATGGCCAGAGTGGGACAAACAGCAGTGGCAGGGAGGTTGTATCATAGTGGGAAAAATGCATATTTTATGATTGGCTTAATGCAAATATTACAATAAATATTCTGTATATAATATTAAAAAATGGGGAACGGGGAAGTTCTTACCAGAACTGAAATGGTAGGAGATCACAATTCTATTCATTGGGTAAAAACTATTTTTAATTAATTTTTTAAAAAATATAAATTTTTTTAAAATTACAATTATTTAAAAAATGTATTATTTATAAAAATTTATAATTATTATTACTGCTACAATGAACTTCTTTACACACTCTAAATATTCCTAAAATAGAGAAAAAGGAAGGGGGGAAAAAAAGCAAAGTGAGTGCCTATTTTATCTTTAGGATCAGATATGGAGACAGAAGATTCATTCATCTTTTCAGAAAGTCAAGCACTGCATATTTGAGGATCAATCCACTCCCTTTCCTTGCCTGGTTTAGGATTAGGAAATGGGTTTGAGTCCATTGCACGAGTTTGGAACAATGAAACAAAAAAATGAATGTTCATTTTAAACATATTCAGGCCCAAAGTAGGAACTGAGCAGTAAAATTAGGAAGGAAAACTCAGATATTTTTAAGCTGTCTGCATAAAGTAACAGGTTTGTGTACATTTGGTCTGTATTTGAAATTTAGGAATTATTTTACCATGGACAGTTGCTCTTGTGGGGACACACATCTCTCCATCCAGGCTAATTTTGTTTCCTAAAAAAAAATATTATGATTAAGCTTTCCTTCTTTTTTTTTTCCACCCAAAGTCTTTGGATTCTAGGTACCAAATTAAAATGCTGGACTGAAATGGGAAACCAACTAAAAAGAAGCAATTTATGCCAATGTTAATATTTATAGCAGGGTTACACTCACCTCAACCCTGTTACTGTTGGATTGATTAATTTTACAGAACATTCCCCATTTTCCTGCTCCCTCCTGACTCCTGAAGCTTTTTCCTGAGCTATTTTCAGAGGTTTAAAAACTGGGAAGCGAGAGGAGAAAAATGCAGGAATTATCAGAGATGCTCATGTCATTAACTGGACATTGGCAGAGCAATTCAGATAATTCTACCTTAAAGACAGCCAAAGTTAAAAACACAAATGCCCAGCTCTGAAGGGCACTGCTGGCTTCAATTCTCCCCCCAAAAATCAGAAAGTACCCAGGAGGATCAGAAATCCACAAAGAATTTCATGGAGCTCTATGACCAAACCTTTATTATTTGCTTGTTGATGAAGGTGCTAAAGGATCTGTCTGATAAACTGCAAAATATATCAAAATAAGGAAATTTAACAAAGGAAAAATATGTAGAAGGTGAGAAAATACCCTTGGGTCAGTGTAGGGAACCCAGAAACACAATTTGTACCTGAGCTTTTGGGGCTGGGCAGGACCAGCAGGGAATAATCCTGCTTTGATTATTCCACTTAAATCTTTCACTCTTCTAGAAAACATTATGAACACCCCAAATGGGTTTTCTCCATGCAAACCCATAACTAAAGAATTTTAAATACTTATTAAAGAAGCAACAAGCTCAGAATGTTGTGACACATCTTCGTGCTGGGCTTTCTTTGAATGGTGAATTGATATTTTTGATCCCAAATTTTGGTTTTAATATGTTTAAGATCTTTACAGGAAAGGGGCAAAGTGGAATTGATCTTTACAGAATGGATCTTCCAGAAGGTAAAATCAGCAGAGCTACCTGTAATTATTAATTTAATAATTCGATGTGAACCACAAAGACATAAGTGGAGGCAAGGGAAATCTCCCTTAGTTCTTACAAAAGGCCAAAAATAAAAAAAAATTATGGGACATCTAAAATGGAAACAAGCTGTGGGGCATAATAAACTGAATTAATAAAAATTCCAGTTGTAACATACTGTCACAGCTCAGAAACTCCTGTACAGGTGATTTTCCACCCAGTTCCAAACTCAAAGCCAGAGATTCTCTCTCTGAGGAACCCCATTAATGCCCTGCTGAAAGAAATCTGAATTTAATTCCAACTCTGTGGGGAACAAAGCTGGTTGCTTCCTTCTTTTACTGCCACGCCATAAAACCCCAGGAATTAGATTTAGGAGCAGCCACCTGCTTTCTCAACAGACTGCCAACACCTGATACTTGTTTATTATCCTTTTTGAGGCTTATTATGGTTGCAGACAGAATTTCCTGAAACTTTGGGGCTTGGGTGAAAGGCAGTGAATAATAACAGGGAAAATTCAACTTATATTCTTCTCCAGCCATGTGATAATTTTTTATTTCCTACCCCAAAACCACTTCTCAAATTATCAATCCCGTATTATTTAGTCAGTGAAGAGCAAAGGTGCTACAAATAAATGCCCCAGATTTTGAGTGTGATTAAAATGTGAGGGGGCAACACAAGACCAGAGCCAGGAGGGATCAGAGAGGGATTTGCTTCCCTTTTCCTTATCCCAGGGTCATCCATCCCTCCCTCTCCCTGCTGCTGTTTCATTTCCACCCACACTGCCCCCAAGACAGATCTGAAGAAGCAGGTGGAAGTCATTCCAGATGTAGTTTTGTTTAATAAAAACAGATAAACAATGCTGAAATTAGCCCCAAAAGGAGAATTTTAGTAGGAAAGCGAGTTGCTAAATGAAAATTCAAAGCCAGCACCCAAGATCATGTCGCTTTAGTACTTCACCTTTGCTCAGTGGTTAGTAAAAAGTGCCAAAATTAAATTTTCTTTGAACACTTCCATGAATCTGAAACACTTCTGCCATGCCAAACTCTTAATCACTAACAAAAAATAACAATAACCATGTGTGCAAGCAGAAAAGTTGATTATATTAAGATTTGAGACATATTCAGATGGAATTAAAAAGCATCAAAATGTTTGCTCCGATTATCTGAGAGTCTCTGCCTGCACTGCAGCTCAGGGCTTTAGAGCAGAATTTCCAAGACTTTTGGTGACTTTCTCCCTGCAATGCTATAAAAGAAAATGCTGTTCAGCATTTCTGAAAAGGATTTTCAGGATAAATCAGAGCTACATTAACAGTAAACGGAGGTCCATCAGAAATATGTCATCTTACAATCTGGAAGATTTAGGCACTGAAAGGGCATCATCACAGAAATATGAAAAGCAGAAGATTTAAAGAAATAATTGTGCTTCATTTTGCAGCCAGGACTGAGTAAATAATGCTCACCTCTCTTCCTAATCCCACTCAACCACAACTTTGTTTTAAGATGTATTTCTACTTAAAACTAAAACTTACACTTCTACTTCACATCTGCGTGGCTTAATGTATTTCAGCTTCTCTAGAGGTTCCAATTGAAACCCTGCATTCTGTTCTCTCTCTGAGGCACTCAGGGAGGTTTCTATTTCATGCATTCCAACCATTCCATTCCAACAATTTCTCCTCTTCCATTTAGGAGAATTTAGCATTTCGCACTGCACTGGCTCCACCTCAGAGGTGAGGGACTGACCAAGCCCAAGTGTGACCCCCCACTGCAGCAGCTGAAATACAGATTTTTCTCCCTCAGAGTCAAAAGGACTGGGGGATGAATTTATAAATCAGTGAGCTCCTTTCTGGTGAATCCCCACAGAATTCAAAGTCAGTGCAGCTCAGTGGATTCTCATTGCAGGAAACATTTCATTCCCTTTTTATTTTGGGAAGATACAAATGAAGGAAGAGCAACGTCCACACCAACTTCCCAGTCTGACAGCACAGATTGCTCCACTCCTTCACCTCAAATTTCAATTATTTGCTGATTTTTGTCACATTACCTGAAGGTTTCTACCATTTTTTTTTTTTTTTGTGGAAATAAAGCTACTTTCTATTCAAGAGAAGCAGATAACCTTCAGCATTCACTCCATGACCAGTTTTTCCCTTCCTGTAAATGAACAGCCTGTACTAAAAAGAGGCTATAAAATGTTGACTACAAAGCAGCAAACAAATGGTTTGGCTTGGCTGTGAAACTCTTGCAACACTTTCTACTGAAATAAAAACTGTGATTCTACCACGGCTACCTCCACTGTGATTTCTATGGAATTAAAATCTGGCTCAGGATTGCAAATCCTATTTGCAGGCAGGCACAATTAATGCAAACAAAACTGAAATGATAATTGAGAGTTCTTGAATAAATGATGGATTTATCCTAGACAACACCCCTCTGTCAGTGATTGCCATTCTGTTTGTCCAAAGGGAGGATTATTTCCTGAACATGGACACTGTGCTGAATGTGAACGCTCACATGGGCACACGAGCAGAGAATCCCTCACTAGAAATTGTTTCTCTTCATTAAGAGACTATTTCAATAAATTTCCTTCTAAAATTCACTAAAATTCATTCTAATAATCACTACATTTCACAAAAATTCATTCACTAAAATTTCATTCTAAAAATATTCCTTTACTAAAGCACAGATTGTTTGCACAAGCCACACAGAATTAATGGTACACAGCAGGGAGTACTGCTTTCCTCAATCCATGCTCTCCCTGCATGGCTGAAATGGGAAGAAATGCAAAGAAATCTCTTTTTTACACCCAGAATTGTGGCTGTTATTGCCCCAAATGTCCCGAGAAGTGACATTAACACAGCCAGGCTGCAGTTTGGAGAAGCACCCACACTGTCAGTGCTGCTGGAGCAGCTTCATCCCTCACTCTCAAAGAACATTTAGATATTGATATCAAATTAGGCAGTTAGTTTTAGTGGAATGTATGACAAATCCAGTTCATCTTCCTTGAATCACACCAAGCAAGCTTTGTCTAAGTTCTGTCATTTTTAAGAATCAGGATCCAGCTACATCTGCTCAGTGGAGCCTCCCATTACCCACCAGGTCTAACTCTGCTGCTTTTCTCAGTCCAGAGGAGTGGGGTGAAGCAAAATAAACTGCCAAAACACAATCACTGCCTTCTAACCACTGCCCATCCTGTTGCAGAGATGGAGAATTTAAATCAGTGTGGTCCGTCGCTCACAAACTGCCAGCAACCTCAGGAAAAAATGGAAATCAAACTAAAATGTAGCTGCCAAAATGGAGTCACTCTCTGAGTGTGAGCTTGTGAGGGTTTCAATGTGTTTCTCTTTATGCTCAGCAAGCTTCACACTGCTGCTGAGTATTTTTAATTTAATTTAGACAAAAAGCAACACATAACTCCTTCCAGAGGTGAATTTAGCTAGGACAGCTTGAAGGGCAGTAGTTTGAAAATGTTTTTTGATAGTTAGAAGTGGAAGAAAAGGAGTTTCCACATCCAGAGCAATGGTCATGCCTCAGGTTTTAGTTTTTCTATTTCTCATGTTCTGAGCTGGTTTAGTCTGTGGGTCTGAGCTTCACATTATGGGATGCTGAGCTCTGTGCACAGAGCAGGGACACAAAACAATTCCTGACAAATGATCCAAATCTCAGCCCAGCAGCACAAACCCCGTGGGCTGGAGAGAGAAAAACCAGCAGGGTGGGACTGCCTGGGCTGGAGCTGGAATGGGACAATGAACTCCAAGGTGCCAATGGAGCAGAGCTGATCCCAGGGAGAGCCCCCGGGAGCGCTCGTGCATTTTGGGGCCATTTTGGGGCATTTGGGTGCAGCCCTGGCTGGGCTCTGGTGCTGCCCAAGGTGGATCCACGAGGAGATCCTTGAATAAATCCCTGCTTTATTCTGTGACTCTGCCCAGCTCTGCTCCAGCTCAGCCTGCACAGGGCATCAGAGGGGTGAAGGATGCTGAGGCTTTCCTGAAGGAGCTGCTGCAAGAACAAAGAGCAGCTGATGCAGAATCTCTGTCTGAACTGTCACCTCGAAAACTGTTGATAAATAATTACAGAACTTTAACAAGAGTTTTCCTGTTCACAAAAAACAGGATTCACATTCCGGGCTTGCAGGAATCGGTATCCAGGGAAGGGAACTTTTGATCCTGCTCAGCTTTATCAGGAATGCCAAGGCAGGACTCCTGGCAGAGCCTCACACCGTGTTCCTGCATTTTGACATTCCACTCAGCCATGGCAATGGGCAAACCTGTGAGGAAAAGGAGCCCAGCAGCAGAAACTGAACTTCTGAAGGCTGCAAATATTGACAGAGTTGATTCCTGGGGTATCTACACAACTTCAGCCAGCCCCGTGCTGAAAGTTGGAGGATAAGCTCATAAAAAAAAGGAATTTTCTTGAAGGCTGCTTACAACTCTGAACAGAAAGTGAAGCTTCCATGAGGCTGAGAATGTGTAAATCCCTGATATCACACAGTGGGAAATGTCTGTATTCTTTGGAAAAACCAAGTTTTCCAGTCTATACCAAATTCTCATTTTTAGGCTAAGAATTAAAGGCCATGTTTCACCCCAGAGAGTAAATGCAGAAGAAAAACAAGTTCTGTCCTAAAGATTTCATGCATTTAGGCATTTTATACCTCAACAAATTGCAAACAATTAAGCAGGAGCCCACAAAAGGGCCGGCAGTTTGTAAGTTACCATGTTCTGAAGTCTTGGTGAGACTGGATCATTATTCAGTAAAATAATACCTGCAGGAGTGGTAAATAAATACACACTTAAACAGAAGCAAGCTCTCTTCCTGGCTGCTCCCTAAGAGCAGTAGTGCTCCTGCAAACCATCAGATCTTTCTGATTAGATAAAAAAAAACCCAGCAGAGAGCTGGGAGGCACAAGAGATGTGAAATCACAATTAAACAAAAGCAGGAAGAAATGGGGGGGGACTGTGTGGAGCAGACAACACAAAGCAAATTAAACCACACAAACCAATGCAGCACCTTTGAAACGAGGGGTGATAAGATTCAAGTGAAAAACCTGGGAATTCTCTCCTAAAAAGTAATATCTGAGCCATTTATCTCACAGCCAAGGCTGGCAAAATCTTTTGCTTTGCCCTGAGACAAAAAAAAAAAAAATGATTAAGTGAGGTTTCTAAGTGCTGCTTAGCTGGAAACCTGACCAGTGTGGAAGAGGCTGTTAAGCCAAGATTACAATAAACTGGGCTTCAAACTGTGTGAAATCATAGGAGGTAATCAAAGCATTGATTCCAGAAAGAACCCACAGGAAGAAATTCCTCTCCACAAAAAGGAAATCCACAGAGATCCCTGCTGGAAGGGCGAGTGCACAGAGAAGAAAAGCAGGAGCTGCCCCACGGCCACAAAAGCATTGATTGCCAAACATCTGCTCCAAAATCAACATTCTGCTGACAAAAACTGGTCCTAAAAACTCCTGTTTTTAACTGGGAGACTGATCCCTCTGGAATTCCAGCAGATCTGATGCCCTGCTCAGCCCTGGGCAGTGGGATCACTACAGCACCAACCAAAGTCATCTCTGGCTGATTTTGTGTCATATTAAAATATCATTACCCACTATTATCAACCTGACAGGTTTAAAATTGGGAAAGAAATCCACCTCTCAAATTTATTGCTCCAGCCACAGGATTCTGAGAGAACTTTCCATTTACTCCAAAAAAAAAATGGAAAAAATCAGAGCAAACTCAGTGTCATTAATCTAGAGGAAAATCTAAGCAGGAGGATGAGCACTGCAAAACTGCAGAGCACAAAAATCTTTCAGGAGAAATTACAGAGTAGGAAAACAGCAGAATAATGGTATTGAACACAGGCTTTTATTTTAAAGTGTAAATAATAATGTTTGTCTTGGGATTGGTTTTCAATTTAAGCCCATCCAGCCACGTTGTTTGTTATGTATTTAGCCTTCAGTGTGAATTGTAGGTAATTATGAGTTTGGATTAAATGAAGAATTTGGGAATGCTCTGCACTACTGGGCACTCCACCGCTCCTGAATCTCCACTAACAAAAAAATCAAATTAAAAAGCTGTAGCTACACCGTGATTAACACCGAAATGGAACTTTTTTGGCTCTCAGAGATAATCTGAGCTAGTTAATTAACTGAAGTTTTGTTTTAAATCAGCCAGGCTGGGCATTAAAATGGACAGGAAATGTAAGAACTGGTTGCAACACCCCGAGTGGACCCTGCACTGCACTGAAAATGGAGTTATAACTTAGCACTTACAGCAAACACTGACAAAGCTACAATGAAACCTGGGCCTTAACACTTCTGATTTATTTTTATTATCCCATAACAATCCAGGCTTTCTCACCAATAGTAACTTTCCCTATATTTTAGTGGGTAATAGAGAGCACTATTTTTTTTCCACATATACAATGAGTGCTCTGAATTTCCTCAGTGATATTTAACAGCCTCTTCATCAGTTTAATTTCATTTCTACTTATGCTTTCAGCAAAATATGTTGGGCTTTTCTAGCACAGGGCTTAGGATGTTGTGGAGCATTTTCCTTCATGGAAATAAAATATCTGTCCATAAGTGCCATGTTTTCCAATCCCTCCTTCCTCCTACATTATTCCATGTGGAATTATGCAGAAGTTCCCTGTTCTTCCTGCCCTCCAGCATTTCTGAAGGAATTGAGGTAAAACATCTCAAGCTCAGGGCTTTTTTTGCTGCCCTCTTCCAAAAATTTCTGATTTTAGAGGAGTTGTTTTGTGTTGATGCTTAAAATTGTGGTGACTTAGCTGAGCAGTTTAATGTTGAAATTTATTTTGCCTCCACATGCGTATGATCACAGTTTGATAATATATATTAAAAAGACTATTAATTTTTTTTTCCATTCCTGTGCTATTATTTTTTAAAGCAGTGCTTCATGCAGAGCCTCTTTTATGGAAAACAATAAGCAAGGAGCATCCTGAAGCAGAAAATCTGGACATCAAACAATCGCTCACCACTCTGAAAATTCATCTTGTGTGAAAATTGCTCCTTCCTCCAGTATTTGAAGTAATTGAAGTGAAGGTATCGACCAATAGTGGCCAAATCTGACATAATGGGGTAAATAAAATCCCTCAATATTCACAGACATTGGTTCTACTTAGCACCACAGTTTGAAAGGAATGGTGGTGCTGTAATTATATTTTTTTGTCACTTTGAGAATAGATTTTCTAAGGAAAAATCCTATATATTTATATATATTACATATATATATTATATGTATATATGTGTTTTATATGTATATTTAACAGATATATTATCTATTCTATATATTAGATATTTACATTCTTTGTTTTATATATTTGTGTATATAAACACTATATATAAATGCTGGTTTGAGCAAGTTATGCACTGAGAAGGATCTGATTCCCTCCTAAAGGAAAAAATTCCAAGATACACTGCAAGGCATCAGCATCCTGCCAGCCTGAACCTTGAGTGTTAAGCAGAGATTAGCAAGTGGACTACAGAAATCAAATATATCATGTCCCTTTTTTTTTTGCAAAAGAGAAATTAATTCACATTTTTAAAGCAAATTCTGAAGTTTCATGTGAATCACCTGAGTTTTATGGATACCCTCAGAGCTTACCTTGCCCACCTGCCTTTCTCAGGACTCAATTCCAAGAGAAGTTCCATGGTTTTGCATGCTGCCTTCTGCTCTGCTTCCAGCAAACACTCACCAAACATCTCCTGGCTCTGAACAAAAACATATCTGATTACTCACAGCTTAATTTATCAAAATTCATTTTCTGCAACCCTTCAAAGATGCTGAGAGCCTGAATCGATTTGGATTTCAGAGAACTCGGAGTAATTTCCATAGTATTTAGTAATGTTTACAATGCCTGACCTTTCCCCCCTCCTGGGGAAATCAACGGGGGGAAAAAAAATCACGAATTTATTGAAAACTTCCTGGAAGGGGCTGAATCTTTGAAGCTTTCAGGAATATTTTGTTTTTTTCCCCTTATATCACTCAATACTGATAGGAGGGAAAGGGGAGCAGGATGGGGCAGAGGAAGGAGCTGACTCCATGGAACACACCAAGGTTTGTACTCATCCCACAATCCATCCCTTAATTCCATCAGAATGACAGACAGCACAGTCCAAACACGAGGAATGTGCTGCAGCAGTGTTTAATCCCAGGGCTGGTTTCTGCTAGCACTGAAACCATCAGAGGGAGGAGGAAGAACTGCTGAGTTTGGGGCTGGGATATGAAAATCACACACAGGCAGCACCTTCCCCCCTAAAACGGATTAACAAGACAAGCACAGTGAGCCAGGTGAGGGCTAAACCCTCAATTATCCCATTTCATTTGCCATGAGAGCCACTGGAAGTATGAAAACACTCACTGGAAGCATGAAAACATCCACTGGAAGCATTAAAACACTGGAAATGTGAAAACACTCACTGGAAGCAGGAAAACATTCACTGGGAGCATGAAAACATCCACTGGAAATATGAAAATATTCACTGGAAGTATGAAAACACTCACTGGAAGCATGAAAACATTCACTGGAAGTATGAAAACATTCACTGGGAGCATGAAAACATTCACTGGAAGTATGAAAACACTCACTGGAAATGTGAAAACACTCACTGGAAATGTGAAAACACTCACTGCTTCCATGTGACATCTCCAAACATTCAAGGAGTAGCTAAATCACTTGGAGGAAAGGAAATATCTGGTTCAAATCTAATCCACTCGTCCTGAACATGTGAGAAGGGAATATCTGATTTTCCTCAGCCTCCAGTGCCGAGGAGCTGAGGTTGCTCCGTGTTCTCAGGATCAGCTGCACGTTTAAAGCAGGAAAATCTTGGGCAGTGCAAGACCTCAGAGCAGATATTTTCCACCCATTTTCCTTACAAGTTGAGCTCAATTCTGCTTCCTGTTAAGAGCCAGACTAGCTCAGTTTTTAGTTTGCATTTTTAGAGGCTAAGGAGCACAGTGAGAGACCAACTCTGCCTTTAACTGGAGAAAACCCCAGATGCCTGAGCTGTTGACAGGGAAAAAAACCTTGAAAAATAACCCAGTGCATAAAAGAAGGGATATGTGCTGATGGTTTTGCCCACTTGTATGCAAAATATGGCTGAAACATCTTTTTCTAACACCCTTAGATTTAGTGTTTCACAAACCTGTATCAAATAATGATTTTAAAGTTAAAAATGATGGATAATGAATCTAAAATTATTCATTTTCATAATGAATTTAAAATTAATTTAAGTGGAATTCAAATGGCTAGGCAGAGGAAACCCAAACCAGGAAGGACTAGAAAGGAGTGGCCACACTTGGATGTCTCTGTTTCAACTCCCAAACCCCAAGGACCAAGCTCCAAACCTAAAGACCCAAATAAGCTGTAAATCCACTCGACTTCCTGGTGAAAGGGGGGTTGTTTTCCTGCCTGAAAAATCCAGGGAAGCCTTGCTGCTGTTCCTCCTCGTGCCCTCCCTGTCCTGTCAGCGGGATTGTAACTTCTGAGGAAGTTACAACCTGAGCTCCTGGGGATTGTAATCCTCAGGGCTGCTGAGGATTTATCCCAATTGCCAGCATGGCTTCTCTGCCCTCTCTCTAGTCTGGGTCTCTGCAGAAAATAAACTCCTTGGAAAGCTGCTCTAGCTCAGCACTACAAAGCTTTTCCTGCCCTCCTGACACCGAGTTCTTCACGCTCACCCTGAAACTCCTGCCAACTGTTGCAAGTCCTAAGAAATGGGAAAGAAGAAAGAAGCTTATCTGCAAGAATAAATAACGTGCTGGACTAATGGGTGAGAGGAGCAGCTTTTAGACACAAAAGGTCCTTGAACCTCGAGCTGAAAGCCCAGCTCTGCTCTGTTTATGCCCATGGCGAGTGCTGGGATAAAAAAGTGAGATCAGTAACAACTGTAAAGCACTTCAGCTGATCACACCAAAAACACCAAATACACTGAAAAACTCTGTGTGAATAAAGGAAATAAAAGTTGCAGTCGTCATCTGCTCCTTGTAGGGCGCACAGAAGGACTGATTTCTGCTTTTGGTGCAATGAGGGTGACTGCAGTGACACAGTAAATGCAGAAATAATTCACAGCCCTGTCAAGGGCACAGCAAAAAAACAAAAGGGGGAAAAAAAATGTAACCCAAATGGTGCAGAGGGTGGATGGAAACCAAAATCCTGTTTTTTTTCAGAGAATTACAGAATGGCTTGGGTTGGAAGGGCTCCTGAGAGATTGTCTAGCTCCAAACCCCTGCCATGGGGACACCTTCCACCATCCCAGGCTGCTCCAAGCTCCTCACTACATCCCCAGTCCTCCCCTCAATCCCTTTCATTTTCCTCTCCCCATCCATATAATTTCCCTATTTATGCACAGAATTCTCCCTGACATTTGTAACCAGACGAGTCCCGGGTGTGGAAGGCAGCACATTCCAGATGCAGAGATAAAAGGGGAAATGCTGCTGTGGGGACACAGCTCAGCCACAGTTAAAAATCCCAATTCCTTCCAAGCACAGCTTGTCTCCCTCTAGAAATACTGCTCCATTATAGCAGAAACCAAACCACAAGCCCAAGCCCTTTTGTTTGCTTGTTTGCTGCTTTTTTAGAAGTTTATTAATCTTTTTTTTTTTTCCCTTTTGAAAATCCTTTTTTGAACAGATAATAAAATTTAAGTGCTGCTCCATTAAAACTTCGGGTCACATTCCCTTCACCACACCTCTCTGCATTAGGAAGGAAGAGATAAATTTTTAATCTTTTATTTTTAATGAAGATTAAAGAACAAGTTCTGCTTGGCTTGCCTTGGCTCCCCATACATTTTAATGTATATTGATTTGTATAAATGTCTCATTTAGAGCATATTTTTGTGAGTATTAATGGGCCCTGGACAGGTAAGATTATTCCTCCTGTCCCACTGCCAATCTCTTTGGTCAAAGTTGAAGAACACAATACTTTGTTCTGAGATGAAAAAGGAAGACAAAGAGATGGGAATATCAAAGGATCGATGTTCCCAGCAGGAACAGACCCTGTGGCAACTGCAGCCAGCTCAAAACCCTGCCTTGGATTGACTACAAGGGGAAATTTGGGCTTGGTTTTGCTAATCATTTTCCATTTTCCCATTGATTTTCATGAATTCTGGGTTGATTTTATCAGGAAAGGATTGATGAAGGTGAGCTGGAACCAAGCAGAGTTTTCCTGCTCTCCAGAGGGATGGGTTCTGCCAGGCTGCCTTTGCTGTTACACTCAGCACCCGTGAATGAGGAAACACCACCTCACATCTTCAAGTGCAGCTCTGAAATTACTTCTGAACCCCTCCCTCATTATCACAAAAGTGATCAACAACAAAATAATGGAATAGCACAATGCCAGACATTTGCCAGAAGGACTACAGAAATCAAATTTCATGTCTTTTGAGAAAAAAAAACAAAAACAAAAACAATGAGTGTATTTAAAGCAAATTCTGAAGTCTCACACAAATCACCTGAGGTTATTTTTTTTTGTCTCTGTCACCTACCCCATTCAGACACTTCAGTTTTGTAATGTCTCACAAGTGGAAATCCAGACTATGGGAATATATAATCTCTTATAAAATCCAAATAAACTGAGAAACATTCGGTAAGTTATCAAACCCTTCTTTTATAGTTTGATGACAGAAGGAAAAAAGAATCAAAATAAAGAATCCAAATAAAGAATCCAAATAAACCACCTAATCCAGGTCACATCACCTGCCTCTTTGGCTACTCTTTACTCATATTAAACCATTTCCTACTTTCTCTTTCTCTATTGAGCCTCCACCTTTTAATTCATGCTGGTTATTAAATAGATTTCAACAATAAAGTCCCACAGTCCTGTCCACCATGGATATAACTTCAGCAGATTGGCACTTCTGAAAATTGTGATTGATATTTATCCAATATTTACATCTGCCATGAAAGCTGAAGGTTTTCCTTGCTGACCAAATATCAAAATATTTTGATCTTTCACTTCAGACTGCAAAGTCTTCAGCACACAACAGTGAAATCAAGGTCCAGATATCCTATAAATTATAGGAATTCCAGATCACTCCCTTTTTCTTTCTCCAGTAGACAAAACCCAGCAACTCCCTCAGATTTGCCTGAAGTTCTCTGGGGGTTTTGCTGCTCACAAATAAAACTGGACAATGTTTACCAAAGCAATCATCCTCCTCCCAGAAGGATTCCAACCCACTAAGGCTGCAGCAAACACGTCCTGGCCCATCAAGTGCCATCAGCCCCTGACCTCAGTGAAATAATTTCATAGACAAATCCTCCATCTGCAGCTTCAGCTGTTGTCTTGTGCTTCCCTTTCCAGCCCTGCGACACAATTACAAATCAATTATGGTGCTTTTCTGAACCTCAGTCCATTTTAAAGTGGACATCAGGGTCCATAGGTTACCGAGTGTCCCCTGAAAGGCACTTTGACATCTTTGGGAACAGCAAATCCAGAGCAGGAGCACAGGGGGTGGAAGCACAAAGGGAGGACAAGCCTCTCCTACAACGTCCTGGAAAAGAGAGAGAAAATCAAGGAAACTGAGAGGTGGCAACACTGGAATTTTCCAAAGCACAACGAAGTCAAAATTAGATCTGTAATGAGAACAGAGGCTTTGGAAATTATTCATCGGCAGTGAGAAAGGTAACAAAGAAACTTAACGGAATGTCAGCGTAAATAAGACTTTGCTGAGCTCACAAACTTGTCTCATGGATGTGTCTCTGACAAATCCAGCCTTCCTCATTCCCTGTTCTCCTGTGCAGATCCCACCACTAAAGGGCTGGAAAAACCATGGAAAACTGGTCCCAGACTTCAGGTTGGCATTATTAGCCCACAATTTTTGATTATCTATCTTTCAAAACACTGGCAAATAAAAGAAGTCATTAGAAGAGGTGCAAAAACCTGTTGGTGATGCAAAAACCAGCACATGAAGTAGATAAAGGTGAGGTTTTTATGTTGGACTGTGGGAAAGCTACAACAGTATTTTAATCTGTTTACCACAAGGAAATAAAAGATGCAACACACACTTTTCGTTGGTTTGTGTCTCTAAAGGCTGATAATTCAATGTATTAACTTGATTGCCACCTGGAGAGTCAAAGGATGCAAAGGAAAACAAGGCTTTGGGGAAAAGCATCCTCTCAACCATATGGAAGGATGACAAAAGAATCCTGGAAATGGTGACAACATTTTGTTTGTGAGCGGAACAAGCAAATTTCTTGTGTTTAATCCTTGGTGGTACACAGACAGAAACTGTTCACTGATGTTAATGACAAAGGTAAAGGTCAGCTCAGCTTTGGGGAACAGTCCAGTCAAGCAAAGCCTGGGAACATATGCCTAATTCCAAGTATAATTGACTAAAGTGGCTAAAATTGAGCACCTGCTTAAGTGCTTTGATGGCTTCGTGCCTAATGAAATATTAATCACAAATGGCAGCGAGCCATTACACCAAGAAGGTCTTATTTATCCTGAATTGATTTATATAATAATTAAGGACTAGATAATCAGCCATAGTAGGAAGCCTGACAGTGTTCTCATCTGAATCAGCACATTTCAGCAGTGCTGAACCCACAGTGAAACATTCCTGGTTCTAATTAACCTTGTCAGGGGTTTTATTTTGGAAAGGAGCTTGCAAAGCAGTGGTGCCACCCCAGCCACTGCTGTGCATGGAGCCTTGACTCTTAAAACTTCCCCCAACTCTTCTACACATCTATTTTTCCACGAAAAAAGAGGAATTTGGGCAAGACTTTGCCTGTGCATTCTTTACAGCTTTATAAGTGAAGGTGCTAACAGCTTTAATAAATGAGGTGAAATGTTACAATGACAGGCAATAACAAAAATGGTATTTTTGCCACAAGATCAGTGTCAAAAAATGAGGGTAACTTGATATTACCATTCCCTGTAAAGTTTTTCCCCTACATTTTTCAGAAGCAAATCAAATATATTCAGATTAGAATAAAACCAAAGAGATTAGAATAGAAAATGCACTCACGTATTTTTTTTTTCTACTCTTCCTTTACTCAGCATTGCAACAATTTCTACTTGTACAGAATCAGATTAAAACAGGGCTGACTGCTCTGGCTTCTTGGTTTATCAGATTCCAATTAAAGAAGGGTGATGTTTTCCAAGGTATTTTAGTAAGTCAAAAATATTTTTTAATTAGGTCTGAACATCTTGCAAATAAAATATTGCACTACAATCCGATCAAATTGAATTAATATTTGTCAAATATTTGTCAAATGCCATTTGGCACTTCCCACCAAATGGGGACAGTTCTGCTGCCTGAGATGGTTTCAGACGTGTGGAACCACTGCCTGCCAAAGGCAGCACTGAGCAGAACTTGTACGTGTGCTGGATTTCCATCATTTGCTCATCCATCTCAATCTGGCTGAACATTTTCATTTCAAAAGATGAGAGTTTGGACAGTGTAACCTTATTAAAACAAGCTTTCACCGAGCTGAAAAAAAAAACCCCAACTCCTGCCTAAGGATAGTTGTTGAAGTTACTGTTGTGGAGTGCTGATCTTTTTAGAAAAGGGAACGATTTTGGATGAGTATCTGCTTTTAACCAGTCTCCCACAGCAAACGCCATCTCAGGGCAGGAGCAGCTGCATTTCCATGATGTGGTAGCAGAGCCCTGGGCTCTGGGCAGTCAATCCAGCCCAGACAATGGTGTGGATCTGCTGCAGCAGCTGTCGAGCCCTGACCAGCTCCACGCTGGGCTGGACTGGGAATGCTGGGCCCAGGTGCACAATGCCCAGTGCAGGGCTCCTGAATGGGACATTTCCAGCTGGATTCAGCAGCGATTCCTAACAGATGAGGCAAATCCAAGGAACACCTGTTAGCTTTGGGAAGAAGGGGAAAAAATTGGCACCATAATGTGGGATGAATCATCAGAATATAAAGGCAGGAAGAGCATTAAAGGGAAAGAATGGATTTGCTTTCAGATCTGCGAGCGACACAAGAATATTTAATATTTGTCACATTCTTTCTAGCGGGACAGTGACTCATTTAGATCAGGATCCTTTCATAATTCAGCTTCAACTAAATTACAAAGGGAGCTCTCAAACAAAGAGCACATTAAAGATGGGTTTGAAGAAGACAAAGCTCCAAAGGAGCTCTGAGCCCTGCGCGCTCCCTCAGACAACGTCAGGCCACAATAAATAGAACTCACAACGAGGAGGTGCTGGGCTGCTTGTGGCAGCTCTTAACCAGAATTCCCTGGAGTTTAAAGGCACCTATTCCACACATGGTGATGCCTTTTGGGGCTGCCTAAAAACAGAGGACAGACAGAGTGAAGGGAATAAAAAGCAGTTTCATTTATTGAAGGGCCTTCAGGTACATTCAGGACAGACCAAGCCCCCAGGGGCTGCACCCAAAATGGACCAAGGGTCATGGATTCGCAGACTTTTATAAGTTAATCTTTAATCCTCCAATTCCAGCTTCAGGTGATGAAGCCATTGACCCCCAGTTTGCTCCCCCAGCTCACTTTTGTTCCCATCTCTGTGCCCTGGGGCACTGAGGGGTCCCTGATTGCCAGGCCTGGAGAGGAATTGCTGTGTCTGCCCCAGCTGGGACAGCAGCAGCTGACACTGGGTGTGGAGCTCAGAGTCACACACTAAAGAACTGCAGGGTTACAGAGAGATGGAAAACAGAAAAGCTCAAATCCTGAGGCATCATTCCCCTCCTTTAGAGGCTTGATAAGTCTGTATACTAAATATCTGTCACTGTTGGACAATAAGTGAGTACATAGAAGCTTGGTAAGTTCAAAAGAGAAAAAGGCCCAGTTTTATTCAAACATCTGGTATTTATAGAATTCTAAAGGTGACCATGGATTGGAGGATGAAATTACCATCTCTCCAGCCACACTGGTCCACAGATGAATTAATCATTTCTCTCCATTCACAGAGAAAAATGTAAAATATTCTATTTATACATGAAATTGTGTGGGAACTCTGATTCTCAAATATGTAAACATTATCAAAAGGCTAAGGAAGTTTTATGAGAACTTGAAAACTTTCAAAAGAACTATAAAAGAAAACTTAACACTTTTAAAAATCAGGGCAACAAATATCTACCAATAGTGTCTTTCTAACAACAGTGAATATCTTACAGCTTTATATTCCCCTGCAATGGGGAATGCAAAGGGGGCCCAGTCCAGGCGGGATGAGGGTGGGCACCTCCCTGGAGACAGGATGGGAGACCCAGCACAGCAAGAACAGGAGGGAGCTCTGTGCTGGGAAGGTCCTCACGGGGTCTGTTCCAATGTCTCACATGCACAGGTCAGAAACAAGAAGTATGGAAGGAATTTTCACTAAGTTTTCCTTATTGTGCCTAAAATCAAAACATTTCAAGCTCAGCGAAAGCTTTTTGCTCCAAGAAAATCTTGTTTCTGACTACCCTAACACTCTGAACCATAAAGACAAACCCTGCAGAATAAAATCAAGACTATTTTAAACTTATGAGTCAGATTTTGTCTTCATTTCCACCACAGAAGTAATTTGTTACTTTCAAGATATTTGCTTTACAGAAACTGCTGTTATTCAGGCATTGTGTTACCTGAGGAGTAACACAAATTGCAGTGCAGACATGCAGCAGTGGGGCAGCTCCTGACCTACTTCAGATCATCTCTGCCACGTCTCAGAGCTTTCAAACATCACCTGGAATGAAGCAGGTCAGGAAGAAATGGGCTGGGAAACGTTTAAGGTTGCCACAGAATCAATTGAGTGTGAATAAGAAGCCTTTTGGGAGGTCTGTCTGTGCTGAGTTGGAATTCCTGCTTTGATCTTAAAAAATCCTTCCCAGACAAGTGGGTTAATGAAGACCATCAATAAAGAGGCCAAAATACCTCGGGCACCTTCTGGCAGAAATTCTGGAAAGGTTAATGGATGAAATGGAAATCCAGCCTGCCACATGTCTGCAACATTCCCACAACATCTGTGCTTGAAGGGAACAATTCCCTACATGTGCTGCCTGGAGAGCTTTTGGGAAGCTTTTGCTGTTATCAGCAAAGGGAAAAATAGGCTAAATAATAATAATGTCATGTGGGTCTTCAATATCTGTGGTCTCCAGAACACTGGCAGAGACCCTGACAAGGGAAGTGAACGTGCTTTATTTTATTAAATGAATGAACTGTGGGCAATGTGTGCCTGCAGAAATTGTGTCATGGCAGGATTTCCAACATTAACACCTCCGAAAGAGTGGGCACACCGAAACACTGGATGGGCAAACCAACAGGGACAGGGACTGAGCAGTGCTGCCACCACACAGCTCCCGTCACAGCTGACTTGGAAAACTCATCTGCTTCCCAAAGATGAACTCTATTTATTTATTTATTCTGCCTTTCTTTAGGAATGCTGGGATAACAAGAGCCCAGGACACAAAACACTTGGTTTGCTCTGGAAGTGCTTCCCCGTGATGTTCAAACTTCTTTTCTTGGCTCGGTTGGGGTAAAGTAATTGTCCCAGCCCAATCTCCTCCCAAATAAGTGACACAGTGGCATTTATCTGAGGGAAATGATCAGTTTGGAAGCTCCTCCCTCCTGAGCCAGGCTTGTGCTGCCAGTGCCATTTTCCTCAGGGTTTGCACACTCCCTGTCCCTGCAGTCCCTTCACTCTTCCCACACCATCCAACACGACTCCAGATGTTCCCATTATCCACAGAAAGCCCTGATCCTCTCCTGAACCCCACAAAGCTCTTGGCTTCACTCTGCTCCTGCAGGAATCCACTCCACAGGTTAATTATGCATTTGCATAAATATTTATTTTCTTTAAGGGCTTTCATTCCGCTGCCTTTCGCTTTCATTACAAGTCCCCTGGTTCCTGTGTTATAAGAGAGGCTAAGTGCAAGTGCCAGATTTACTTTTTGTGTGTGGCAATTCATTATTGGGATATCTCCATCGTGTGCCCTCTTTATGTCCCCTCTCTGCACTAAACCGTCCCAGAGTTTTAATTCTTCCCTCACACAGAAGCCATTCAAGCCATTTGCCATAATTAAAACAATTAATTTCAGGAAAAATCCAGGCTGTTACACAGAGAATTCAGAAAGGAGAGAGGGATAAGTTGAGAGAATCACTGAGCATCCTCCACCTACTGGGACATTTTGGAAGCTTTTCCCTGCACACATTTCCATGCAGAGAAGCCCACTGCTCTCAGGCAACCCAGCTAATAATATTTAAGTGTTTTAATAATCTGGTAAAGTGCAATGAATGTGTTTAATTTATTAAGAGTTTCTGTAGCAGCTCTGCTGGGTTTGAATTCCTGCTTACAAGAATTTAAATTTATTGCTACAGCACTAACTGATGGGCCTGCTTTTCCCAGGAGCAGCAACTTGAAATGAAGAAAACTAAAAGGAAATTCTTCTATCCATAAGAATCTTTAGGAGACAGCAATAAAAATGTATTTACAATGAAACCAAGATAGAGAATTTTTGTAGCTGAACTTTAGTCTATTAATATTTAACAGCACCAACATCTAATTAACATTTCAGCAGAGATGACCTTTCTGAGAAACAGGTATGTCTATGTAAATATATATAATTTTTTTTGGCTGATAAGATGGTATGGATGACACATCCTTTAGGAGGGACTGGACTGCAAGGAACATTTTTAAACCTTGTGGTTTGTTGGGTAAGTTCCTCACCAGACTGTAAATAACTGAGGTGAATTAAATGACAGCCAGTTCATTCTCTTCTTCTCCCCAGAAGTTTTGGAAAAGCAAGTTTGTGACACAAGGCATGGTGTCAGTTCTGAGTGAAACACTCTTGGCTGCTCAATTTTCAGCCCCTTTCCTGCTGCAATTCTGTCTCCCTTAATCCTTCTGTGTTCTTAAAACAGACTTTTGTGTTGGAGTCCAGGATCCCTCTGGCTGCCCTGGCTGTCCCAGACCCTGGCAGGGGCTTGGGAGACCTTGGCACAAAGTCACAAACACCTGTGGCTTCCATTTTAGCCCGTGGAAAAAGCTGCCAACTCTGTGTGAGGAATTACAGACCACAAGGGTTTGAGTAGTGTGGGAGTTGAGTTAACACAGGGTGGAAAAGTAGAACTTTGGGGTTTTTAGACTAGGATTCAAAGGGACAAGATGGAGGGATTTGGGCATGTCCTGACCTTCTCCTTCTCCTTGCCCTCCATGTCTTGCTGTGATGGTGACACTTTTCTGATGGTTTAAGGTACAGACACACTGTCCAACAGAAATGACAGATATTGGCACATTATTGTAAATATAGTACACATAATTTTGAGTATAAGATGTAAACAGCAGCCAAGGCCGCACTCAGAATGCCATGGCCGAGCTGCTGGACAGAGCTCAGCAGGGAAGAGACAGAATGTTCTAGAGAAGGGGAAATAAACAACCTTGAGAAACCAATCCTACACATTCAGACTCCTTCTCTGGCTGCACGGGCTGGGAAATGAGGACTTTTACACTCTTTGGGTCATCCTGACACTGCAGACCCTGAAACTCATGTTTCTGAAGTAACATTTGTGTAACTATTTGGTTTGGAGCTTTTTGGAATCATATTTAGGAAGATTAATGAAAAGAAACTGTGGATTGTCAGGGGGAGCAGCACAGAGTTGAGAGAACATTCATCCCTGCACACGGGGACCACCCAAACCAGGACAGAACTCATTTTCATCAACCTTAATTCAGTAAAAAGCCAAAAAATAAAACAGCCAAAAATCCTCTGCTGATCCACCTTGATAAATACGATCAGTGAAGTCTCAAGCCATGACACAAAGAGTTCCACTCTGGTTAATTAGCCTGGCAGCCAGGGGAAATGCCCAGAACACTTTGATACCTCCCCTTTATTGCACTGAAAGGAAAGAAAGATGTTATTCACAAACCACATCTAAAGGACAAGCAAAGCTTGTTTATCAGCCTCAGAGCCTCCCACCACTGTGCAGGGCCCTGATGATTTCCTTTATTAAACTCAGCTCTTCACCAGAGCTCTGCAGAGGCCTTGGATGGACCCTTAAATCAAAGCCACAAGAGGTCCCGAAGCTTCTGAACAAAGCTGTGTTGCAGCTGGAGGATGTATTTATTTGTCTTGTTTTGTAACAACTTCTCACAAAAGAGCAAAGCCTTTGTTTGACCCTTTACTGAGATAAACTACAGTGAATTAGTTATTCTTTGGTCTGAAGAAAACTAATTACTCGACATGAATCTAAGACAAGAGGCACTTTCTCCTTCCAAGGGCAAGAAGGGCCCACCCTGCTCAGCCAAGCCTCCTTTTGAAATGTTTAACGTGGAACAAGAAGCTGAGCTCCATAATTCACCTCCTTCACAGCCGGCTGCACAAGGAGCAGCAGCTCTGAGCCAGCCCTGCAGAGCTTTGGGTGGCCACAAACAACTCCCCAGGCTGCTCAGAGATGAGGAAAAACTGTCACAACCACATCCTCTCTTCCAAGTATTGCCACTTTAACCAGCTCTCTCTAAAAGACACAATTGTGGTAGAAAAAAGGGCGAACAAATCGTCTCCAAAAGCAAATCTGCACAATGTGTTACCCACCGTGATTGTTGCTGCAGTCAGGCAAGAAATGCAGAATTTATGTTTGATAAAAAGGCTGTGATTTAACTGCCTGCAGAAATAACGCATTGCCTTCCCGTATTTTTGTGGCTGGTTTGTTTTTGGGGTGGTCTGGCTTGTTTTGTTGTTTTTGGTTTGTTTTTTGTTTGGGTTTTTTTGAGGGTTTTGGGTTTTTTTTGTTTGTTTGTTTGTTTTTTTTCAAAATGCAGGATGGTTGAATTAAATGTTTCACATGATAGAAGAATAATGTCTGTTCCTGCTGGAATTAAACACATCTGCACTTTGTACCCCCAGGTTCTTCCACTCTCACACACGGCAGGATCAGGAACTCCATCTCCAGCAGGAATCCAGCCTGGATTCCCCCTGGGATCAGCACTTTGCCTTGCATTTCTACAAGCAGCCAACTTTTCTCTCCCCTGCTTTGATGACAATGGCTGTTTGGCTGTCTAGCCTCAGTTCCAGCTACAATAACCTTCTGGACAAAACATTTCATACCATCGCTCCTGCCAAAAATTTAATTGCATCCAACGATGCATCAGAAACAAAAGTGTTACCTAATGAACTTTTTCCTTAACTGTGGCTTTATCTTTCCTTCTTCACTAACTTCTCAAGGTTGCTGGAATGCAGATCTTACCCCTGCATGAGAAGTCACTGGTACTCTGTTGGTTTTGGGGGCTGCATCTCCTCATCCAGGCAGCAGTAGAACTTTCCAGGTTGGTCCCTGATTTGTTTTTTTCTGAATGTTTATTAAAATTTGAGAGGGTTCACACACAAAGATGGGCACCAGCCCAAGTTTCAGCCCAGCTGAAGCAAAGATCTGCTGGTAGACAGGGATGTGCTTCCCTGGAAAATTAAACCAAGTGAAGTTCAGCAACTCTGGTGGCACCTGGGGACCGATGAGCACAGGAGCTGGACACATGCCCAGATTTCACATCAGCCTGCCTAAGGTTACAAATACACTTAAGTATCTTTTTACATCAAATCTCTCTCTTTTTTCTTAAAAACTGAGTATCAGTATAAAGTACTGGCCCAAGTGCTCTCGTGAATGTGGCTCTGAAGCTTTTGTTAAAGCAAATCCATCTTTGTGGATGCATTTTGCACATTTTGTATTGACACCAAAGTGAGGTGTGCAGCCAACTGAACATTCCCTCGGTTTGTCATTCCTGACAAAGATAATGAACCTGGTTAAGATATAAAACTGAGATTTCTAAGGAGCATAGATTAATAGAAAAGTGTGGGTTGGAGGGGACCTTAAAGCCCACCCAGAGCCACCCCTGCCATAGCAGGGACACCTTCCACTGTCCCAGGTACTCCCAGCCCTGTCCAACCTGGCCTTGGGCACTGCCAGGGATCCAGGGCAGCCACAGCTGCTCTGGGAATTCTTTTCCAGAGCCTGCCCACCCTCACAGGGATGGATTTAAGTGGATTTAGAGAGAAATCCCAGAGCAGATGACATCCCTCATCAGGAAGGTTTCGAGAGCGCTGCTCTTGTGCTTGGCTCTTTGAGCATCCGAGGTGTGAGACGGAACTTCTCCCTGGCCTTGTGCGAGGTCACACAGGCAGCAGGTGAGAACCTGACCTTCCCAGAGCCCAGAATTCCAGCTGTGACATTTGCACAGATGAAACATCATCCCCTGCTCTGAGCAACACTTCTCCATTTATCCAGCTGCCAAGTGTCACAGCCTGACGTGGATCATTCTCCACCGCTGACAGATGAGCAATTCCCTGCCCAGCACACGGGCTTGGAATGCTCTGTTTGCCATGGACTTTTACAGGATGAGAGCCCAGGAGGCCTGGGGTGTGTACAACAACACAAGAACCCTACAACAAACATTAAATTCCTGTCATTTCTGCCCTCACTGGCATCAGGGTCAGGCCACTGACATGATTTTTCACAACACTGCACTGGAGCTCTCCATGGGCAGGACAGCAGAATCCTGGCACAAATCCATCAATTTTACCCTGCCAGGTAAATTCCCACCTCTTTCCTCTGCCTTCCACTCTAATATGCACCTCTATTATGTTTAAAAAAACAAAGTAAAAGTGTTCTCAGTAGCACTAAACAGCTGATGTGATACTTACAGAGCTCCTCTGAGAATTCCCCTTTCCAGATTTTTTTTGCTGCACAACTCTTAATGCCGATTCCCAGTGACAGCTATTTTAGTTTTCAGTATAATGCTGGGTTTTTTTTAAATACCAGAGTGATTTCTGGTCTGGGGAAAATGTCATTAAGTATTGCCCTTTCCTACTCACCTCTGATGAGATCAGAATGGGCACAGGCAAAGCCCTCGTTGCTCCTGCCCACAAATCAATATTTACTGCAGCACAGAAGGAGGGACAGAGGATAAAAAGACACAAAAAAACTCCATTTCTAATGACAGCTTTCCTTCCTCACCCCTGTTCTTCCAGGTGCTGTTTACTAAGAGCGAGTGAACAACTCCTGATGGTTCAGTTCAGCTGCCAGAAGAACTGCAGCAAACTGAACATTCTTATTTTGTTTCTCAGCTCACCTTCACCACGGTCCCTCTGCTTTTCTCCAGTTCCAAGCACAGATTTGCAGCCACCTCCAGCCCCACTTCAGACATCAATACAGGAAGCATTTCTATCATTGTTTTTGTAATTGTTCCACACTCCTTTACAGCTGGATCCCAGCCACACTTCAAGGAGACTGAAAAAAAAAAAATGCAGTGAGAGGGTCAGCAATGACTCCTGAGTTCCAGAAGTCAAGAGTTCAACTCAGAGGGAGGAACTCGTCTGGTCTTCCTTGCAAGTTGGTGGTTCAAACATGTTACGCTGAATTTTCTGGAAATTGTGGCTACAAAGCCTTCTGAACACCTGCCATTCCCTCCCAGCATCTTTTCTTTGGGTTCTGATGGAAAATTAATTAAATCCCACAAATTTAGGACCCACAGGTGACTTTGAGCTCTGAAATCTCACTGCTGCTCTGGACAAATCGCTGAGGTCTAGACATTGCAACCCGTGTGATTTCTCCATTTAATTTATTTTTGATAAACCTAATTTGCCATGCAACTTGAATTCTCATATTCTTGCAGACAATTCAGCAGAGTCACCCTGAAACAGCAATGCTGATTTTCTGACTGGAATCCAAAAGAAATACATAATATTCCCTGTTTAAAAGAGAGCTCAAACTACTCCTCATTTTGCTCTGTTAATACTTCAGTAATTTTTACATTCATTCCATTTTTCATTTAGGCCATTTACTATTTTTTTTTCTTCTAATAATAATGTTTTAAACCTTTTTCTCTTCCTTTTGTATTGACTACTGTAAATCCTCAAACTCATTACTTAGAGTCTGCATTTTTTAAAATTATCGCTTGCCTTTTTTTTTGTATTTGTCAACCAATTATTCAAATGAAGGCCAAATTCCCTTTATCTTCCATTATCATTCTATAATCAGCCTTGCTGTCAGCACTGTCAGTGCCAGGAATAATTCCATTACTCCTTCCAAAAACATCCCTGAACCCAGATAAACCAGTACATTAGAAACCTCTTTGAGACAGTTCTAATATCCATTTTTTTTTCTGCCCAGTTTCTCCATTGATCACCTCTGTTTTGAACAAACTGAAATCACCTGGTTATAAAAATATCATGGCAAAAGCTTAGCACAAGGAAGTGATACAATTTTGCCCAAAACAGACCCACGGTAATAACAAATGGATTTTTTTTGTAGTTTATTGGTGATTTTCATGGTCTAGCCCTTGTGCTATGGAAATCTGTTTTCACTTCAGAATTTGACTGATTCTGAGCTTTTCCTCACTAAATATTGCATCCTCAGAAAGAATCATGGAATCATTGATTTTGGGAAAGACCTTTGAGTGTTCAAATCCAACTGCCCACCACCAAATCACGTCCTCAACTGCCACACCCACAGGTTTTTTTTGAACATTTTGAAATTCCACCGCTCCCCTGAGCAACCTGGAAACTTTTCCTAATATCTGCTTTTCCTGGTGCAACTGGCCCCATTTCACAGAGGGAGAGAAGCACAGCATTCCCATTAGCAGAGTGCTCACGTTCACATTTTTGTGGTTCTTAAGCAAAATTTTGTATTTAAGGTAAAAGTCCTCCACTTTCACCTTGCCCACTATCAAGACAGAAGTGTAGGCTCTGTGCCCTCAGCTCCAAACATGGGATTTCTGACACTGACCCCACAAGAAAAGCCCCTTAATCCCAAATATCACAGTAGCTGAAAACAACTCCCAAAAGAAAAAAAAACATTTATAAGGCTGCTGCAAGTATTAACTCATTTTCTCGCATGAGGTAATCAGCTTGTCTAAAATATTTCATCCCTACCCACAGAATCTATTTTTTTCTTGGCCTTTCCAGTGCCTACCATGGCAGCAGGGTAATTTAATGCTGCTTCGAATCTTCTGTGACCTGGGGCTCCAGCACCAGCTGAGGATCTGTCTGTGCCTGCTTCATGTGATTCCAAAATTCTGCTAAATTTACAGCATCAATATTGAGGATTTACCTTCATTATCCCTTTTTTTCTGCTTTAATTTTACAGCATACCCCTAATAAAAATACTTTAGCCAGTAAATCACCCTGTGCTGCATCATGTGTAGATTTGAAATATTAAAAAAAAACAAAAACAAAAACAAAACCAGGAAATTAGGAAAAAGTCTCTGCTGTTCCCAATTTCTTCACACCCCTCAGGTCCTGGTTCTCACCTCTGCACTTTACCAGCCTTGAAACACTTGTGTGTGCGTGTTTTCTTTCACTGGCAGCTAAACAAACAACAGACACATTAATTTTAATGAGCACCTCAAGGTTTTTCTCTAAAAGAACTCTGAAGAATATTTAATAGCTGAGATAAACACTCCATTAAGGTAAGGAGGTTGTTGAGCATTACGGTTCCTTAAATATTATCCCTGTGGAGATCACATTGATCATTTAAAAATTGTACCCGTGGAAAAGAGAGAAACAACTGAGTGCAGGTGGTGGGGGAGAAGATGGGAGGGAAAAATTTGTGGTGGGAAACTGGGGTCAGGCCAGAATTTCCCTGCAGAAGAAGAAAAACAGGGTTTTTTTTGGAATCTCCAACCCATACTGTCCAAACCCCAAACCCCTCTGAAGTCCAGCCAGGAGCTGGAGACTCTACAAGTACCCTGGAGATTTTTCCTGTCTGCTCTGCCCTCAGATGGAGCCTGAGGAGTGAGAATTCCTCCCTGGAAAAAGGGATTTGGGAGCTCAGTTTCATCCCTCAGAGCCTCAAAGGTGCTGCCCTGGTGTAAGCACCCCTTGCTCCCAAATCCACGTCTGGCCAGGGGGTTGATGCCACACCAAGCCCGTCCAACACTCAGGACAGCACAGAAAAACAACATTTGATCAATGCCAGGCCTGCAGAGCCGCCTGTCCTGTCTGGCTGTGGTTTTTAAACCGTGTGGAAATCAAACCCTGCCTGCCCTCAGGATGGAGATGGTGCCCATTTGATTTTAGAGCAAGCCTGAGCCAAACATCTGGGGGTGTTGCACTGCACTGACCTGGGGAGAGCCACATGGAAATCCCCATTTTTTTTACTGTTCACAGGTACCCTGTGCCAAACCCCCCGAGAGGCCTGAAAGGAGCAGGACATTTTTCTGAGGGACACCAACCTAGCATAAAGATCATCTATGGTTTTTTTTTTTTTTAACTACATAAATCCTAGTTTGGTAACAAAAGGTAATTTTGTTATCAACTTTTGCCTTTTAGCAGGCTACTATGGCCATATGACACTGGTTAAAATGAGTTGAGACAGAATTATTTTAAAATAGCAAATCCTTATCACTGTATAAAGACCACTGTTCCTGTTTAGGAAAACTGTCTTTAATGAAAGGGAAAGAAAAAAACCTAAGCCAAAATATTCATTTCATCAGAAATTCCAAAGATATTCCATTACTTTTAATTCCCCTTCTGTGGGTCAGCTCTCACTTCTAAGCTCCTACACACAGAATAAACTGTGCATCATCAGAAGTTTTAAAAACTTGAAAACATTCATTTTATGTGCTAGGCAAAGATGCAAAAATGAGGCAAAATGCCAAAGAAGAAATGGCATAAAAATAGCCAACAAATTTTTAATCTGCAGAGCCTTTTACCTCCACTACCAGCTGAACCATCTGTTCTGCAGTTGTTCAGGTCTGCAGGAGGAAAAGTGTAAAAACTCAAATGTTGTGCTGTTTAAAGCTGTGACAACCTGCAGGGTAATGAAGTTTCATAATAACTACATACTAATAAAAATAATGATGTCTTTTTAACAGTGTAACCAAAATAAATCGGCAAAACAAATTTAAGATGAAAAGATTTGATGGCTGAATACGTCTTCAAAACAAGTTTGATGTTCAGCTCCCGAGCAGGTGACGGATCCTCCCCTAACTCAGGAACCCTCACTCACCTGCTGCCCCTTATCCACAGGAGAGGAAGCCAGGGCAGGGACTGCAACACTTCTCTGACACCTTGAGACTTTGGTCTTGCCTTTCCCCAATAAAAACTTCCTCAAGAACCTCCCAAAACTCATTTACTCCTGCCATGCCTCAGTTTCCCTGATGCCTTTTATATATTTCACATTCTGAGCTGCTTTAGTCTGTGGGTCTGGGCTTCACATTATGGGATGCT
>QUSF01000111.1:88664-117285 GCA_003676055.1 Chloebia gouldiae
GAGGAGGAAAAGGAGGAGGAAAAGGAGGAGGAAAAGGAGGAGGAAAAAATGAGGAAAATGAGGGTAAAAAGGAGGAAAAGGAAAAAGCTGTCTCCTGAAGTCTGGCAGGTGGTGAGAACACAGACTGCAGCCCCCCCTTTGCCACAGCACAAAAGGAACCAATGATTCCAAGCAATAAAACACAATGAGCAGGACTCCCGTTAATAGAGAGCCTCTGTGATTTGTGCTAGACTGAGCTAAGCAGAACAGCCTCGGATGTAATCATCTTTTAAGATGTTATTTCTTCAGAAGAAACTGTGTAATTATTTACAAAGGATCATGAACACACCATAAAAGTCAGGTTTGAAATTGCCCCTGCACATGCCATCTGTCAAAATAATTTTTACAAACAAATCAAAGTTTGGAAATTGATTTGGCTGCTGCTGGCATGGGCAGGGCTGGGACCAGCCTATCTACAAAACCCCCTTCAATTTTAATTTCTCACTCAGTGTCTGGCCCTCCCAGACTGAAGATGAATAAAGTAATCATCCTTAAAGAGCTTTGCTGTTTAAAAGGAAATTATTTCAAGAGGACAATTTAGCAGTTAACCAAAAAACAAACACTAAAACCATCCTACTGTATTGTGTCTCACTAATTAAAATGCTTCAAAAATCAACAGATATTTTTTAAATGGGTCACAGTATTTCTTTCTGGAAGCTCTTGTTCTCTCAGTGCACTTCTTATTGGTCCACATATTAAAAGTCTCAGGAATTCAAAAGGAACCTGACTGTGGATTTCTGTGGAATGAAGGGATTACTGTGATTTTCGCTGAATTAAAAACCTGGCCTTCATTACAGGCAGTGGAAAATCCCTTCTGCCTGCCCACGCTGCCCTCATGGACTTGGGCACCTGCAGACTTCCATCCCTGCTCCTCCCAGCACCCAGAGGTCCTGAACCCCAGCTGGGACAGACTCAAAGTTACAGATCATGGGTGGGACCTTCAGCTCCATGGCAAACCTGTGGATCCCAAATAAAAAACCCCATGGATGTGGCACTCGGGGGTTTAGTGCTGGGCTTGGCACCTCTGGGACTGCTGGGGCTCCACGGCCTTCCCAAACCTCATCATGCTCTGATCTGGGTATTCATTTAGGCTTTTTGGTTTTATTTTATAGCAATTCCTTGGTAATATTTAATATCCATGAAGCTCCCTTCTCCCAGCCCAACACAGCCTTCTCCTGGTGGGGGATGGGTTAAATAACTTTATCTACATTGCTTGAGGCAGAAATGCGGACAGCACTGCCAAAGGGGATGCAGGAATGGAATTCCAACCTTTCCCACTGCCTCTCACCCTAACTGCACCCCAAGAATCTCCCAAATTCCTCTCCATGTTCGTGGAATTTCACCCCCCACCAGGACACTGCATTTTTCCATGCCTTGGCTGAGATTTACACCCAAAGTGGTGATAATGCACAAACCAAAAGAACATCAATAAATGTACCAAGCTCCAGCTGGAACTCCAAACACCAAAGCATTCTCCTTAAAAAGTCATAAATGGGGATAATAAAGAGTCCAAACTATTGCTCCATCCCTTCATTAAGAGCTGCAGTACAAAACAACTGTGAATTCCTTCCTCACCTGGAAAATAGAGAGGCTCCATTTTCTATTCAAGCACAGAAAGCACAGCTGGCAATGCCATAAAGCTGCTCCTTTAATATCTGACCAAAGAAAACCCAGCTTCACTAGTTAAAAAGTAATTAAAAATAGAATTTTGGCCTGTTTGAAGTTCCCTCTCCAGGTGAAAAGTCAGTTTAGCTGCTCCATTGAAAAATATTTTCATTGTCAGCGTGTCAGAACAGAGATCCAGCCAGCACGAAAATAACCAATGCCAGAAATTTTCAAAATTGAACTGTATAGATTTTTAATAGTACAGAAATGGGATTTTTAATAACACAGAAATGGGATCAAGCAAAAAGGTGAAATCATTTCTATGAACTGGTTCTGACACCGATTTCCCTTGGGAATTTCATTCCTAACTTTTTGTTAATTAGTGGAAACAGGTGGTTACACAAACACACACACACAACTCCGAGGAGAGTTTTGGGAGAACACTGATCAGTGAGTGAGAGCAGAATCCCAGCTCATTTCACAATTCACTGCCAGGCTCAGCCCAGCAAGGTTTCTGTCAGAGTCCAGGGATCCCTCTGGCTGCCCTGGCTGTCCCCAGACCCTGGCAGGGGCTCACAGACCTTGGCACAAAGTCACAAACACCTGTGGCTTCCATTTTAGCCCCTGGAAAAAGCTGCCAGCTCTGTGTGAGGAATTACAGACCACAAGGGTTTGAGTAGTGTGGGAGTTGAGTTAACACAGGGTGGGAATGTAGAAATTTGTGGATTTTTAGAATGTAATTCAGGGGGTCAAGATGGAGGAGTTTGGGCGTGTCCTGACCTTCTTCTCCTTCTCCTTGCCCTCCGTGTCTTGCTGTGATGGTGACACTTTTCTGTTGGTTTAAGGCAGAGATTCACAGTCTAACATGAGGGATGGGAATTGGTGATAAATTGTAAACATGCACACAGTTTTGAGTATGTAAGGTGGGAGCTGCCTGAGGCTCGAGCCATGGCTTCCTTTGTGGACAGAGCTCAGCAGGTCAGAGAGAAATGTTCAGATAAGGGAAAATAAACAACCTTGAAAATGCAATTGGACACATTCCAGACTCCTCCTTTGGCTGTATGGGATGGGAAAAGGAGTGGGAAAAGGACTTTGACACTGTTGGGGTCCCAACAAGCTGATCCTGACAGGTTTCCACGTGCAGAAAGCAGAGATTGTGTTCCTATGGACACACGGAGCTGAGCTCTGCTGCAAGGAGGAAGCCCAAGGAAAATGCCATAAATATAAATATTCCTTTAACATTTTTCCACCTAAGCACAGGACAGCTTTGGAAGTACCTGTCATGGAAACACTGGAAACATGGAAAGACACGTTGAGCTGCCCAGGAACTGGAGTGACTCCCAGGAAAGCTCAGCTTCACCATCCCGCTCCCTCTTCCCACTGCCCCACAGGCTGTGCACGAGGACAGATCAGGATTCCAGCCACAGAAACCTTCCCCCCGTGGAGAAGAGGAATTCTCCACCTGCTTGGACTCCCTCCCTTATTCCCACCATGGATATACTGGAAAAATGCAGGCTGAAGGAGTGCTCCTGGAATCACAGACTGGTTTGTGTTGGCAGGGACCTCCAAGGTTCTCTGCTGCCACCCTGCCACTGGCCCAGGGTGCTCCCAGCCCTGTCCAACCCAATCCAGGCACATCCAGAGCCCTTTTGCCCCCCACAGATCCTTCCTTGAGGGCACAGCCACAACCCCAAACTCTAAATCCCTCCTTTTGCAGGTATGGAGTGTTTTATTTTCTGGTCCAGTTCTACTCCAGCTGCAGGAGATCTTTTAAACAAAGAGCACCCAAGATCAGTGGATGGATCACAGAGGTGCTGCTTGCTCTTCCTGTGCCAAATTTAAACAAATAAATAAAAATTATCATTAAAGCACCCAAACTAAACCAAACCACAAATCCTGTGTGTGCTCCATGGATCTCTCCTCGTCAGGGTTTGTTAATCCAGACACTTGCCATGATCCCAGGAGTTCTCTTGCTGACTGTACCACCCACAGAAAACAACTCCATAGATTTAATCCTTCCTATTTTATTTTATTTTTTATTTCAGCAATTGAACACTAGTTCCATCCATCACATCAGGGAATTAGAAACCTTGCACAGTATGACTGAGCCAAGATGATTTTTTTCCCCCCTTACCAATATATTAACAATTCTAGAATCAGTATATATAGACATTTATTTGAATATTCACTCCATGTGTCTCTGGAGGCTTCATTAGAAATTCCACTGCATTTGATTTAAAACATATATTTTCTCCAAACTATTTGAATAAGTAATGAATGAAAGAAATTCCATCCATTTCGTTAATGAAGCCATAAATTGAGGGGCTGAGTTGGGAAGTTCTATTTACTGCTCACCTTGCATTATGAACGTGGGGGAAACTACTGAGCAGTTCCTTCCTCCCGTCAATACCCTAAATATTTCAGGAAGGAATCTCAGATTGATTCCTTCATCTCTTCATCCCATTCCCAAATATCTGCGTTTCTATTTTCACTAGCAAACCAACTGGAGCAGCTTGTTCTAATTAACAATTTATACTCCCAAATACTGGATGAAAATGCCCTGTGGTTCAAGAAAGTTTTTCTAGGCTGGATCCCTTAAAATTCCTGTTAAGCAGAGGCCTCTCAGCCACACTGGGCACTAAAACTCCCCTCTGTGACACCTTTATGATTCCCTGCCCCATAACTCTCACGGAGAGAGCTCAGGACCATTTCTCACTCCTGATGAACAACTTTGGGGGTGAACTTTTAACTCAGAGTTCTGGAAGCTCTCCTTTAATGACTTTTCTGTGCCAAGGAGACAAAATGTGAGCAGAGAAGCAGCCCCTGCCTGTGCTCCCAACCCAGCACTTTCCTCAGGAACAGGAGCCAAAGGGCACAGTCCTGAAATGTTACAGTTGGAGAATATAAAATTTTAAACACAAAACTCATTAGGACGTGCTTTGATATATTTAAACCTCTGGCGAAGCTGAAATTGGGATTGTTTTCTTTCCCCCCACCAGTATCAGAGTGGGGAGCATTGCACTAAAGAGGGGGAAAATAAAAGATCCTTGCAAATAATTCAACATGGCAGCCAGGACCATAATTTATTAATGAAGCTAGAGCAGCCTATGGCCTTGACCCTGAAATCCTGGTTTATGATTATGACAAAGCTGATCTTTAATTGCACCAACCAAAGCCTCTTTGTCTCCTTTAGCTCACAGCAACATTTACAGCCCTCCCTGCAAAACTCTGACAAGAAATGTGCAGAGCAAGGCTCTGCTTTTAGCAAAACTCTTTTACAGCTTCTGTGAGGATTAAAGGGGAGGAGTTAAGCCTGGCACTAAAGGCTGCCTAATTGCATTACAACAAAAATGGAATTATTTTACATTCCAAGCTTTAGTTTGCATTATTTACTGTCAGTGGTCATGAATCCATATGTCTGTGTCACCTCTCTGCACATTAACCAAATGACTTCTCCAATCCCAAACACTTTGCAACACTGAAATACCACAAAGCAGGCCCTAGCAAGTCATCTGAGCTTGTATTTCTACTCATTAGATAATTGTGCCCATTTTTGCACAACACACAGTAATTATGAGCTGAGTAGAACTTCCGCCCATCCTCCTGTTCAATGGAATAGCATAAACAAATAGCATTTTTAATTATTTCCTTCGTGGATATATTGCAGTTTGAATTGCCAACCCTTTCTCCAGATATAAGGAACCAATAGGTTCTTCCAGGGACAAGGGAATTCTTTAGGATTCCCTCAATCTTTGCAATTGAACATGCTCAGCATATTTAGCTCCAAGGATTGTTCAGTTCATCACCTCCTGTGCAGCTGCAAATTCCAGAGCAACCTGAACATTCCCGTGTTCCACAGAGTGAGGCAGCAGGAGCTTGCAGAAGAGACACAAAAAATTCCTTTTTCTTTTTTTTTTCCATCTGGCCACAAAAACCAACTGGGAAGTCACAAACCCACTGCTGATGTGGGGTCTTTATACCTTAACTCCCTGCAGGTGCAATTTCAACACAGTCATGGTAAAATCCACAATGCCACATTTAAAAGGGTAAGAAATTGTTTGAGGAAAAAAATCCCTGGAATTGTTCGAGGCCAAGCTGGATGGGACCTGGACAAACCTGGTCTAGAGGAAGGTGGAGAGTGCAAAGTGATGGTCCTGGATGTCCCCTCCATCCAAACCATTCCATGATTTTATGAACAAAGAATGTCCTGAACAACCTCCCAGATCTTTTCCTTATAATCCACAGCCCACAGTCCTTGTGGAGGATTCCCCCTCCCTGTGGAGGAGCACCAGAACAGGGCCCACAGTGCCAGCAAAAAGCTCTTTTTAAACCAAACACAGCCCACACATACCTGCAGCTACAGCAGCCACAGAAGCTGACAAACTGCAAGGAAAGTGCTGACCTGAGAACGGGCAACAGAAACTCTCTGGAGTGGGAAAATGAAGACAAATCTTCATGCTTTAGCCAGTTTTTTCCAGGAAAACAGCTGCCCTGAGAAAGCAGCTGGTGGATCCCCAAGGAGCTCAGCTCCACCTCCCCCTGGAGCCCAGCTGCTCCACCTGCTCGCTCAGGGCACATGAGAAACCTCCACAACCTCAAATATTCCACCTGCAGCTTTATTTCCAAGAGGATTCATTTGAGATTGAGATCTCTTCCTTTTGGTGACTTTTTTTTTGTGGCCCCAACAGCCCCAAGTAAATCAAGGGATGTTGCTTTTCCTCTCTTCTTTCTGCAGGGACAAGACTGAGGTTTCTACATCCCTCTCACCACTCACAAAACCTTTTACTACATTTTGCCAAGCACTTCTGCTGTTTTTTTTTTTTCCCAATTTAAGCTGAGTACATTTCTCCCCTCCCTACGAGCCTGCTGTCCCTAAATTTGTTTGATGCTTTCATGGACAACTCCAGGCTCATTGTGAAATGGAAGCTCCCATGACTTTATTATCAGCAAAGAGTTGAATGTGGGGCTGCCACCATTTGAAATCTGCATTTGAGCAGCACCTGAGCCTGCAGACAATGAAATTGCTGCTCAGCTTTGCTGTCACCCTGTCACCAGAGCTGTCACTGAGCACGTCCCTGGCAAGGACTGCACAGCCTGGCAATGGGGAAGTGCAGCTCTGCAGATCTGTCTGAAATGAGCAAAAGCAAAAATAACCGAGATTCGGAACGCCTGGGTAGCACAAATGCTCTGTTTACCCAGGCACCCATCAAATAAGTGCTGAATAGGGCTCCTTTTAGGGAAACTTCTGCTTCAGCTTGCAAGTGTTTTAACAAGCCCTTTGAGCCTCCCCTTCTGGTGTAGATTCCCTTATTTTTAGAAAAGACAATTAGTTTTGGACTTGCTTGGACTAAGCATCTACAGGCACGTCCAAATCTGCAGGAAAAACCACAGATATCTGCATATTTCAAAGCCTCTCCAGGCTGGTAAAACAGAACTTTTGGGAACACATCATATGGGAAGTAAGAAATCAAGCAAGCACAACTAGGTAAGCAATATTAGTATTTTTTTTTTTTGAGTCACTGGCTTATTTTATACATCTAATATCTAGAAAATACAGGCTCATTCTAGTGCAGTGGACACATCCCTCTGGCTTCAGGTGAGCAGAAATTGGCAGCTGTAAATCCCCTGGAATTCTCCAGAGTTTTACAGGGCGTGTGAATGAGCTCAGATTTTTTTTTTTTTAAAGTTTCTCCCTGACCTCTTGTGCCAAACATTGCAATTTTAAGACTCCTGCTGTGTTGCATTAGGCTGAACTTAATGTCCACTGAGAAAGACAGCTTTATTTTTTCGGTGCCCACATCAAAGCTGATAATGGGCACAACTATTAAACGCTGATCTTTCCAAATCTCAGCCATGAGCTCCCATTGGCTCCCACCTCAGAACACTCATTTCAGCCCAGATTTTATAATATCAGTTGAAAGGTTTAGGACCCGGCATAAAGAAAAGAAATGCAAGAGACCAAAAAATGAATTAAACATGGAAAAGTTACAGAGAGGCTTGAAATTTTTATGGATGTTCCCAATGTGACCTTCTCAGGAAATTCAGGAGCAGCCCTGAGAAATCTGAGCTAATTCTTCCCCAGTTCCCCAGGGATCCACGGGATTGAGGCCCTTCCATGGAATTATTTCTGTGTCCCACCCCCAGGGCTCTGAGGGTGGGTTTTTTTGCAGACTCTCCTCTTTTGAAAGAGATTTTTGTGACCAAAATAGAGCAGTGCAAGGATTACATTACTCAAGAAATCAATGCCATCCCCATTATTTCACTTCTTGCCATCCAACTATTAATTTGTTTTCCCTAGGATAGGTTGAGTGTTCTTACAAATCAGTATTTCAAATTATTTCATCAGATCAACTGACTGTGAAGAGAAGGAAAAGGACCAAAGGAAGTTTCACTCCTGCTTTACCCCTGCCCATTTATTTTTGGGACAGCATGTAAATTTCTGCATCTTCACCAGCCATAAAAAGTGATTTAGTGAACCAAGGAAAGAAAAAAAAAAAAGAGAAGATTCAACAATTAAAGAACTTGAGCTTGTTTAATTTGTTTACCTTTCTAGCAGCTTCCACTTAGACCTTTAGCTCGTTACTCATCTGGAGTTTTAAAAGTGCAGATTTAGCCCTACCTAGGAAGTGAAACTCTGAAAATAAATCTTTAACTTCCTTTTTGGTTTTTTGTTTGTGCCTTTCTCTGAGCTGGTTGTTTGGGTTTTTGTGGGTTTTTGGTTGTTGGTGGTTTTTTTTTGTTTGTTTGTTTGGGTTTTTTTGCTGATGTTGTTCTTGCTTTGTTTGTAAGTCACTTAAGGTAATAAGGAGATAAATCAGCAATGAGAGACTCAGTCACAATTAAAGAAGTCTTATTTTAGGGCTCCAGTAAGAAGTTTTAACTTTCTTTTCTTAACAGAATTTGGGATTTTTTTTTTTTTTGATTGAAGCTCTCCACATCCAAAGTGCCTGAAGCAAGAACTGACCAGGCATTAAACTCAGCTTTAGGTGATGCTATGAACATGTGCATTCCAAATTCAGTGGATTTGTTTTTAAAGCTTAGAACAATTTAATTGAGTATTAATTGAGAAGAGGGTGATTTTTGAAGTTGATTTAAGATGCCACAGGTATTTCAGCTTCTTCACGTGAAAGAATTACATCAAAACCCCTATGAAATCTATGGATTTCAGGTAAAACTCATCAATTAAGTATCTGTTATTCTGAAGGATACAAACACTTTAAATCCTACAAAATAAAGATAAAAGCACTGTTTTTCTAGAAACCAAATGCTGGTGCTTTCACATTTTATCTTGGCACGACAGCAAAAAATCTTTGAAAGGTTTTCTGAGTGAACTTTGGGAGAAAGTTAAACTCGAGTTATTGATTTGGAAGCTGGCATGCTAATCTGTTTTTATTTAAAGGGAGAAATAACTCTGCATGGCTGATAATCTACTCCCCTTAGATTCTTCATCTCCTGCAAGATTTTTCTTGCTCATGCATAGATTGTGACTTATCTAGTCCTGACTGAAGTCAATAGCGAGCTGCTTGTTTGTTTTTTAAATAGCAGCTGCACTGGGTATCTCCAGGGAATGCAAAAGTGAAAGGATTACAGTTTTGACCCGTTAAAATTGATTTATTAGAGGGATTTTTTTTTTCCTCCTATTATGTCCAAGTGATGAATTAGTCTCTCAAGTTAAGGCTCTGTGAAAAACTGATTTGTCAATTGCAGGCTGACCAAAAAAATTGGAAAATTACCCACTTTGGTTAAAATATGCAATGATTTGTGTGGTTTGGTCTTTCCTTTATAGACATGAGGAAAATATGTATTTCCGGGATGTTTCATGGTGGGAAAGAAGGGAATTAGACTGTGTGTCTAAACCAACAGAAAATGTCACCATCACAGCAAGACATGGAGGGTGAGAAGAAGGACAAGTCACACCCAAATTCCTCCATCTTGCTTCCTGAACCCCATTCTAAAAAACCCCAAAATTCTACTTTTTGACCCTGTTACTTAAACTCTTGTGACATGTAAATCTTCACACAAAGTTGGCCGTTTTTCCCATGGGCTAAAATCAAAGCCACGGGTGTTTCTGACTTTGTGCCAGGGTCTGGAGACAGCCAGGGCAGCCAGAGGGAGCTGCTGGGTTCCCAATCAAACCACTTTGATTGCACTGCTTCACCTTCTGAGGTCGGATTTCCCTCACTGCATTTTCTTCTTCCTCCCCCTTGTGATAGATTTCATTTCAATAAAGGGGAATAATCTGAAAATTGGTTCTCTCATCTTTACCAACAACAACTACTTAGAGGCGCGTTGAGAGGATTAACTCTGAAGTAGTCTGAAAATGTCAAGTGCTTATTAATTATAAGTTAATTGGAGTTAGAATTACATTATGGTAAATAATAATAAATTAACTTAGCTGACGGGCAAGAGGGAAGAAGATTTTGAACAGCATTGTGAAGGCTCTGAACAAGGCTTTTGACAAAACAAAGTCTGGCTGCTGGCATTCAGTGAATTCACTTCTACAGAGAATTCTTAAAGATGTGGAGAATGGGAGATTATTTCTTCTCACCTGTCAGCTTTGATTCACTGTTGGTTTTCTCTGATCTCTGGCCTGGAGCGAAAGGCCTCCATGACTTTTAGGAGAAGCACAAGCTTTAGCATCAATTCCTCTCAGCTGAGAGCCTCTCAGGGAGCACCACAGAGGATAAAGAGTACATGGAAAACACCTTTATCCTGCAGTGGGAATAACAGGAGCCTCAGCATCTGTGATGTGTGCAATAATCCAGGTGAGAGGGTACTGCTGATTGGATTTGAAAACGTGAAATCCTTCCTCTGCAGCTGAATGCCCGCCCTGAACTTCATCTGTGCTCAAAGGCTCCAGGCAGGAGAGCCCCCATCGTGCCCAGAATCACAAACGAGTCAGTCACGAGTCCAAAATCACACAACAAATGAGTTTGTGCAGCCAGCCCCAGCTGGTGGAGTCCAGCACCTGCCTGGAGCAGGAACAGCCGAAGGTCAGGTGGTGCAAAACCTCCTTCCCTGCTCAGAGCCCAAATTCCCCTCATCCCTCCTGGAATTCTGCGCCGGCTCTGTGTGAGCACGTCCAGCCAGGACTGCCCCTGGAGCCAGGGAAACCTGAGGGATCTCCACAGCCAGTCAGGCTCGGATTAGAGCGTGCTGCCATTTCCTGCCTGGATTGAAAGCCCCTGCTCGTGGCTGGGAGGAGATCAGGAGATGTGGAGGAGCTCCAGGACCTGCTGCCCACCAACCCCGAATTTCAGCACCCCCTTCTCCTGCTCTGCAGTTCCATGGAGATGTCAGAGGGGATTGTGCACTTATCATTTGCTGTAATGAAGGTTAAGTTAATTTTCCTTTCTAAGCAAGCTCATGGGAAATTATTTCAGACAATGGGCTACCATAATTCTGGAGAAAACCAACTTTTTTAATCCCTTTGGCCTTTTAAAATCATCCTTTAGCAAGAGAGGATTTTTATGTTCTTTGATGCCAGAAGTTCATACCTTAAACTTGCCAGTAGTTAAGCCTCTTAACAAAAACAAATGAAAAAAACTTTATAGATCAGAAGCTTATTGACATCAATATTCTAAATCTCATTTTGAGACTGTATGAACTAAGTAAATGTTCCAGCTGAGCCAAACAGCACATTTATATTTAATATTATCAGAGGAAATACTGTGCTTCTTTCAAAAGTGGTACTATATATATATATATATATATATATATATATAAAGATACATATAAAGATAAAGATATATATATAAAGATATTCTGAACGAGTCCTGAAGCGACTGAAGAGCACAGCTCATTTAAAACACAGTTAAATAGAACATACCACTGATATTCCAGGATCTCCTTTCCCTTTTGTTTAACTCAGGCCTCCAAGAGAAGAGCCTTTCACTCTAATTCTTTGAGATGGTGCAATAATCCCCTTGTTTCTGAAGCACTGCCAGCAGATTAATCCTAAAGTGCCTTTGCAGGGCCACAGGAGCTGTGCTGCAGGGAAGGGCAGCAAACTGCCCTTCCTCCCTCTGGGATTCCAGTGCTGCCCGTGGGCTTTTCCCCAGGATTTGGATGATTTCTGCTGTCTGTGGGTCACACTTGCACAGCTACAGCTCCGTGGCCTGTGGAGCTTTAAATTCCTGTGCTAGAGACAAGGAGAAGTCATATT
Organism: Chloebia gouldiae; assembly: GCA_003676055.1. Taxonomy (NCBI): domain Eukaryota; kingdom Metazoa; phylum Chordata; class Aves; order Passeriformes; family Passeridae; genus Chloebia; species Chloebia gouldiae. Next base: position 100,474 of record QUSF01000111.1, read on the forward strand.
TCTTATTTTCTTGAGAAGGAAATATTTTCTGAGCATGCTGTGCAAGATCAGTGCCAGCCTGGTGGAATTCATGATCCAACCAGGGCAGAACGATGACATTCCCTGGGTGACACATAAATCACGTGGGGATGGGTGACGAGTATAAATACACTGATTTAACAAAACTGGGCATTAAAACTTTACTGTTACCACACAGTGCCCTCCCCTCAGGGCTGGACAAACAAAGGCAAGTCATGAGGAACACCCAGAAGCCAACTGAGCTGAGTATGACAAATATTTTCTTCTCAAACTGAAAAGAAAAAAAAAATCAGTTTGAGAAGAAAGGAAGGAAAAAAAGGACCAGGAAAAAAAAGGAAGGAAACTGCCAGGCGAGGGGAAGGCTCCCCAGGGAATGGTCCCAGCCTGAGGCTGCCAGAGCTCCAGGAGAGTTTGGACAACACTCCCAGGGATGCCCAGGGTGGCATTAGGGCCAGGGGCTGGGCTGGATGATCCCTGTGGGTCCCTTCCAGCTCAGGATATTCTGGGACCCCATGAAAATAATGGCTAGGTTAAAAAATATGGAATAACTTGGGATATGAATATTCTGAAAATAATGAAATAAAAATAATGGCTAAGTTAAAAAATATGGAATAACCTGGGATATGAATATTCTGAGATATGAAAATAATGGCTGTGTTAAAAATTATGGAACAACCTGGGAGAAAACTCACTGGCACTTCACATCAAACAGCCACAGCCTAATTTAGAAATTTCTGGGCTTTAGCTGTACAGGGTAGGAGGAGGGAAAAATCATTCTGCAACCAACTTCTCAGATCATCTGTCTCCAGCCTTGAAAGAAATGCCATAATATGTCAGTCTGTGCATTGATTGGCACTGCACAAGCTGCACCCAACCCTCTGTCGTGCTCACTAAATTCATTATTGGAGCTGCCTAATTAGAGGCCAAACAGCCTGGTGGAACACAAAGGGGTGTAAGATACCAAGGGACAAAGTGGGCAAGGGCCTGGTGACAGGTGACATGAGGAATTGTTTTTCTGGAATAAAAAAAAAAAAACAGGCAAAAAAAATCAGAACAGGATGATTTTGAAATAATATATTTATCAGGAATTTAGCTCAGACTTCCCACAGAGCATATTTGTGCCAATTTATATTCAGAAGATGCACAGAATCCCAGAAGGATTGGGGTTGGAAGGGACATTAAAGATCATTTTTTAACCATTCCATGGGCAGGGACATCTTCCACTTTGGCAGGCTACTCCAAGCCCCAGTGTCCCACCTGGCCTTGGACACTTCCAGAGATCCAGGGGCAGCCACAGCTGCTCTGGAAAACCTGGGCTGGTGCCTCATAATGAGAATCACTTTTTTTCCATTGCTACAAAAAAACTGCAAAAGGTTTTTACACCTTTGAGACAGAACACAGTGGAGGCCTAAGTCCTATTCCAGATCCATTTTTCCTATTTTTAACTAAATTTTACCAGGCTTGGGAAAATGCCTTCCAACTTCACAGGCAAAAAAAAAAACCAAAAACAACAAAACCCAAACCACAGGTACCAAGCCCAAGCTCCCAAAGCTTAAAAGCAGCACCAAAAATCAATAGCAAACAAACAAATCCTGTGCTTAAAACAGCTCTGCAATGTTCCTGAATCACCACAGAGGAGGTGTTGGAGTGGGGAAGAGTCCCAGGGCACAAAGGGAGGCTGCTGGGGACACTGAGGCTGGGCTGTCACATGTGTCACACAGCGAGGCTGGCTGTCATTTAGGAAGAGGAAATCTCCCTCTGGCACAGCCTGGCACTGTTTAACACCCTTGTTAAGGGATGATGGAAGATCATGACAAGGACACGCAGTGACAAGACAACGGGGAATGGCTTCAAACTGATGGGCTGGGATGGGAGACTGAGAAGAAATTGCTTCCTGGGAGGGTGGGGTTGGCCCTGCAATGGAATTCCCAGAGAACTGTGGCTGTCCTGGATCCCTGGAAGTGTCCAAGGCCAGGCTGGACAGGGCTTGGAGCAGCCTGGGATGGTGGAAGGTGTCCCTGCCTATGGAATGGGTGATTTTTAACCTCTCTTCCCACCCAAACCACAGTGGGATTCTCTGATCCTGACTCAGAGGGCTCCGTCTCTCTCCGACCTGCAGCAGGAACACCAGGATCCCCGCAGTATTATTTTAATCAATGTTTCTTTTCACTGATCTCTCCAGCAAAATTACAGCCTCAGTTTGTTCTTCCTGAGCTGACAACACTCGGAATTGTACAACCACAACCGGTGGCGTTACATCCACGCCCGTGCAAGCAAACACTCGACTCATCAGCGCTCTTTGTTCGCAGTGACTAATCCCATTCATCCTTCCCATCTGGAGCATTTCTCCCAGGAGAAGAATGAATCCATCCCCCTCCCCCAGCAGGCTGGAGCGTGCTGCCCACCACAAGGTGAGGGTGACAGCTGGCAGTGGCGCTGCTGGGGACGCCAGGCTCTGGCAAACCCCATGGAGCACCAAACACGAATTTCCGCTCGTGAAACTCCCGTGATCAAACAGCAACAGGCTTCCAAAATGAGTCTGTAAGTTCCACCAGAAAGATAAATGATCAACTCCCTGCACAAAGTCATCACTCAGGTAAAAACCTTCTCAAAGACAAATCAATTTTTCATTCTACCCCCGCCCCACTGTCTCGTGGTGTCATCCTCCAAGACCTCTGATTTTGCTGCTTCTGAGGAAAATAATTCCTCAACGCTTACCTGCTCCCACAACCATAAACCCAAATATTCTCTGCATTTCTGTGCACGTTTATGTCCTCAAACAGCCTCAGGATTACCTCATAAAGCACCAGGAGCCTGCTTTAGAACTCTTGCTGAAGTCAATGGCCACTCTTACACAAATGGCTTGTTCCACGAATATTTCCTTGTAATATCACAGCAGCTGCATGGAATTAAAATATATATATATATATATATATATATAAAATCACTCCTACTGGGGCTGATGGAACCATTTAGATAAAGAGGGGAAAGTGCTGAGGTGGCTTTTTTGGGTTTGTTGCGAATGCTTTTTACGGGAAGAGAGAAGAGAAGGTTCCTTGAGGTCACTGCGTTCCAGCTGCCATTTCCAAAGGCTAAATACCTCCAACCCCTAGAGCTTGGCTGAAATCCTACCTGGGACAGGCAGCTTAAAAAAAAATAAAATTAAAAAGAGCTTTTTTTCCTTTTTTTTTTTTTTATGAAATAAATGTATTTCTCTGAGTTAAAAATAGCTGTGCTGCTCCAGCCCGAGCTGCTGGATGCTCACCCAGCTCAGAGCTCCTTCTGCTCCCTGCAGCACCCACCCCCTCCTTCCCTGCTGCTCTCCCCAGCTGCTGCTCCAGCAGGAGCGAGGAAGAGGAGGAGAGGGGAGCAAATGTCCTGGCACAACTCCTCCCTCCCCCCAGCTCTGCATCTTTATTTTGGATTAAGGGAAAAAGCGTCGGAAACGCTAAAATAAGGAATATCCGCATCCACGGTTTCTGGTGATGCAAAGTTTCCCTAGCAGGGCATTAAAAAGGGTTAAAATGGCATTTGAGGAGATGGTTTAGTGCTGACATGGTGGGTGTGGGACTTGAGCCTAAAGGTCTTCTCCAACCCTGACAATTTATGGACATGGTGGGTGTGAGATTTGATCCTAAAGATCTTCTCCAGCCCTGACAATTTATGGACATGGTGGGTGCTAGACTTGTTCCCAATTATCTTCTCCAACCCTGACAATTTATGATTACCTGATTTCTAATGCTTTTTTTTCCCCCCCCCCATCTATCAACAGAATACAGTAACAGGTTTGTGACCAGGAACATTTTGTCTGAGTTCTTCAGTTGCATTTTTGGAGTTCTGGGTTTGGTTGGTTTTAATTTTTAGGCCTTTTTCTGTAACAGTAGGGTTTGGTACATCACAGTGGATTTACCAACTCAAATTGGACCAGTTCTAAAATGAGGGCTTTGAAGTCTCAAGATTTTCAGTGTTGGCACACATTCTTTTTTCCACTCTGGAAATGTGCTAAAAAAAGATTAGCAAGACTTTCCACCACTGCTTCAAATTTTCTTTTTTTTATGAAGTCACTGAAGACTTTTAAGGTGTTTGGTAAAAGTGATTTCTCTCAATTTGATAATTCAAAAATTTTTGCTAGTAACAACTAAGGAAGTTAGGAGTTAAAATCTGAGGAAATGGGATTTGGCTATTTGGCAGGAAAATCTGCTTTTCCAGCTCTATAAATTTGAATTTAACACAAAACTTTGACTCGCTTGGCTAAAATGACTGGAATATTTCTTTGACTTGCTCAAAACTTACCACCCTGTGGTTTTCTTTTCAATATAAAGCAAGAGCGTGGATTATAATTCAAATTGAAAGATTTAATCTAATCTGCTTTGTCCTTTCTTCATAATCTGCACAGCCAAAGTGAAGCTGGTTTTTAAGCACTATTTTAACATGAAATCTCTATGTAAATCAGAATTTCCAGCTTTACAGTATGCACAGTTGCTCTGTTTGTGAGGGAACAGCAGCAGGGATACAGATGCTGATTCCCCACTGAATTCCTTTCAGTGAGAAATTAAATTAAAAATTAATTTAATACTTCCAACAAAGGCCAACATTTGTATATTAAACCAGTCCCACTGCATTTAGGTTAAAAAGTGTGTACGTATGAGGAAAAGCAGAAGTCCTGGTGGGTGTTACGCTGATTTTCCTAAAGAATTAAATGTTAATTCATGGACACAAGTGGCACAATCATAATGAAGGATCCTGAATAAGCCACACATCTTTAAAGCCAAATATTTTAGCAATTACACCAAGATTCTGTCCCCTAAGGAGAAATGGCAGCACACAGAAAATCAAGGAATTCTGATCTGATCTTGTTTCCTCCCTGCTCGAAGTAGAAGCCACCACATAAAGACAAAGAACAGCCAAAGGTGTCACCTGCCACGAGGCACAATTACAGCAACAAAAGGATCAGGAGAAGCTTTCCTTGTTTATGTCACCAGCATGGCACAGATGGAGACAGGAGGTGACACTCGGAGACAAATTATGTGCTTTGAACTTGCAAAATATTCCCATTCCCTCCTCGTAAATGATGATTTTTCTACTGGCATTGTCACAACCCCTTCAAGCCAAGTCTATGAAGCTCCACCTGTACACAAACATGATGCTGTAGTAAGATTTTGTCAGCAAAAATGAGTATTTCAAACTCTGTGACTGTGAACAATAATCATCCTCGAAGGATCGAAACCAAGCCAAAGAATCAGAGCCACATACTTTGATTAACTTATGAGGCTGGAAAAGGCAAAAAAAAAATAAAATTAAATTAAATACAAAACAAAACCAATACAATGAACCAACACACACACACACACAAAATCACCACCATACAGATCTTGAAAATATCTCAGAATATCTAGAAATTAAATAAAGAGGTTTGGAATTCTTCGTTCTTGATCATGTCTCCCACACAGTCAATGGAAATTTTCCAGTGCTGACACAGATTTACATGACAAGGAGTGTAAAAATCCATCCCGGTGCTTGTGTCTCACACAAAATATTCAGCTTTTCCTTGTTGCTAGTGAACCCTTCTCTGCTGCCTGCTCTGTGGATTTCAACATTTTAATAACTCATAAAGTCAATTTTGATAATGCATCATAACATTAAAGTGAGACCCAAAAATCCCTTCTAAATGCTGATACTTCCAAAAAAAAAAAAAATCAAACATACAAACCTAAGATGTTCCTAATTTTGTTAGAAATGCAAAATTTTGCAACTCTTCATCAGAAGTTATGAGAATATTTAAGTATTAATGGCCTCACTTGGATGTGGCACCAGGGCACGTGGTTTAGTGCTGCACTTGGCAAGGTTGGGTTTTGGCTGGACTCCATCTTAAGGGTCTTTTCCAACCTAAATGATCCCATGAATCTGTGATAATTACATTCATGCATCTTGGCAGTCATCAGTGCAAAGAAAAGGCAGCAGAAGGACCTTAAACTGGGATAATTTGGAATAAAATACCCCTCCTGGCCTTCCCAAAGCACTGAACAGCCTCTTCACATCCCAAAGGTTTGGGTTAAAAATGAAGATTCCCTTTCTTCCAGGAGGATACATCTTGTTTGCCCTCTAAGAGAATGAAAAGCAACACATCCATAGGATATTTTCCTCCTTGAACACAATTAAATGTTCTGTTTGTAGCAGGAATATAAAAGATTGCTGCACTGTTTTACCAACCAGGTGAAGTGAAAATATCAACACTCACTCGAAGGATTTCTCCTGGGCTTAACAGTTGCCCTCAAAGTGTCATAATAACCCATTTACTAAAATTGCTTTAATTCACTCCTCCAGTAAACACCCTGAAATCTTACTTTTTATTAATCACAGAACCCAGCCCAGAGCTGAGACGTTTTCTTTTCTACATTTTAGCAGCTTCAAAATGTGAGAGTCCAGTCAAATTCCTGTCTCCTGGAGGACAACCTCCTAAGAGGCTCAGTGATGAACCAACCCCTCCTTCCCCACACAGCCTGAACAGGGAAAAACACAAAATTCCACACATGTGCTTCCAGCCATGGCAGCAGAAAAGCAAATTTGGGTCAAGCAGAGCAGTGTTAGAGACAGGAGAGGGGATTTCCTCTTCCATCCTTCTCAATTCCTTTCTTTCTCATGACAGAGGGGGGAAAAACTTCCCAACTTTCAGCAAGAGGGCACTTGGGAAAGTTTTATAAATTCCCAGTTGTCACTGTGACATTGACTTTTAAACCAATCCCTACATCCAATTAATTTGCTGCTTCAGATCTTGCAAATGAAACTTGAAAAAAGAGCAAATGATTTGTGGTTTTGTTATTATAAACACCCAAACAGTCAGAGATCCCAACAAAGTCAGGGAGTTCCAGTGCAGGAACTTTAAAGGAGAGTAAATCCCCATACACAGAGATTACAACAGCTTTGATGTACCTCAAATAATCTGTATTTTTCCTTACAAGTTGAAAAGAATCTGCTTTAGAGAATAGGCATCCTTTGACAAACAGCAATCTCCCCAAAATTTTGATTGTGTGTGCGTCTGTAATGCAAATTATGCTAATAATTTAATAGCTAAAACATTGCTATTATTGCCAGTGCTAGATAAGTGAAAATAATATTTATAATCGAAGCTCACACAGAGACAGAACTTATAAATATTCCAGTTAATTGGTCCAAGTCATCTTTTGTGACCATTAACCTCTGATTTTCAAATTAGTTCCAGATGGGTACAGCCTGACAATGATGTGAGGAAAATGCTTAAAGGAAATGTCCAAATGGAAAACAGATTTACAAATCTAAGGCACAGCCTCTGTGATTGACTGGGATTTTCCACCCATCTGGCATCTGGGATGTTGGACTGCCCAGCCAGGGAAAACTTGTGGGAATAAAACATTCCCACCTGCCTGCTTTGATGTGTTCTTCTCATTTATCACACCGGGAACTGCTGGGAGCTCTCAGAGCCATATTAAAGCTCACAAAGTGTTCCCAGACACCACCTTTGTAACCACAGGGGAGCCTGCACTAAATTATTGCATTTCCCCCCTATTTTCAGGTCCCAAAACAGGGCTGAATCCACCCTTTGGAGAACATCCTGAAGGGAAAATCAAGTTTGCAGCCCCCTCATGCTTCTCTTACATGAAGCCTCCAATGGTTCATTGTGGGAATTTTGGAGCTACCTAAAACCAGAGGTCAGACAGAGTTAAGGGAATAAAAAGCAGTTCTATTTATTGAAGAGTGATAAAGTTCTGGAATTGCTTCCCAGGGAGGTGGTGGAGTCCCCATCCCTGGGGGTGTTTAACAAGCCTGGATGTGGCTCTGGGTGCCAGGGTTGAGTTGAGGGGTTTGGGTTGGGTTGGACTCGATGATCCTGAAGGTCTCTTCCAGCCCAGGGATTCTGTGAAGGGCCTTCAGGTACATTCAGGGCAGACAAACCCCACAGGGGCTGCACCCAAAATGGACCTCGGGTTTCACACTTGTATGAGTTTGGTCCATTTGCATATTTGGGTTAATCCTCCAATTCCAGCTTCAGGTGATGAAGCCATTGACCCCCAGTTTGCTCCCCCAGCTCACTTTTGTTCCCATCTCTGTGCCCTGGGGCACTGAGGGGTCCCTGATTGCCAGGCCTGGAGAGGAATTGCTGTGTCTGCCCCAGCTGGGACAGCAGCAGCTGACACTGGGTGTGTGATGCCTCAGGTTTGAGCTTTTCTATTTTTCACATTCTGAGCTGCTTTAGTCTGTGGGTCTGAGCTTCACATCAGGGGATGCTGAGCTCTCCTCACAGAGCAGGGACACAAAACAATTCCTGACAAATGATCCAAATCTCAGCCCAGCAGCACAAACCCCGTGGGCTGGAGAGAGAAAAACCAGCAGGGTGGGACTGCCTGGGCTGGAGCTGGAATGGGACAATGAACTCCAAGGTGCCAATGGAGCAGAGCTGATCCCAGGAGAGCCCCCGGGAGCGCTCGTGCATTTTGGGGCCATTTTGGGGCATTTGGGTGCAGCCCTGGCTGGGCTCTGGTGCTGCCCAAGGTGGATCCATGAGGAGATCCTTGGATAAATCCCTGCTTTGTTCTGTGACTCTGCCCAGCTCTGCTCCAGCTCAGCCTGCACCAGGCATCAGATGGAGTTCAGAATTACACACTAAAGAACTGCAGGATTACAAATATATGGAAAATAGAAAAGATAAACTCCTAAGGCATCAACTAAAGCACATTTTTCTATGCCAAAGTGACCTCCCCAGGAGTTCCAGCCAGCACAGACATTTCCCAGTGGCCATTGGAGAGAGGAAAGCCAGAGATGCACCTCGGAAATTAAAAGGAAGTTTGAAAATCAAGAAAGAGCAGCTGACTGCTACATCATATCAAATTATTTAAAATAAATACAAGATATTCACAGACACATTAAAAAATTACAATGAGACGGGGATGAGGAAGTGACAAGATTAATCCATGTATTTCAAGCTGCTTTAAGGCAGAGCTAATAATCTATTTTTCATGACATGGAGTCAAACTTAATAACTGCATTTTAAACAAATGAACTTTCGGTAATGTGTATCTAATACAGCATTAGGTTAACAAAACATGATCCAACTTGGAGATTTTTTCCTCTTTTTTTTTTTCTTGTATATATATATATATCACAAGTTTGAATAGCTAATCCGGTAATTCCTAAATATCCATAATTCCAGCCCCTCCCCACCCTAACAGGGAAGATTTTTTTCCCCCTAATATACCTAACTATATTCTATTATATTTATATATATATATGGCAACTAGTCTCATATAATTGTTATAATATATATTTTAATATATATAAATACATAATAATTGTTCATTCCTAAGTTAAATCTTATTAAGACAAAGTTATTAAGAGAACCTAGCCAGTGACCTAAGACCTAGTGGGAATTTAAGGCAAGGCAAGTATTTGCACCCCTGCCTTTTATTCACATTATTATGGAGTTAAATTCTCCTGATTTGCCTGGGAGCTGAACCAGGTGATCCCCCCAGCCCTGCTGGGAGCACAGCAGGGACAAGCTCATCCTTTTTCCTTGATTTGGCCCAAGGAACTTTAATTCTTCTCCCACTAACAGAAGTGCAGGTCACGAGTTCTCCGTTCCAAAGCAGCCCCACAGAAACACTCAATTTCCTCACACAAGCTCACGTTCTCTGAACGAAGTTGCAACATCAATTTTCCAATTTTATGGTCTGCTGCCTCCCAAAAATTATATTTTGTGGGACCTCAGCAAGCCAATTCACATACACACACAGCTTTCCTCATTGCAGCACTGCATTGATCCAAACTCCACACGAAACACTTGGACAGTTCTGCCTGTTTGGCTCCTCAAGCCCCTTTTCACTTCCTAAAATCCATCAGGGTTTATCCCCCTGGCTTCTGATTCCTCCCCTAGAGGTTTAATTTGCTCTTTCCATGTTACATAATCCTTCTATAATTTTTAAATCCTGCTTAATATTTGCAATATTAAATCCTGCGCCTCCTTCACGCTGCATTATCAACCCCCATGTTTTACACCAGGAATTGCACCTGAAGAATAATTGCACACCAGGAATTACACCTGACAAATCAGGTTGGTTTCAAGTTTTTTTTTTTTTTCCAAGTTTCAAGTGGAGATTTTGCCTTGGAGAAAAGAACAATTTTCTTATCACTGTGTTTGAATGTGTCAGATCCCAATTCTGATGAGTAAATCACAGTCAGTGTTCTATTCTGCACTTAATGAGCAGCGCAGAATTTGTATTTAACACCAGCATCCTTGAATTCTACAGGAACATTCCCATTTTAATCAGTTGCTGAGACGTTTTTTTCCCCCACCTGTCAATTGAATGTTTTATTAGGACTGATTTTTCTTTATCAGCAGCTTGGAGTGTTTTTTTTTTTTTTGGCAGAGCCATCGTGTTTCCACCTGGCTGCAAAACCTGGAGAACAAATCCCACCTGGTGGTTTGGTTGGCTTTTAAAGCAGAATCATTTTCCTCTGTTTGTTCTTCCTCTGGCTTGTTCTCAGCTTAACATTTCCTCATCTCGACTCATGACAAATTCCCAGGGCTGAACAAATCCCTGGGCTTTCAGTGGCGAGACTACCCTGGGGTTCTACAGCTCCTGAGCCAACATTTCTCAACCATCCCCTGCATCAGCAGAAGAAATCCCCATGGAACTGCTCCTGTGCTCCAAGGAATACATCACAAAAATCAGGAACATGAAAAAGAACAAGGTGCCTTGGTGTTAATGAAATCAAAACCCTGCTGCGGTGCCAACTCCTTCCTCAGCTTCCCTCAACTCATCCTCTTCCACCAACAGATAAAACCAAACCTTCCATCATCCAATGGCCCATTCCCAGCTCATTTCCCCCAAAATCCATTTCCTTTGTCAGGAGATAAGAACGGGGCTCACCACCTTTGCAGATGAACAGGGCCACCTCCACAAGGAAACTTCTTAGAAGAAGCAAAATCCAAGAGTGTCTATAAAGGGCTGATTTCCCTCCAGAGATCCTCAGCACCCAGAGTCCAAATTATTTTCATATAATAGAGATGAGATAAGCTGAACACTGCAAATCATGCTGCATATCCACAGTAAAAGAGCTTTGCACGTAGTCTAAACCCATGGCAACTACAGGCTGTAAATACTAAGAAAAAGCATTTGGGTTTTCCCTCCTCTCTCTTTGCTCCCCACTTGCAGAATTCCAAAGGACTTATTGCTACCCAATTCTCCGGAGCTCCAGGTGTCTCTTGAACATTTCATAGCAGTAAAATTAAAGGAAGCAAGGAAATTGCTGTTCATTCCCTTCCCTTGTTCCCACCTCCCAGTTCCCTGACATTTGCAATCCAGTCTCCTGTCCACCTCTTCATTTTTTCTCAGTCCAACACAGTTTTAGAAGCAATGATGTTCCTTCTCAAATTCCAGCCACTATTCTACTTTTATCAGACAATTTCTTCTAGAACTACTGAATTTTTTCCATCATGATCCACTTTAACTCAAATAAAAAAAAAATAAAAAAAACCCTGTCTTTTACACTAAACTAATTATTTATCTATTCAAGAAGTTCCACTCCTCCTCCTGTTTATCAGCCACGTGATAATTTCACACTCCTGGGATAATTTTGTCACATTCAGGTGAAGGACTCAGCATCTGGCAGTTGCTGGGGGTTATTTGGAAAAGGTTTGGCCCCACTAGGAATGCCCAGTTCTGAATACATGGCTGGATGTTTGGGGATTCACAGCTTTGGGGAGAATCCCCTTCCTCAGCCTCTTGGTGCTGGAGCCTTCCCAGCTCAGACCTCAAGATGGGAAGGTCAGAGATCCTTGGAACATCCTGAACGTGCTCCTCCCTCACCTGCTGATTGCACCTTCCCTTAAACCCACTGCCTCCAACAAAATATTATCAAATTTCACCAATATTTCCACAATTTTGTGCTGCTTTCATTTTGGATCACCTTTCCCATCATGATCTCATTTCTGTTTCAACTTGTGCTATCCCATTCACCTTCAGAAATGCAGATTTAGTGGTGCCTTTTGATGCTTGCCTTTAAAGAGAAAGAAAATGAGGGGTTTTAAGCAATGTCCACCTTCTCTGAAGAAACACCCCTCTATTCTTAAAGGTCTGGCTCTTTCCTCTGCCAGTTTGTTTATGGACATAAGACATAATCTCTTTTAAGCCCTCTCTTTGCTTGTTTTCTGTAGTTTTATGTTTCCTGCCATCTGGCCTCCCAGTTCTTCTCCACCCCTGCCAGATTTCGATTCCTCTTCTGCACCTGGATGATGAGTTTGGATTAAAACTGCCATAAAACCTCTCAGCTGCACAAAACAAACAGAAGTAAGGAGGGGAGAAAAGCCCTGGAAGGATTTTTGAGTGGCTCTGTTTTTTGAGTGTCTCTGTGATTTTTTTTCTTAATGATCACCTGCATTTGCTGCAAGTTGACTTTGAGCCTAAAGATCCTTAGATTCCTAAATGGCCAACAAAATACTTCCTCACCACCTCAAACAAAACCCTCGGTCCTGTGGGTTGGGGTTTCCTTTTGTTTGGTGTCCTGCTGTGTCCACTGCTGAGCAGGCAAAAACACCTTGTGAGATGGCTGAAGGTGCAAAGCATTCAAAGAACAAGTCTGATCTCCTGCCAGTTTTTCAATTCCATCAGCAAATAATTATTGTCAGAGAAAATTAAACCTTCCATGGTGAAACCCTGCAAAGCTGATTAATGAGGAGCTGCAACTTCTGCCTGGGAGGTGACTCGTTCTTAGAATTAGCAACGTGACCTCCAACACCAGCAGCAGTGCTGGAAAGGCCATTAGGAAGTGTTAATTAAACAAAATACTTCTTGGCAATGTGGATGCAGCATCTCTGTTAATTATATTATTTTAAATTTAAATATAAATAATCTGCAGCATGTATTTTCTAAGGAGGATATTGACTGGAATGATGCAAGAGGAAGTTTTTGGAAAGTCTTTTTGGTAAGATATCCCCAGACACTTCGCCTTAATACTCTGAATTTTTACCTGCCCCTTCCAAAAGCAACATCCCTTTTTTTTTTTCTTGAAGATATGCTTGTCCTTTTGAAGAAAGGTGGAAGAATCTTCAGGACATGAAAGACAGTTTGGTAACTAAATAACTCCCCCACCTGCACAGCCTTCACTCTGCCCCTCCTACTCACTCAGCCTCTTCGTGCTCCCTTGGAAATTTATTCCCTAGGAAAATTTCAAGCAAGAACGGAAGAATTAGCCTTGGAAATAGGCAGGAGTGTTTTAGTATCCCAACTGCAGGAGAAGCTTTCTCTCCAATGTGAACAATGAAGTCGTAGAACTGGTGCAGATAAATCAGCAGGAGAGTGATGCTCATTTGGAAGAGGCTAAAACCTGCCTGAGTCGCCCTGAGATTCCCCAAACCTTGAGCAGATGATCTGTGCTTGCTCCAACAGCTCAAAGCTTTCAAGGAGGGATTTTTGACTGCTGCCTCCTCATCCCACAGGGAAAAAGGACTCTCATCCATCAGGCCATAAAGCAGGAATTCCAGGACAGTGTGGGCTGGGAGAGATGTAAAATCTCATCTCATTCCAATCCTGCCAGGGCAGGGACACCTTCCACTGTCTCAGGTGGCTCCAAGCCCCATCCAGCCTGGCCTTGGGCACTGCCAGGGATGGGGAGCCCACTCTCCTCTCCAGTGCACACAGACCTCTTTCTTATCTAAACACTCTCATGATGACAGCATCAAAAAAAACTCTGCTGCATTGTGAAAAATACATATTTTATGGTTGGCTCTTTGCAAATATTAAATTGAATACTGTATGTATTATGGGGGTTATTTTGTAATACTGTATTAATCCTTTTTAAGTAGCACATTAAATATAGTTTTAGGTAACAACATAGGGTTAAAATAGAAACTGTGATGCAAGATATTTTTTACTATAAGATAATCAAGAAAGGTTTTGCACAGAGATTACAGCGACAGGAAGCCTGAAGAGTTACAGCCTCCTTATCAGAAAAGGCAAACATTCTTCCACCTTCTCTCTGTCTTTATGGAACCACCAGGATTAAGGGGAAGAAGTTGACAAAAACCAGAAAAGTTCTTAATTTGCAAGGAATTTATGCACCATGTATGAGAGACATGAATATGCAACAGGCTGTTGCTTTTAAGGGTCATTCCTTTGTTCACAAGGCATGGTTTTGGCAGCTCAGTGCCCAAAAACATCTGGACATCCTAATTCTTTGCTTTTTATTGTCTCAATAGTGTCCTAATACTCCCTGCCTAAATTTTTATTCTAATTTTATTACTATTTTTAATAACTATTTTATTACTAATAAACTTTTAAGCTTTTAAAACAACAAGTGATTGGTGTTTTTCATGTGCACGTACACTTTGTTTTCTAAACCTGAAGCTTTTGAACTGGATATGAGAGAGACAGTCCCAGCAGTGATGCATTTTCCTGTAAAGAATATTCTTACAAGAATTCTCTTCTGGAATGAGCTGTCACACATTGCAGTTACCCCATCCCCACCCTCTGGTAAGAGTCAATGGCACTGTGGTTTCAAATCCTCTGCAAAGACCTGGATTTCTCTGCCTGCTCCTGTGGCTGAGGAAAGGATTTCCTCAGTAATAGAGGATAAGTGATTTGGGATTCAGGAGGGCTAAGGAGGAGCTCTGCAGAGCAGCACAACCCCAGGAATATCTCTGATTTCTCAGGTCAGGATCCAGCCCTTGGCCTGGCTCCTGGGGAGCAGGATCACAGGGACAACACCTCAATGTGTCTCAGAGAATCAGGGAGTGATTTGGGCTGGAAGGGATTGTAAAAATCACCCAGTGCCACCCCTGCCACAGCAGGGACCCCTCCCACTGTCCCAGGTGCTCCCAGCCCTGTCCAGCCTGGCCTTGGGCACTGCCAGGGATCCAGGGGCAGCCACAGCTGCTCTGGGAATCCCATCCCAGCCCCTGCCCACCCTCCCAGGGAGGAATTCCTTCCCAATATCCCACCCAAACCTCCTCTCTGCCAGTCTGAAGCCATTCCCTGTGTCCTGTCACTCCAGGCCTTGTCCAAAGTCCCACCCCAGCCCCTTTAGACAACCAAAACCTGACCATACAGGAAAAGCCTTTGCAAAATCCTTCTACCATCACAAATTTCTGCTATTATAAAACCAAGGATTTTTTTGTGCTGGGTGTTTTTCAATCTATATTCCACAAGGGCCACAAATAAGGGGAATAAACCCTCATTTGGACATCCACCACTCAAGTGTGAAAGTAACCTTTAGCTTTAATAGTTTATTCGGGAACTGTCCCCATGTTTTTAATTAGCTGATGCCTCACTAAGGTCTGCAGGCCCCAAAAGAACATTAACAGTTCTATCAGACAGCCGTGGCTTCATTTCCCTGGTTTTAATGTAGCACACCATCTCCCAGCCCACATCCCAACTGTAATTAGCATGGCTAATTACTGAAGCTGGATGAAGCATGGCTGCAGTTGCTATAATAAGTGTATTTACTGTATCTCCAAGTACATTACTGATATTACAGAATTTATGATGAAGGCACAGTAAGGAAAACGCCAGCGCCATTGAATGCTCATGGGACTGGCAGGGAGGGTGGGAGAAAAAAAAGAGGTTTTTATGGAGATAGCGGATCTCTCCGATGAATTAGGTGATTTCCATGATCCCAAGTGCTTATGAAATTTTTGTTACATAAAAATCTGTTCACTGCAGGGAGGGAGGGGGGAAAGAGACAGGGAGAACACAAAAACAGCTGGTAAATCATCGCTTTAAAACAACTGTTATAAAAGGGGAAGAAAATGTACTTCACAAGCTTTAAACCACATCACAATATTATTCCCTTACAGAGAGCCTATAAAGTTCAAAACCTATTAAAAATGGGTTTCACATCTTTGAGATTCGATAATAAATTCCAAAGATGTGAAATCCCTTTTTAACAGGCTTTGGATATTAACAGTAACATTTCCCTATAGAAGATTAGAGCAGAATTTACAGATCTCAGAGCGAGTCAAGCAGGCAGAGCTCTCCTCACCCTGATCTGCACCAGGGATAAAGTCACTGAACTCCCTAAATTTGTCTTTCATTGATAAAAATGAATTCCTGTCAAAGATCACTTCCATAAATAGAGGGATATTCACTCTTGGCAGCCGGATCATGCTCTCCTGGGAGAAGCAGATGTAGCCATGTAGGTTAATTGGAGAAAAAACAAAATTAAAAGTTTAGCAGGTGGTGCTACAATATCTCAGACATCCTCCCATGATGTTCACCGAGCACACTGAATGTTTTATGTAAAATATTGAGCAATTTAAATACATAACTTGGCCATGGAGCACAAGCTCACCCACCAGTGTTTAATGAAAATAAAATCTAGAGTTTACTGGAGAATCCTCGGGTTTATTGGAGAATCCTTGGGTTTTATGTATGGAAAAAAAACTGCAGGAAGGAGCTTGAAAATTGTAGCCTTTAGGGTTATGAAGTAAGCTTAACGAACATTAATTTTTCCCATTATTATTCCAAGAGGAATTCCTTGGAATTCTCAGCCCCACAGAGGGTCGGGTGTGATCACTGCCCCAGCTCAGCTCCCGTGCACCCTGTGCTCAGGAAATTCCCCCTGTGCGCTGCTTTCCCAGCCCCTCAGCTGCTCCCAAGCCTCCAAAGCTCACATCAGCAGGAATAAGGAACAAGGCATTAAAATAAAAATACAAGTAAAATAAAAAAATAAAAATAAAATTGAAAAAATAAAAATAAAATTAAAAAAAACAACCCTAATGAACTAAGACTAAAAACTAACTAAGACTAAAAACTAACTAAGACTAAA